>CM070832.1:31340837-31605837 GCA_036326025.1 Chrosomus eos
TTAAGAATTTAAAATTAATATAACTACTATAACAAATAATAAAGAGGAGCATAGAAAAATATAACAAACAACAAACAAAAAGTGCTTTCAGTAGCCTATTGATTATCTGAACGTTTTCCATTCAAGAACTGTGAGTGATTTTTCTTCATTACTGTTGTTTTTTACTATGACATCATATCTATTAAGCTGCATTCACGCACGCATCTCTTTTGAAATAAAATAAGTAATGCGGTGTGTCCTGTCCGTTTAATCCCTTAAGACATAACTGGCTGTGTTTACGTTAATTTTGCACAAGTACATTAAACCACTACACGGAGTCGCACAGCCGCATGCGCGAGCAGTCTCACAAACAAAGCGCGCGTCAGCATTTGAAATTGATAGCAGCCTTCTGTTAGTGAGGTTCATATTTTAAATATATAAGTCCACTGCATTCCAAACCACATAAATGATGACTTCGTAGAGCATTTGTAAGGAAAATACCGATGGGCGAGACAGCACACTTAAAGTGTAACATCAAAGAAAGCGCGCGTCTCTCACAGCGTATCCTGTGCAATGAAGCCTGTGAATGTCCTTGTAATTCGCTTCAACCTTTCCGAACTTTGTGAAAGATTATTTTACGGAAGGTTCGAGTGGTGTATGTGTTTGAGGAAGTGGAAGCAAGCAGAATACGGGTGTTTCTAAAGCAAACTCAACGTCATCGCACATCTGGTTAAAAACTAAGCTCAGAATCGATTCTGGAATTCTCAGAATCGATCCAGAATCGTTGGAGAGAGAATCGCGATGCATCGATGGATCGATTTTTTCTCCCACCCCTAGTTGGATGTATCTAGCTGGGTTTTGTGGCTCAATTTCAATTAATGCCGAGTGTGTCAGTCTCCGTTTTGTTGAACGCGTAGCCTACGTGTAAGTGAATGTTGGCCTACATGTTTTGTGTATGTGACGTTACATCCAGCCTGCAGACATCCTAACTTCCAAGAAGTCATTTCAAGGAGGTATCTCTGTTTGTTGAGTTGGGGGGTGTCTTAACATGCGTTTCATGAGGCACACACACACATTTGCACACACACGCAATGTCTCTTCGCTCTCTTCCTCTCTGCCGTGCACGCAGATTTGGTTGGCAACGGAGTAGCCTACCATGCCAGTGACGTAGCTGAATGTTGAAATCCAACATGGTGGCGCCCGTGTAACAAAAACAAAATTTTCAACGTACAGTTTTATCCTTTTAACAAATTCTGCCATTTTAATAATTGTACCAATGATAATAAATAAAATACATCTGTTATATCACCTTTTTTCAAATTTCAGTTCAGTTCATCTTTAAAGGGGCTATGTGTAGTTTTTAGCGGCCTCTAGCGGTGATGTTTCAGATTGCAACCAATTTTTACAAGAGCGCTCGTGCATGTGCTCGAACTCTAGAGCGCTCATGGTACCGGCCACACGAGACTTTCAACACACCAGAGAAAGCATCACAATAGGGATGAAAGCCAAATCCTTGTCTGTTTTTATACCTATATAAATACCTATACCTAAAACAAAGCGGAGATCTCTCCATAATTCAAACGCTCTGCCGATGTTGATCCGATTCACGTTTGGCCTGACGAGCTGATAAAACTTTTTTTTTGTTTTTTATATTTATGTGGAGTTTGTGTTGGAGTGTGTGTTGTGCTGGAGGCAGGTGTTTGGTGTTATCAGGCAGTTAGCTGCAGTGCCGTCGCATAGACTGTATACAAAAAGGAAAGAGGCTCGGGAACGCGCATGCACGTCACATCCGATGGATTTCGTGGTAAATCCGACCCAGAGCCTTCGCATGAAATAGGAATACTGGCCTTCAGAGGTAATAGAAAACCTACCGGCAGTTTCCACTACCGGGCCAGGGCCGAGCCGTGCTGGTGCGTGCCAGGGCCAGTCGCGTTTCCACTGTCACTTCCGGGGCTTGAGCGGGGCTTCCTCGGGGCCAACGGCCAGGATTTCTGGCCCGTCGAATACCTTGGGCCAAAGCGGGCCAGCTCGGGCTAGAGGCGTGCTCGAGGTAAAAGGCGGAGTTTATCGGTGTTATGGAACGTTATAATCTGAAGCAAGATGCACATTTCACTGTTTTATATCGCGAAAAATAATCGCTGCTCGAAATGGAGAATCGCCTGTACTGGTCTGTGGAAGATACCAAAGCTCTTCTGAGCATTTGGGCAGAAGAATGACGGCGTGTGAAGAAACGAGGACGTTATAAAATGCATCGATGCTGAACTTTCTAAGCTAAGCATTCAGCGAGCAACGCTTCAAGTTCAGGAAAAAATAAAAAAGTCGCGGGCGCAGTAGGTCTATTGTATAGGACTAGATGTTGATATCCCTCAATACATGCATACTTGAGGCACCGATTGGACTCCGTGGGATGGTCAAATGAGTGATGTCACCCTTGGGTTATCAAGTGGGCGCCCTCCTTCTTTGGTGTTTCGCTGATAGGCCCACGACACCTCCAGAGGGTTCAGCAGTGAATCCCAGCGTCCTAGGTTCACTCCCTAGGTGCCACCAATTCATTTGGCCCAGACGGAGTCTTTTCTCTTCATCCACAGCCACTGGCTTCCCTTTTCAGCAGCCCTGGAGAGGTCTCTGACTGCCTGCCGATGGGCTTTCCCTCGCACTCCCATCTCCCTGAGTAGCCTGGATGTTGAGGTGGCTACGAACCCTCTGCAGCCTACTTCCACTGGACGTATGTTTGCCTTCCAGCCTTGTTGTTGCGCATCGGCTGCAAGTTCAGCGTACCTCAGCTTTTTCCTTTCATAAGCCTCCTCCACTGCACCCTCCCAGGGCATGGTGAGCTCGATGAAACAAGCTTGAGTGAGGCTGACCACAGAACAAGGTCTGGTCGCTGGTTTGTAGCTGCGATCTCAGATGGGAAGCAGAGTTTCTTGCCCAAGTCTGCCAGCAGCTTCCAGTCCCATGCTCTCCCCAGCTGACCATTGTCTGGTCTTGTGGCGGTGAGGCTGGCTTGACCCTCGCCCTCTCGAACAAATGGTATCAGCTGCCCCCGGGATGACGGGAGAGGAAGGGCATTCACACTTGCCCGTTGACTTTCTAGCACTGCTGCCAGACTCTTTAGCACCTGGTTGTGCCGCCAGGTATAACGACCTTGGGTGAGGCTGGTCTTGCATCCCACTAAGATGTGCTTGAGTGTTGCCGGACTTGGACATAGAGGGCACGTGGGGTGTTCGGCATACCACTGACTTAGGTTTGCGGGGGAAGGCAGGACATCGTAGTGAGCCCTGATTGTAAAACTTGCCCTGAATGCCTCCATCTCCCACAGCTCTTTCCAGGAGATCTTCCTCTTCTCCACTCCTTTCCATGCCATCCACTGCCCTTGTTTTGCCTGCGCCACAGCTTGGGCGCACCGTCCTGCTTCCTCCTCCCGACGTATCTCCTGGACCACCAGCTTGCGTCTCTGAGATGTAGAGGCCTTGCTCCACGCTGGTGTACTGACCCCGAGGCCTAGACCACTCCTCCCCTCCTGCACTCGGCCAACGATGTCCTTGAGTCTGAGTGCTGCCTTTGCCTGCTCAGTAGCAGCCAATGGGGTCCACTTCCTCCCTGTGGCCAGGATGGGGGCCGCTAGGGCTACAAATGGATCACTCGAATCCAGCAGCATCATCTCCAGTCTGACTTTGGCGCACTTGTACTCCTCTGTCAGACTGGAAATGGGCAGTTGTAACATCCCCTTGCCGTAGAGCCCAATTGTGCTGAGGCACCTGGGAAGGCCAAGCCACTTCCTTATGTATGAGCTGACCAGTCTCTCCAGCTTCTCCACCTTTGAGAGCGGGACTTCATAAAGAGTTAGCGGCCACAGGAGACGTGGGAGAAGTCCATACTGCATGCACCAGAGCTTGAGCTTGCCAGGAAGCATGGTTTTGTCAATGTTCTCCAGGCCGGTAGCTACTTCCCTCCTGAGCTGCTCTACTTGCTCTTTGTCTTTGAGGGAGGCATCATACCAACGACCTAGGCTTTTCACTGGCTTCTCGGAAACCGTTGGGATGGGTTCCTCACCAATGTGGAAGCGGTGGTCTGACAGCTTCCCCTTGATAATAGAGATGCTTCTGGATTTGCTCGGCTTGATCTTCATGCGAGCCCGCTCAATGTTTTCCTGGAGCTTTCTTACTAGCCGCACAGTGCAAACCTTAGTTGTGGTGAGAGTTGTGAGGTCGTCCATGTATGCTCTAAGCGGTGGTAGCCTCAGCCCTGGTTTTACACGCTGTCCGCCAACCGTCCATCGAGAGGCCCGAATGATGATTTCCATGGCCAGGGTGAAGGCCAGCGGGGAGATGGTGCAGCCGGCCATGATTCCCACTTCCAGGTGTTGCCATGCTGTTGTATATTCTGCTGTTGTCAAGCAGAGTTGGACATCCTTGAAGTAGGCCTTGACAAGGTTTGTGAGAGCTGTTGGGACCCTGAAGTAGTCAAAGGCTGTCCATAAGAGGTTATGAGGGACTGAGCCAAAGGCGTTCGCGAGATCCAGGAACACCACATGAAGATCTGTTTCCTCCTTTTTGGCGGCCTGAATCTGATGCCAGATGACACTGGCGTGTTCTACACAACCGGAGAAGCCTGAGATGCCTGCTTTCTGGATTGACATGTCAATCAGGTTGTCTTTTCAGGTATCCTGCCAACCTGTGAGCGACTACGCTGAAGAAGATTTTTCCCTCGACGTTCAGAAGACTGATCTGGCGGAACTGCCCGATCTCTGAGGAGTCCTTTTCCTTGGGGATTAGGATCCCTCCAGATCAAGTAGAACTAGTATTGAGATACAGCCTTGGTCAGAGGCTAAGAGTAAATCATTTGTAATTTTAACTAGCGCAGTTTCTGTGCTATGATGCGGTCTGAATCCCGACTGAAATTTTTCATAGATATCATTTTCTTGCAAGAAAGAGCACAATTGAGCGGACACAATTTTTTCTAGTATTTTAGACATAAATGGAAGATTTGAGATGGGTCTGTAATTTGCTAGGTTATTTGGATCTATTTGCGGTTTCTTAATGAGAGGTTTTATTACTGTCAGCTTGAATATTTTTGGAACATGACCTAAAAATAAAGACAAGTTAATAATATTGAGAAGAGGCTCTTCCACTACAGGTAACACTTCTTTAAGTAGTTTAGTGGGTATTGGATCTAATAAACATGTTGTTGGTTTAGATGCAATGATAAGTTTATTTAGTTCTTCCTGTCCTATAGTTGCAAAGCGGTGTAGTTGTTCTAGAGGGGCCATAATTGAGGCCGAGTCATAAGACACCATAGAGGATTGTACATTTACAATTGTGTTTCGGATGCTTTCTATTTTCTCATTGAAGTAATTCATAAAATCATTACTACTATATTGTAACGGAATATTATGCTCTGGAGATGTCTGATTATTTGTTAGTCTAGCCACGGTGTTAAATAAAAACCTTGGATTATTTTGGTTATTTTCTATTAGTTTGCGGATATGCTCAGCCCTGGCTGATTTTAGAGCCCTTTTATAACGTGACATACTGTCTTTCCACGCGATTCTGAAGACCTATAAATTAGTTCGTTTCCATTTACGCTCTAAGTTACGAGTTTCTCTCTTGATAGCATGCGTAGCACTGTTGTACCATGGTGCTTTAGTTTTCTCTCTAACCTTTTTTAACCTTTTTTTAAAATGTTGCTCATACTGGTAGTCATTTCCTCTAGTTCATCTGATTGTTTGGGTTTACTGAGCAGCTGAGATAGATCAGATAAGCTATTTGAGAATCTATCTATAGTGGTTGGAAGGATTGTTCTGCCTGGTCGATAACGTGGTATAACATGACAAATTTCAGCAGTGCGTATTATGCAAGTTACCATGTAATGATCAGTGAGATCGTCACTTTGCGGTATAATATCTATATCGGTTGGATCGGTTCCATATGATATAATTAAATCTAGTGTATGATTTAGACGATGAGTGGGACCACCGACGTTTTGCTTCACCCCAAAAGAGTTTAATAGATCTGTAAACGCAGCCCCTAACGCATCATTTGTATTATCTACGTGTATGTTAAAGTTGCCAACAATTATTGCTTTATCGACGTTGACCAATAGGTCTGAGAGAAAGTCTGCAAAATCTTTTAGGAAATCAGCATATGGCCCTGGAGGTCTATATACGGTAGCCAAGGCTATAGATAATAATTTCTTTCTTACATCTAAGAGCGTAACATTTAGCACAAGTACTTCAAATGAATTAAACCTATGACAAGTTTTCTGAGTAACATTAAGAATATTTTGTTATAGATTGTTGCAACACCGCCGCCACGACCGATCAGACGGGGCTCATGCTTATAACAGTATCCTGATGGAGTAGACTCATTTAGACCGAAATAATCATTTGGTTTAAGCCAGGTTTCAGTAAGGCACAAAACATCGAAATTATTATCTGTGACCATTTCATTTACAATAACCGCCTTAGGTGTGAGCGATCTAATGTTTAGAAGACCTAGCTTTAGAAATTGTTTTTGTTCACTGATATTTAGATTTTCTGGTTTAATTACAATAATATTCTTGCTAGATCTTACAGTAGATTTGTTGTTTGGCTTCACTAAGCGAGGAATAGACACAGTTTCTATATAATGTTCTACATATACACTTATATCAATTAAGTTGGGACAGCAAAGGCTGTGATTTGGACTTTGACTTACTAGTCAGATGGTCTGAAGCGTCTTGGAGATGTTGTCCGACAGAACAGCCGCTCCGACTCTGCTGGGGTGCAGACCATCAGGACGGAAGAGCCTAGGTCGCTCCCAAAACAGATTCCAATTATTTACAAAGAGCAGTTTCTGTTTATTACACCATGACATTATATCCACTCTATGTCTCTTTATCCACTTCTACGATAGCATCAGAAGTGGCATTTGAGCTTTTTTTGTGCTGGTCTACAGAACTGTCCAACAGAAGCCAAAGGTTTCCACCTCAGAAGTGTGAGGAGAAAAAAAATGATTGGGAGTGACTGTACATGTGCATTGTCTTAATATAAGACACATCAACGGTCAACAATTATAAAATACAACAATAAAATAAGTAACATTTTAAATAATAAATAAATATATATTTATTTTTTCTTCTTTTTTAGAAATGCATACTATAAATTGGAAGCTATAAAACTCAAACTATACCAATACAAAACAATACCATTGTGTGTATAGTATGTGAAAAAGAACACAATCAATGACAACTTTTGGTGGCATTTTCTACAGAATGGTTGGATAACCTCCTCCAGGTGGAAGGGAACGGCTCTTCACTCAACAACAACAACAAATATAGCTTAGTCGTAAGCTATATTTTCGCCCTTCTGATTCTATCTCTGCGTTGCTGCTGCTCAACAAACCTACAGCAACAAATAAGACGAAGTCAACAGCATGTTATTACCTTCGATCAATGTAGCCAGTTTGTTGTCCACTCCATGTTATTGAAAGATGGTAAAGGGACTTCTCCGACAAAACAACTTCGATCCACTGAGAGAGAAAAAACATCTCAGCAGTTGAGGAGATCAGTCGGCTATCTTGCTATCACTCTTCTACTCGCAGGTGATATTCATCAAAATCCTGGGCCTAACTTCAGCTGTAGTGGTGGCTCACAACTCGCCACTGCATCTACTGGACAAGGTAGGCCCTCTGTTGATTTTAAACTGCATCATCCCGTGACTGAGATGTCCCAACGAAGTCGTCCACCGTGCTCTATTCAGTCGGTTCCGGTAAATGCGCTTCCAGCGCTTCCAACTATTCCAACAGTGCGTGATAAATTTCCCATTTATAAACAACGTAAACCTCTGCTGTTTCAAACAACAAATCATGCAAAGGTTTTATGGGATCCGGACGCAAAACCTAAAGGGTTACTCGGGGGACATTTAAACATTAGAAGCGTTGCTTCAAAGACTGATCAACTCGAAAAATTACTTATGGTCTCAAATCTGGATTTCCTTTGTTTGTCGGAATCATGGCTGACAGTCACATCACCGGGCACAGCATACCTAGTACCAGGGTATAATATCTTTAGAAAAGATCGAAAGACTGGCAGAGGAGGTGGACTACTGATGTATGTCAAAGACCATATAAATTGTAATGAAATTGAACTAAACTGTGTGGATATTGAATGTATGGCAGTAAGAATGATTTTATCTACCAATATGTCATTTACTGTTATTTGTATATATAGACCACCGTCATCAAATAGTATGTTTTATGATCATTTGAGGACTATTTTAAAATAATTTGACAGGAACAAAGAGTTGATTTTGGTTGGAGACCTAAATATCAACTGGACTGAGAAGTCAAAAAGGAAAAAACTTAAAGATATACCAAGTCCATATGACCTAAAACAATTAATACAAGGTCCCACCAGAATCACTCCATCATCTCAGACACAGCTTGATCTTATATTTAGTAATAAGCCAGAAAGAATAACTAAAACATTCAATTTTTTAACAGGGTTATCGGATCATAATCTGACAATGGTATCAAGGAAATTAACGAAACAAAGGTTCTTATACCAGCAAGAAAGTAACAAGGTTTTTAACATTATACCAAAGAGGTTTATCAATGAGTTCGAAACCAGTTGAAACAACTAAACTGGAGTGAGATCTCATCTACACAAGACTTAGAGGTTGCTTCTAGGAGCTTAATGACCAATGTTAATAGCGTTAAAAATGAGTTTAGTAAAAGTGTTACACATGCTAAAAAAAAGCAAAATCTGATGAACAAATATGGAATTTAATGAAGCAGAGGGATTATGCATTGAAAACTGTAATTAAGTCAGGGTTAGTTCATCATAGGAGAACTTTTAAACAGCTACGTAATAAGGTTGTAAATGAATTGAGAAAGGCAAAAGCAAAGTTTTTTATTGATATTATAAATGATTCAAAAGGTAACAGTAGGCAAAATTGGGAAAATATTAATAGAGTTTTAAAGAATACCAGAAAAAGAAATAAAGAGTTTGAATTAAAAGTACATGGAACTTTAACTAAAGATAAAGATCAAATTTCTTCCATGTTTAATAGCTACTTTATAGATTCAGTTCAGGATTTGGCACAAGGATTTGGTATAAGAGGGTCATTACACCAGCAAATGATAATCTTCCACTGTTTAGCATCTCTAAAGTGCCAGAATCTTCAATAATTAAAATCATAGGCAAGTTAAAGAACTCAAAGGCTAAAGATGCTTTTGCTTGTGACTGTATTTTTGAAAAAGTATAAAAGTATCCTTTGTACTCCAATTGTTCATCTGGTAAATCTATCTATTAAACAAAGTTTTTTTTCCCAATGCCTGGAAATCAGCTGTAATAACCCCAATTTTTAAGGCTGGAGATGCAACTAATATAATTAATTATAGACCTATTAGTATTCTTCCTGTGGTCTCCAAAGTAATGGAAAGGATTGTCTGTGACCAGTTGCTAGCCTATTTAAATCAAGGTCATTTTCCACTGCACCCTATGCAGTTTGGATTTAGGAAACATCATGCCACAGAAACAGCTACTTGTTATTTTGTTGAGCAAATAAAATCCAGCCTTGACAATGGAGGGGTTGTTGGGCTGTTTTTTCTTGATTTTAAAAAGGTTATAAGTTATATTTCTCTCATAATGCTCTGACATGGATGGAGTCTTATCTAGACTCAAGAAAGCAGTGCACTAGGATTAATGATAGATGCTCCTCCTTTGTTAACTGCACTATTGGAGTCCCTCAGGGATCTATTTTAGGACCAATTTTATTTAGCTTATATATTAATGATTTGCCATTGACTTGCCGGAAGTTCACATCCAAATGTACGCAGATGATACAGTTATCTATACCCATGCAAAATCTAGGGAACAAGCCGCAGCAAAACTTAATGCAGCTCTAACCAAAGTATCAGACTGGTTAACCCTCAACTGTCTTACTCTTAACGTAAGCAAAACAGTGGGTATGTATTTCTCTATCAAGAAGAATGTTGTACGACATCAGCCTGATATCTGTATTATGGAGAGACAATACATATTGTTGATCATTTTAAGTATCTAGGATTAATTATTGATTCTAACTTAAGTTTTAAAAAAACACATTAAAAAATATCCAATTGTGTCAGAGCTAATTTGGCTAATTTTAGACATATAAGACATCAGTTACCAATAGCTGCAGCTAATTGTTATTACATACGATGATCTTTTCACATTTATCTTATTGCTCCACAAGCTGGTCACAGGCAGGTGGGACTACGATAAAACCCTTATGTTCCCTTTACAAACAAGCGGTGAAATGTCTAGATAAAAACCTCGAAACTACCACCATTGTATCATTATAAAAAAATACAACTTATTAACCTTTGACAGTTTTTTAAGTTTTGCTGACATGTGTCTGATGTATAAATTGATACATGATCTTGCACCACCCCCACTCAAGCAATGTGTGTCCTTTTGCAGAGATAATGTAAGGGTCACCAGGGCTTCTGTAAGAGGTGACTGTTACACTCAATTTAGGAAAACTAAATTTGGACAATCAGCTTTTTCATTTGCAGTGGTTGAAAAGTGGAACTTAATCCCACATTACATTAGAGATTGTGCAAGCCTTAGCAGTTTTAAAATGGCCGTAAAGACTTGGCTGAAGGCGAATCAAATATGTGATCATTGACCCTTTTATATTGTGTATTTGTATTCTGGTTTTTATGTGAGTACTGTGTGTTTATGTTTTTTTTTTTTTACTTTTCCTTGCCCAGGGACCACAGATGTAAATTAGCCGTATAGCTAACTCTGGTACAGGGCTTGAACTGTGCATGGTCCCTGACAAATAAACTAATAAACTAAAAAAAAAAAAACAAGAGCTTGCCATCATTGAAATGGTGCGAAAAAATAATGCAATCCGACTTTGTGAGTTGCAACAACAAATAATTGCAAATAGAAATGTATTCAACAATATGATCAGGATAAGCATTTCTACTAAGTCGAATCCTACAGAAACATAACTTCAGAATGAAGCAGCTGTACAGGGTGCCATTTGAGAGGAACAGTGTCAGGGTCAAGGCTCTGTGCCATGATTATGTGCAGGTATGTGTCACTTTACTTTACATACTATACATTGTGATGTGAGAATGACGGTTTATGCTGCCACCTGCCCTGCCTGTAGATTGTGGTTTTTGCCTATACTGACCCAACCCACCCCATAGGTGTGTGACCTGCATGTGTTTTCTGTAACACTATTCAATATTTTCTGTTACAGACAGTTCTGGATTTTGATGCCGCCGGACTGCCACATGAGTTCATCTACGTGGATAAGGCAGGCTTCAAACCTGGCTAAAACCTGGCGTCGGGGCCGTAACATAGTTGGACAAAGGGCTGTTGTAAATGTCCCTGGGCAGCGTGGGGGAAATATCACCTTGTGTGCAATTAGTGTCCAGGAGTCCTGCATCACCATGCCACTCTAGGTCCCTACAATCCAGAACAGATCATTGCATTTCTAGATGCTACATGCAGTTGTGCAGGACAGACCAGAGCAGCCCAGGTTTGTTGTCATCTGGGATAATGTTAGTTTAATGTTAGTTAGATCAAAGAACACTGTGAAAATAAATCTGTATTGTTTATCCTTTTGATCTTTCATTCAATCAAAAAAAAAAAATTAAATAAATGTTTCTAGTACCCCTATAATTAAGAAGTTCCAATCAACAGGAAATGTTACGAATCTGTCTGAAAGAGGACAGGTGTCTTTACTGTCTTACTGCAAGGTGAAGAGGATAGTTTGAGTGGCCAAAGACTCTCTAAGGATCACAGCTGGAGAATTGCAGAAAATAATTAAGTCTTTGGGCCAGAGAGAAAAAAAATGTCACTGTCTCACATGCCTGGCAGCTTCCAAATGGGATTGCTGGTCCTTCTCATGGGTAACCTGGCATTTCATTCAGGTCTCCAGCGGAGGATCCGATGTCGATCGCTGCATCGGAGAGAGGGCTGTTACGCTCTGGAAATGAAGATGATGCTGGGCTTCCCACTGTAATGGTGTGTGTGCTCATGCTGAATCATATTCAGACTTGACCGCCATGCTGCTCTGGGGGGTGCAGCACAACATGTCTTATGGGAGGAGATCACAGTCCTACTGGCAAAGGACGCGATCGAGCCGGTCCCTCCAGACGATATGACGGTGGGGTTATACAGCCCCTACTTCATTGTACCAATGAAAGGCAGTGGTTTATGACCAATCTTGGACCTGTGAGTTTTGAATAGGGCCCTGCACAAGCTCCCATTCAAAATGCTAACGCAGAAACGCATCTTCAGGTGCATCCGTCCCCAAGATTGGTTTGCAGCTATCGACCTGAAGGATGCCTACTTTCATGTCTCGATTCTCCCTCGACAAAGATCGTTTCTACACTTTGCGTTCGAAGGTTGGGCATATCAGTACAAAGTTCTACCCTTCGGGCTGTCCCAGTCGCCCTGCGTCTTCACAAAGGAGGCAGCCATTGTTCCCCTGAGAGAATGTGGTGTTCGTATTCTCAACTATTGAGACTGTTTATATTCAAGACGACAGCACTATTACATAATTGCAAGTAATCTTATTTGATCACTTGCAATTAATAGTACTAATAGTGATTTGTGTGCCCTGACATAACCAACCTACTGTATCTGTATGTGTTGCTTTGGTAAGGACGTAGGCGTACCCACATATGTGAAAATAGCCTTTCAAAATGAACAGGAAAAATGGAGGTACATTATCTCTCTCTCCAAATAAGTGCTCTGTCAAGTCACGGCACAAAACTCATCCATCACAAAAGAAAAGCTCAGCAACTGAGGAGACTGGTATATATTGTGATGTTCTGTGCTGTAGTCATGGCTGAAATCTTTGGACATTTGAATACCGTATAAATACTTTCGGTATTTCTGTCACCGATTATCACTTTATCATTGTGTGTCTGATTACAGTAAGAGTGTCTAGCACGGAAAAGTGAAAAGTGTCTAGCATGCAAAAGACCATTTGAAATCCAATTTTAGCAGCCAGAATGTCAGGACTGAGACACATCTGTAAAAATCTGATTATAATCGCATTTCAAACCACCTCCAAATGTGGTTTGAATCAGATTTGAAAAAAATCTGATTTCATGTGTTTGTTTGTTTGTTGTTTGTTTGTTTGTTTGTTTGTTTGTTTGTTTGTTTGTTTATTTGTTTGTTTATTTGTTTGTTTGTTTGTTTGTTTTGCTGTTTGTCCAGGCTTTGAAAAACCCATCTGGATAAAATCTGGATATGCAAAAAATCTGGCAGTCTTAACATAGCCTAAATTGCCTGTAGATTTGAGTGAGAGTGTGTTAACCCAGTTTACCTGTTCATGGTGTTTCCCTGCCTTTCCCTCAAAATGCTGGGTAGACTACAGAGCCCCTGTGACACTAGGAATAGCCAAATAAATTGAGCTGGTTGAGGAAAACCCTTGCTTTCTTTGATGCTAGAGTAATTTTAGCTTAGACAGAGGGTGTCAGAGTGTGGTATGTGTACTTGGAGAACATGAGCAATATGTGTAAATAAAAGATAACCATGCATAGCCTGATATTGATCTTGTGTAAAATAAACACACCAAGGTAACTCTTCATTGAGAGTTAGGAAAAGGCTTCACAACATGGTTTTAGGCCAAACACATGGTATGCTTCTGTGACACTCTAGGCATCTGCCATGGGAGCCTTTCTAATGAACAAAACATTTCATGATTCATGTTAAATTAAATACAAACCAGAATTTAGTCAATTCCACCATGGTTTATCATGTTGAATAACTTGCTTCTCACCTAATCAGCTGAATGAAGCTGGACTATGATGCTATTTTCTTCTAGATCCTTTGTAGAGCAGAAACAAACTTTGTTGCATTATTTTCCTGTTATATCTGCAAAGCTGCTTTGAAAAAAATCCTGTATTGTAAAAAGCACTATATAAATAAAGGTGACTTGACTTGACTAATCCACTTGTTGGCACCGCATAATGATTGTACATCTAGAATACTTTATACAATCATACGTGTTTCACATCAGCAACCTGGAAAAGTCAGATGACCACCATGAATGACAGTTCTCTAATTAATAATTAAACCATTTAGGCATTCCACAGCACACCAATTCTCTAATTAAATCGGGTGGAAAAAGGACAAGTCAGTCTGAGAACACAGAGAGTCTGTTAAGCCTGTAATTTATGTCACAAGTCCTCAGGGCAATGTGTCTGTGTGGGTGTGTTTTCTAATCAAATAAATGTCCCTACAAGCCTTTTGCTCTTCTTTTTCATATTCTCTATTTTACCTTTCACCAAGGCTTCTCTCTCTTCCTGCACATCTCTTCGCTGCAGCTCCTCCAACCAAAGCTTGCATGCTTCAAGCAACCAGCGAAGTCTAACTAGCAGGTGATTAAGACTGAAACAAATACACAGGAATGAAATAAACACAAGACACAATTAAACTGTTACAATATTGTAATTCGTTTTAATATTAACCAACAACCTAGAAATTGTCGGACGCCCGTGTTCATGCCGCCGTGTAGGCTCCTTGTTATGGTCGGGCGTGGGGTCAATCCCCTTGCCCCACTCCCTTTAGAAGCGGAGGTCGAGCCCTCGCGACCGAATGCAGTGGGCGCCTCCGTTTGACTGCCACCTGTCTGATGCCACAAGCAGTTTCATCCAAAGCTCCCATCGACCGCTGAGAGGGCCCTTTCAGTCTAGATCTCGGCCAAACTCGATTCCAAATTACGCTCGTCTAATCCTACGCCGTAAGCGAGAGCTTTCAGCTGATGCCGAGGCTTACCCGCCAGCAAGTGCCCTCCCGGTCGAATGGTCAAGCTTGGCTCTAGCGGAAGTGATGGTGTCAACTACCACTGGGGATATGTCACCTAGAACCTCCGAGGTCTGGATGCGGGTGCCATAGGGTGCCCAGTCTCTGAGAGAGCAGGTCCTCTCTCAGAGGAATGGGCCAGGGAGGGGCTGTCTCGAGGTCTGTGCAAGAAGGCTCACTGGGGGAAACATACTTGCGTAGGCTCGGGGGCCAGCTGTGTGCCAGAGCATCCGTGCCGAGGGTCCCCTCGGTCAGGGAATAGAACAATTGGCAGTGAGTGTCCGGGGTGGCAGATCTACCTGTGGGGTCCCAAAATGCCTGAAAATCATCTGGACCACCTGGGGATAAAGTCGCCATTCTCCCGGTAGCACCTGCCGCTTGGATTACTTCATATGAGGATTACTCCAATACTAGCTCCACTCCACGTGTACTTCAAAACTGAACTTAAGTACACGTGATAATGAGGGAGATAATTATTGCACAGGTCCTGTCTCTTTCTCCCTGAATTCACCCATGTTTAATGTCTGCGAGTCAAGTCACCTTTATTTATATAGAGGTTTATACAATACAGATTGTTTCAAAGCAGCTTTACAGTGATAACAGGAAAATGATGCATTTCTGCTATTGTTCTGCATTATCAATGGAATGTAACTTATGCAGTGTGTTGAGGAAACAAACCATTCTACCAATGTTTTTAAGTATCATATGATACAAATAAAAGTAGGTAAAGTATTAGAACTAGTTCAAAATAAAAGTGTTTTTTGGTTATATATAACGGTAACACTTTACAATAAGGTTCATTAGTTAACATTAGTTAACTACATTAGTTAGCATGGACTAATAATGAACTGCACTTATACAGCATTTGTTAATCTTTGTTAATGTTAATTTCAACATTTACTAATACATTATTAAAATCTTATTAACATTAGATAATGCACCGTGAACTAACATGAACAAACCACATTTACTGATTTGTGAATCAGGTGGGTGCGTGGGTTACATGAAACAGAACCACCTCATTTGTACTTGTGTGACAAAAAAACTTAACCATGATAAAATGTTTCATAAATATGTTTATTAAAAAATAAACTTTGTTGTGGAAATAATAAATTACATTTAACATTTTTTAGTCACACTATGTCCATAACTAAAGACTTTTGCATAGACTCATGTCAACCATGGGCACCCATAATTGAAACTAAATCTAATAATGAGATCCAAATTAATACCAAATTCTCTAATCATTAAATGTAATACAAAGCTAAGGATGCATCACTGTAAGTGTAAGTTTAGGCCTTAAATCTGTGTATTAAATCTGACTCTTAAAGAGCTGCTGTGGAATAACAAAAGAATGGTACTTCAGAAGTGCTGCCAAAACACTCCTCCTTTCTCAGAAAACTTGTTTTGTAAATGAAAGGAACCCTCTGATTGGTGGAGGTGTTACACCTTCCCAATTTCTATGGGTGAAATGACCTTTGTATGACACAATGTGGTTTAACTAGACAGTTAAGACAACAAGATGAAAATGTCACAACACACACTATCAGAGGGCCTTCATGCACTATGTGTCAGTAACCTTAATGCACACCTATGGGGCTACCAGGGGTCATTCACTACACTTACCTCTGTTTTGACATCGGTTATGAGAGGAAATTGTCCATGGGATTTTCAAAATATTTTGCAGTGAAATCAAATTCATTTTTTAAAATTGAACCACTCAAGCTACTTAAAGGTGAAGTATGTAATAATTGTTATGGTAAATTACATTCCCTTAACCCAGTTTGTTCCTTACTATTAGTGTGCTATTCATGGCTTTATCTCCCCTAAAACTGTAAACATTGAGCCTCCCAGACTCAATCAAAACATTGAGAGTGGTGTTGAGAAATATTCAGCTCCTGTGAGAAACACTGTTACAGTGGGTAATATATATGAATATATGAATTTTCATGATATTTACCCCGTTAACAAACAAATGGAACCGAAAATATTATTGGTAGGTGATCACTGTGTGATCTGGATATACATGGAGGCTGTTTTTGTTGAGTGCCAAGGCCCTGTCTGAATAATTATATCAGACACCAGACCTTCACTTCATGTTGCATTGCATCATTCCAATTATTGTTTTGAAACTTTCCTTGTTTTTTTTCGATCTGAGTTACATTCATAGGGGGTTGTGAGTTGATGAAAAGTTTTATAAATAAAAAAAACAATTAATAAAATAAATACAAAGGTGTGTTGTTAATTTATTGAAATATTAACTTAATCTCAGGAGGACATCTATAGCTGCAATACAGATTGTTTCAAAGCAGCTTTACAGTGATAAGGAAAATTCAGCTGAAGTTCAGTGTTGTACGTTGTAACGATTATCAATTATTAATTTAGTTAATTTCATCTATAAAGCTGTTCTGCAAAAAAAAAAAAAAAAAGTCATCCATACTCAGTTCTCTCATACAGCAGCGTCAGTACAGCCAGATCAATAATATTGTTGAATATTAAGTGTCACCAACTAAGCCAGAGGCAACAGTGGCAAAGAGCGTCTCAAGTTAAGCATAGAAGGGGAACGAGATGCTGTGTCCTCTAGGGGGCGCTAATGGGGGATGCCTCCAGCATGATCTGTGTCTGAAGCATGAGTCTAAACATGACAATAAACTTGACATTGGCAGACGGCAGCCTGTTGTGACCTCGAGTATAAAAGGGACACCTGTGCGATCATGTTAATTCCCTGTGGTCAGAGCCCGAGCTTAAAAAGACCCATTAAAGGCAAGCTCAAGAGTTGGGTATTCTTATGAACACCTATGATGGAATATTGTCATAGACCAGAGCTTCTCAAGAACGGAAGCCTCAGCAAGATAACTAATGTATTAAAAACATTTTTTTCTTGATTTATGTGAATATTAAAGGAATGTTCCATTATATAATTTTAAAAAGGTTATGAAAACTTTATTTCTGAATGTTTTCATGTGTTAAAAACATCCAGTTTTTTAAATGTTTTAAAAAAGTTTTGTCCTATAATTTACATAACTCATTAAAGGGGTGGAACGTGCTGCTGGAACATTCCAGAAACCGCCCTCCTCCTCACCTTCCTCTGATGACGACGCCAATGAAGGTACTGTCTCCTAAGCCTGGTCTACATTGCCGGTTGCCATCCCTTCCAGCTGTCCCTGGCGCTGGGACCGCAGCCCTGTGCGCTGCCTTGGAGGGCGAGATACCTTTCTACGACTACGACTAGTTTTATTATGCCGGCCTCCAAAGTACAAATGGTGAGAATAAAGAATAATAATAAAAAAAATAACTATTTGAAAAAAAAAACTTACTATAATAAAGTTATACACAAAACAAACAAACAAACAAACAAAAAATCCTCAATAACTCTATTTTTCTTTCCACACAAAAATTACCAGCCACTAGTTACCCTTTCTGTAACCAGACCATGACTGCCTTCACAGGCCCAAAGCTGCAACTCTTAAAGGCATTAGCCCCTCCCACTAGGCTCAAACCTCAATTAAATAATACAATCATCACATTGTATTAACTACAGAAAAGGACTTATATCTATTATACTTCAGCTTTTTCCACAATAATTATATCCATCTTCGCAAATATTTTTCCATCCCCATACACAGTTACTTGCATCACAAATTATTATTGCAACCCAAAACCCATAATTATGCAGTTCACGTGACCATGAAAGCGTGCGACAATCGCGCTATTTAACAACCGGAAATGTTACGCTTCGGGTCCGCCAAACTGGATGGGAAGCAGAGCAAACCCGCGACGCATCCACACACGGTAAGTGTCTATCATGTTCGTTTAAATGTATGTTTACAGAAGGGTAAACTATCAAGTGTGCACCCTTGATCACGCTACTTAACAGTAGGAGAAAAGTGCATATCCCAAAGTTTATGACCAGCTTAATTGAGACTGTAAGGGAACAGGGAATGAGTATGTTTGTGTGTGTGTGGTGTGTTGTGTTTTGTGTGTGTGTGTGTGTGTGTGTGTTGTGTGTGTGTGTGTGTGTGTGTGTGCGCCACTCGTGTTATTGTTCAGTTCAGTTTGTTTGTGTATAGGTGTTTCCACAATCAATTCTTCTCAAAGTAAGCTTTCTACCATGAAAGGCATTCATCACGAAATGTACAAAGAAAAATACAGTTAGTTAATCATGTATAAATTTAGGCATAACATATCGCCGGTGTTTAGTCGTCTCTTCACAGGCGTCGAGTCGTCTCTCCACAGGCGTTTAGTCGTCTCATCACAGGTGTTGGGGCATCTGAAGTCTCCGTGAGAGGCTGGATACAAACTGGAGCTGACGAACGCTATTTACCTCGGGACTAACGTCCCGAGATAACAGCAGAAAGACAGATGGGAAATAATTAGCATAGCTGATGTTCATAATATTAATGCATTCGAACTGATTCAGAAGTAGTATAAAAGGTAAGCATTAAGTGAATGCTTGGTTAAAGAGATGCGTCTTTAATCTAGTTTTAAACTTGGACAGCGAGTCTGAGTCTCGAACAGTATCAGGAAGGCTATTCCAGAGTTTAGGAGCTAAATGTGAGAACGCCCTCCCTCCTTTAGTAGACTTAGATATCCTAGGAACGACCAGAAGCCTCGAATTTTGTGATCTTAAAGAGCGCGATGGATTGTAGGGCGATAGAATGTCTGTTAAATACACAGGAGCTAAACCATTTAGAGCTTTATAAGTCAATACTTTGTAATTGATACGGAACTTAATAGGTAACCAGTGTAGAGATGATAAAATTGGTGTTATATGATCATATTTTCTTGATCTAGTAAGAACTCTAGCGGTGTCAGGGTGTGTGCAGGATGCCAAAGACGAGGACACAGGAATATCAGTATAGTTGATATTATTTTTACAAACTTAAACTTCCAAAAACAAACAGAAACAAAAGAACAAAACTCCAGGACTTCAGAATACACAACCATACGAGGACGACGACCAACAAACACATGAGGGAAAACACAGGGCTTAAATGAACTGAACCAAACGAGATAATTAACTGAAAACAGGTGCAGAGAATCTGAACAAACGAGGAGCGGGAAAAACTAACAGGACTAAACCAAAATCACAAAGACAGGGGTAAACGATCTCAAAACATAACTAAACACATAGAATCGTGACAGTACCTCCCCCCTCCCCGAAGGCGCGTCCTCGCGCCGTATAACATCCAAAGGGGTGGGGGGGGCAGGGTGGGGCGCCCTGGAGGCTGACTGAGGGCATGGTGCAGGTCCAGGAGCCTCCACGGGCAGGCTGTGGGCCACGGCCACGACGGTGCAGGCTGTGGGCGTGGCCACGACGGTGCAGGCTGTGGGCGTGGCCAGGCGGAGCAGGCTGTGGGCGTGGCCATGGCGGGCAGGTGTAGGTGGCATGGCGGAGCAGCTGTGGGCGTGGCCATGGCGGAGCAGGCTGTGGGCGTGGCCATGCGGCGGAGCAGGCTGTGGGTGCGGGGAGGCGGGGCGTGGCCATGGCGGAGCAGGCTGTGGGCGTGGCCATGGCGGAGCTGTGGGACCGTGGGCGACATGGCGGAGCTGTGGGACCCTCGGGCGTCCAGGGTGGAGCTGTGGGACCCTCGGGCGTCCAAGGCGGAGCTGTCGGACCCTCGGGATCCAGGGCGGTGAGGACCATTCGGGTGGCCATGGTGGTGAGGACCCTTCGGGTGGCCATGGCGGTGAGCACCCTTCGGGTGGCCATGGCGGTGAGGACCCTTCGGGTGGCCATGGCGGTGAGGATCTTTTTTCAGACCTCCGTGGGTCTTCGGCCGGCCACGGCGAAGGCGTATAGCCCCCCCCCCAAAATTTTCTTGGGGAGGACTGGCTCAGGATCGGGAACTGACTTGACATCAACGGGCTCTGGCGCTGGGTCAACGTGCTCTGGCGCTGGGTCAACGGGCTCTGGCGCTGGGTCAACGGGCTCTGGCGCTGGGTCAACGGGCTCTGGCGCTGGGTCAACGGGCTCTGGCGCTGGGTCAACGGGCTCTGGCGCTGGGTCAACGGGCTCTGGCACATCATGGGACTCGGAACTGGATGGGGCCGGCACATCATGGGACTCGGAACTGGACGGGGACGGCACATCAGGGGACTCGGAACTGGACGGGGCCAGCACATCAGGGGACTCGGAACTGGACGGGGCCAGCACATCAGGGGACTCGGAACTGGACGGGGCCAGCACATCAGGGGACTCTGAACTGGACGGGGCCAGCACATCAGGGGACTCGGAACTGGACGGGGCCAGCACATCAGGGGACTCGGAACTGGACGGGGCTAGCACATCAGGGGACTCGGAACTGGACGGGGCCAGCACATCAGGGGACTCGGAACTGGACGGGGCCAGCACATCAGGGGACTCGGAACTGGACGGGGCCAGCACATCAGGGGACTCGGAACTGGACGGGGCCAGCACATCAGGGGACTCGGAACTGGACGGAATCAGCTTTTCAGGGAGCTTGGGGCTGGACTCATGCTCTGGCGGGCAGGCGACGGTCTCTGGCTGGACGGTCTCTGGCTGGACGGTCTCTGGCTGGACGGTCTTGGCTGGACGGTCTCTGGCTGGACGGTCTCTGGCTGGACGGTCTCTGGCTGGACGGTCTCTGGCTGGACGGTCTCGGCTGGACGGTCTCTGGCTGACGTGAAGCTCTGGCTGGACTTGGCTGACGTGAACCCCAGCCTCGGCAGCCATCTTTCTGGCTAATCGCACTGACATCAGCGGGGGATCAGTCATACTGGATATCATCCGGGGAAGTCCAGGGACCGATCTGGTGGCAGGGCTGATGCGGTGTGCAGGCTCTGGCGGGCAGGCGATGGGCTCAGGCTCTGGCGTGCATGCGATGGGCTCAGGCTCTGGCGGGCAGACGATGGGCTCTGGCGTTAGCGTGCAGGTATGGGCTCAGGTGCTGGTGTGCAGGTGATGGGCTCAGGGGCTGGCGGGCTTGGAACTGATTGGAGTGGGAGATCTTCCACGAGGTATTCGGATCCACACAACCATAGCGTGTGATCCACGAACTCCAGGAAAGATAGATGGAGGTCCTTTACCAGAAATATCTGGACTCGCGGGTCCTTCAGACCACCCCAGAAACTCTGTTTCAGTTCCTCTTCATCCTGAGTCACATCATAATACAACTTTATATAAAGTCCCGCATATTCCTCAAGTGAGCGCTCTTGTTGGAAAAGGATAGGTATTTCCATGGGGCTCACTTTCTTTTCTTTTTAAAGGTTGGTCGTTCTGTCAGGGTGTGTGCAGGATGCCGAAGACGAGGACACAGGAATATCAGTATAGTTGATATTTATTTTACAAACTTAAACTTCCAAAAACAAACAGAAACAAAAGAACAAAACTCCAGGACTTCAGAATACACAACCATACGAGGACGACGACCAACAAACACAGAGGGAAAACACAGGGCTTAAATGAACTGAACCAAACGAGATAATTAACTGAAAACAGGTGCAGAGAATCTGAACAAACGAGGAGCGGGGAAAAACTAACAGGACTAAACCAAAATCACAAAGACAGGGGAAAACGATCTCAAAACATAACTAAACACATAGAATCGTGACAAGCGGCTGCATTTTGGACTAACTGTAGCTTGTTTATTGAGGATGCAGGACAACCAGCTAATAAAGCATTACAGTAATCTAGTCTCGAGGTCATGAATGCATGAACTAACTTTTCTGCATCTGAAACAGATAGCATGTTACGTAGCTTAGCAATGTTTCTAAGGTGGAAAAAGGCTGTTCTTGTAACATATGAAATATGATTTTCAAAAGTCAAGTTGCGGTCTAGTATAACACCCAGGTCTTTTACTATAGTGGATAGAGTAACAGGACATCCTTCTAAATTAAAGTTGTATTGTAAGGGATTTTGTGGGTAGTTTTTTAGACCAATAAGTAATACCTCCGTTTTATCTGAATTTAATAGCAGGAAATTACACGTCATCCAGCATTTTATATCTTTTAGACACTCTGTCAAGTTAGATAAGTTAGTGTTTTCATCTGGTCGTGATGAGATATATAATTGAGTGTCATCAGCATAACAGTGAAAATTAATTCCATGTTTTCTTATAATATTACCAAGTGGCAGCATATATATTGAGAATAGCAGAGGGCCTAGGACAGATCCTTGCGGCACTCCATAGTCTACTGATGTTATCTTCGATTTTTCCCCATTTAAACAGACAAAATGGTAACGGTCTGATAAGTACTATCTAAACCAGCTTAATGCCTGTCCCTGAACACCAGTGTAGTTTTGTAGTCGATCTAAGAGTATTTTATGATCTATAGTGTCGAACGCAGCACTAAGATCAAGTAGAACTAGTATTGAGATACAGCCTTGGTCAGAGGCTAAGAGTAAATCATTTGTAATTTTAACTAGCGCAGTTTCTGTGCTATGATGTGGTCTGAATCCCGACTGAAATTTTTCATAGATATCATTTTCTTGCAAGAAAGAGCACAATTGAGCGGACACAATTTTTTCTAGTATTTTAGACATAAATGGAAGATTTGAGATGGGTCTGTAATTTGCTAGGTTATTTGGATCTAATTGCGGTTTCTTAATGAGAGGTTTTATTACTGCCAGCTTGAATATTTTTGGAACGTGACCTAAAAATAAAGACGAGTTAATAATATTGAGAAGAGGCTCTTCCACTACAGGTAACACTTCTTTAAGTAGTTGAGTGGGTATTGGATCTAATAAACATGTTGTTGGTTTAGATGCAATGATAAGTTTATTTAGTTCTTCCTGTCCTATAGTTGTAAAGCGGTTTAGTTGTTCTAGAGGGGCCATAATTGAGGCCGAGTCATAAGACACCATAGAGCAGGTGTGCCCAACCCTGCTCCTGGCGATCGACTGTCCTGCACAGTTTATCTCTAACCCTGATCAAACGCACCTGCCTTTAATTTTCAAGTAATCCTGAAGACCTTAAATGGTTGTTAAGACCTTAATTGAAGACCTTCAGGTGTGTTTGATTAGGGTTGGAGATGAACTGCGCAGGACAGTCGATCGCCAGGAGCAGGGTTGGGCACACCTGCCATAGAGGATTGTACATTTACAATAGTGTTTCGTAGGGCTGGGTAATAAATATCGATTTCTCGATATTAATCGATTCTCATTTTTACTAACCGATATCGATTCTTAAATCTCAAGAATCGATTAGTCATCCTGTTTCATTTGAATGAATGGAACATTGCAGCACGCATCCAAAACATCGCAATAATCTTTGTCCTTTGTTACTATTGATATGAAACAGTGTACATTTTCAAATTACGTCCATTTTCTTTTGAAATTCAAAAACATAAATACCGTTTTGGCGCTGTGGCGTGAGATCGCTCTGGCGCAGCTTAGAGAAGCAGCAGCGCGGAGCGCTTTGATCTCTTCCGGCTTTATAATACCAATACAGCGCAAAATAAACATGAATGAGCATCTGAAAGTGTGTTAAAAGATGGAGTACAACTTATCGAAATCCGTATCATGTCACATTGATTCGCTCAATCAGTGTTTCAACCGTGGAAAGACGTCAGTTAAACAGCTTGTAATCAAAGTCATGGATCGTCATATTTACCTCAGAAAAACCACATGTGACCATAAACTCGTTAGTCAGCTAGAAAAAATAACTCTAGAGAGGAGCATTTTGCTAAATATATGCACAATATTACATATGCATTATAATCTTAATGTTCTTCAATATTTAGTGCATATTTGAATAAATCTGGCGCGTTTTTATGACAGTCACCATTTAAATGTTTATATTTCATAATCTTCTTATTATAACAATAATTAAAAGTGTAATTTAAAGTCCCTGTAAAGGCAATTTAAAAAAAAAAATTCTAAACACATTATAAATGTTAGAAATGTATTGCTAAAACATATTACAAAGACTGTGAACTGTGAAGTACTGTTTATAGCTACAAAACAGTTAATTATTACCTTCATATTAGGCTAATGAAGCCTAGTAGGCTACAACTAGACTCCCATAGTTTACAGAATTAGTTATGAGATTTGATTTCCTTAAGAAAATTTGCCATTTATTGTAACTGATCCAAAATAATCAATATTGAATCGAATCGAATCAGAATCGAAATCGAATCGAATTGCAAGCTTGTGAATCGAAATCGAATCGAATTGTGAAATTGGTGTCAATACCCAGCCCTAGTGTTTCGGATGCTTTCTATTTTCTCATTGAAGTAATTCATAAAATCATTACTACTATATTGTAACGGAATATTTTGCTCTGGAGATGTCTGATTATTTGTTAGTCTAGCCACGGTGTTAAATAAAAACGTACTCGGTTACTAACGTAACCTCGGTTCTCTCTAGAGAGGGAACGAGTACTGCGTAATATCTTACGGTATGGGGAAAACTCTTTTCCACGAGATATTGAAGCCAAAAATTATCCTTAATTTTTTATTAATGTAAAACGCTTTGCAGCAGCAAGCAGACATAGGCGAGACAGCTCGCGCGCCTATTGGCTGCCCTGCGGCAATAGCAGCAGCCTATCGAGAGAGGTTCTGCGTGACGTCACGACGAATGGGGGCCTTTCGCGCCCATATCGTCACGTCCCGCCAGAAAGGGCGTGGTCTCGCCCCATATCTAGGCTCGATAGCTGCTCTTACGTTGGTTTTCATCGCCGAAGCGAACCAGAGCGTATTCCAAGCACGGCAAGATACGCAGTACTCGTTCCCTCTCTAGAGAGAACCGAGGTTACGTTAGTAACCGAGTACGTTCTCTTACGAGAGTATCTCTCGTACTGCGTAATATCTTACGCTATGGGGAACACAATGCAACACGCCGTGCTGGTAGGGATCCAACACCAAAGTCCCAGGGGCCGAAGCCCGGGGCGCATATAGTGCATAATCACCATAAACTCACAGAGAGTGAGGGAAGAGAGGCTAGAAGCATCATTCCCTGTAAATAGCATCCGAAGGAGCTGATCATGTGACAAATAGACCATACCGTCAGGGTGAACATTCAGCCTGAACTGGGTGGCCACAAGTGTGTCGACATTTTAATGAGCTGCTGTACCGGTCAGTGAGCAATACGCAGGTCAAACTCAGTATCTGAGCCGCACAGCGGGCAGATAGCACTGAACTTTATACCGCCAAAAGCTTAGCTTGCAAGGCGGGAACCTCCAGGTTATAGTATTTTATAAATGTAGACGGCGAGGCCCAGCCCGCGGCCATACAATATCTTGCAGGGTAACCCCGCTAGACCATGCCCACGAGGAGGCCATGCCTCTTGTGGAGTGCGCTCCAACACCCAAAGGGCACTGTAGGCCCTTAGAAGTGTAAGCCAGCGCTATGGCACCAACTATCCATCTGGATAGGCTCTGTTTCGAAGCGGCAAGTCCCTTAGCACGGCCGCCAAACGAAACGAAAAGCTGCTCAGTCTGTCTGAAACCAGACGAGCGGGACACATAAGCCCTTAGTGCCCTAACAGGGCAAAGGAGACTCGCGTCCTTCTCCTCATTGAGAACCGGACGGGCAGACAGGGAAATCACCTGGGCCCTGAACGGTGTGTTGAGGGATTTTGGCACGTAGCCGTGCTTCGGTTTGAGTATGACCTTAGAGTCATTAGGTCCAAACTCCATGCATGACGCGCTCACTGAGAGCGCTTGCAAGTCCCCTACGCGCTTCACTGAAGCGAGAGCCATAAGAAACGCTGTCTTGAAGACAAGTGTTTCATGTCTGACGACTGGATTGGCTCGAATGGGGCACCTTTCATGGCCTCCAAGACCGTGGAAAGGTCCCATGTCGGGACTGAAGGGGGCCTGGGAGGGTTTAGCCTCCGAGCTCCTCTAAGGAAACGCACGACTAAGTCGTTCTTTCCTAGTGACTGGCCAGACACCGGTTTTACAAACGTTGCTATGGCCGCCACGTATACTTTGAGCGTGGAAGGGGTCCTGCCCTTATCCAGTAGCTCCTGAAGGAAGGAAAGCACTTCCGTAACCCCGCAGTCTACAGGTGAAAAGCTCTGCGCTTGACACCAAGCAGAGAACACAGACCACTTCGAGGTGTAGAGCCGTCTGGTAGACGGGGCTCTAGCCTGCGCGATCGTGTTTAACACTCCCTCTGGGAGGTCAGCGGGTACCCGTTGATGGCCCCTGCGTGCAGGGACCACAAATCCGGGCGAGGATGCCAAATCGAGCCTCCCGCCTGAGAGAGGAGGTCTCTCCTCAACGGTAAAGGCCATGGGGCAGCGCTGGTCAGCTGCATCAGGACAGGGAACCACAACTGGTTTGTCCAGAGCGGAGCTATGAGTAGCACTGGGCATCCCTCCCTCCTGATTCGCTCCAACACCTGAGGCAGGAGTGAGACAGGGGGAAAAGCATATAGGGGGCGGCGGGGCCAAACATGGGCCAGCGCCTCCCGGCATTTCGAGAAGAATCTCGGGCAGTGAGCGTTTTCTTGGGACGCGAACAGGTCCACCTGCGCTTTGCCAAACGTTTCCCACAGCAGCTGGATCGTCTGCGGGTGCAGAGACCATTCTCCTGCTGGGACGTTGTTTCTGGACAGCCTGTCTGGCCCCACATTTAGGTGACCAGGCACATGCGCCGCTCTCAGCGAGAGCAGGTTGTGCTGAGCCCAGACCAGGAGGCGTTCCGTCAGCCTGTAAAGGTTTCGGGACCTGACGCCGCCCTGGTGATTTAAGTACGCCACCACTGACATGTTGTCCGACCGGACCAATACGTGGTGGCCTTTTATCTGGGGACATAAGCGCCGTAGCGCTTTGTTGACTGCTATTAATTCCAAGCAGTTTATGTGAAGGAGCTTCTCCCGTACTGACCATAGGCCAGCTAGCGGTCTGCCTTCGAGCAGCGCTCCCTGCCCCGAAGTGGAGGCGTCCGTAGACACCACCTTCACACTCGAGGGGATCCCCAGACTCACACCTGACTGATACCAGTCGGTTGCTTTCCATGGTTTCAGAGCCGAAATGCACTGAAGGTCGACCCTGAGGCGAAATAGACCTGCGCTCCACGACCTGGGGGGAACTCGTGCTTTTAGCCATAGCTGCAGTGGGCGCATGCGGAGCAGGCCCAACTGGAGTACGGAGGCTGCTGAGGCCATCAGACCCAGCATTTTCTGAAACCTTCTGAGCGGGACTATAGAGCCGTGGCGGAAGGATCTCGCGACGTGCTGAATATTCAATCCGCGCTCCGGTGACAGGCGTGCTGTCATGGATAGCGAGTCTAACACTGTTCCCAGAAAGGAAATTCTCCGACTGGGGAGCAGTGAGCTTTTCGCCCAACTGACTGTAAGGCCCAGCTCCTCGAGGTGCTCGAGTAATGCGGCCCTGTGTTCTATGAGCTCCGTTCGTGAACGAGCTAGAATCAGCCAATCGTCCAACTAGTTCAAAAACTCGCATGCCCCGAAGTCTCAGGGGGGGCGAGGGCCGCGTCCATGCACTTCGTGAACGTACGGGGTGCTAGGGACAGGCTGAACGGCAGGACTGTGTATTGATATGCCTGGCCCTCGAAGGCGAATCTCAAGAATCGCCTGTGATGGGACGCTATTTGTATTTGAAAATAGGCGTCTTTCAGATCTATTGACATGAACCAGTCTCCTTGGCGCACTTGCGCGAGGATTTTCCTGGTCGTAAGCATTCTGAACTGGCGCTTCACAAGCGTTCTGTTCAGCAGTCGCAGATCTAGAATGGGTCTGAGCCCACCATCTTTTTTCGGTACCAGAAAATATCTGCTGTATAAGCCCCCTTCGCCCTGAGATAGAGGTTCTATAGCCCCTTCTCTCAGTAGTTTCGCTATCTCGGCTCGAAGTAGATGAAACACTTCGCTTTACACCGTAGTTTCGACTCGCGCCGTATAACGGCGGGGGCGTCGAGCGAACTGTAGCGAACAGCCTCTCGTTATAGTGTTCAACACCCATTCTGATACCCCGGGAAGCCTTGACCACGCATCTGCGTGAATAGCTAGGGGTAGAATGAAATCTGGGCTCTGGCCGCGGCAGGACGGCGGCTCGAGAGCCCCTGTGTACTGGGAACACAACACCGTGTTTACAGCGTTCGAGGCGGGGGGCGCGCTGATCACAGCGGGCAGCCTGGCCGCGCTCAGCTTCTCTGTGACGGGTTGTGCAGAGAAAACGAGCAGGGGCGAATCCCGTGAGATTCGGAGTGTCTGTGAGAAATGCGGGCGCGAGACAGCGGGCACATTTTCAGCACGGAGAACACTCGGCTCGCGCCGACTGAATCGACGCTGTGTTCACAGCGTGCGGGGTGCGCGCTAATCACAGCGGGCAGCCTGGCCGCGCTCAGCTTCTCTGTGACGGGTTGTGCATAGAAAGCGAGCGGGGGTGAATCCCGTGGGATTCGGCGTGTCAGTGAGGAAATGCGGGACAGCGGGCACATTTACTGCACTGAGAACACTGTCGGCTTGCGCCGACTAAATGTGTGTTAGTTTCGTTTTTACAGAAACCAAGGGACACGCATCATGTAGTGTAAGCGGGCATTGTATGGGCGCGTTAACTACATTTTCTGCACAACCAACATGAGTTGGTTTTATTTGTGCTAGCCCTGCACCATGGCGGGCTGTGTCTGGGTGTGGGAATGGGCACTGGGACGTGGGCATTCTTACAACACTCGTAACACCATCGGCCGTGGCCGGGACACCAGAAAATGCACTCTTTATTGGATTTATCTGGGTAGCCATAGAAACGGCTTTTGTGCGCAGGCAAGCGGGCTGAGACACCGGCTGCTTCACTGCGAAATACACTGGGACAGTCACAACGCATGGAACTGAACGAGCGAGAAGTTTTGGTGGAAATCCGGCCGCAGCGGGATCTGAACACCGTCACTTTCCTAGAGAGACTAGGAAGGCCTTGAGACCTCGGGCTTTACCTCAATCCTCGGCCGGGGCCCGCGCTGAGGGGGGCGGCGTCCAGCAGAGCGAGAGCGCGGTGTTTGATCTCGGGCCTGGCGGCGCTGCTAGTTAGCCGAAACGACGGCCTTTGTGCGCAGGCAAGCGGGCTGTGGAACCAGCTTGCTCACTGCGAAATACACTGGGACAGTCACATTGCTTGGAACTGAACGAGCGAGAAGTTTTGGTGGAAATCCGGCCGCAGCGGGAACTGAACACCGTCGCTTTCCTAGAGAGACTAGGAAGGCCTTGAGACCTCGGGCTTTATCTCAATCCTCGGCCGGGGCCCGCGCTGAGGGGGGCGGCGTCCAGCAGAGCGAGAACGTCGAGGAACACGGAGCGCTCAGCTTCCGTCATCTCGGATAGTTAGCCACAAATGTTTCTCACCATTCAGGGGGGAAAGGCGCGGGTCTCGACTGTGACGGAGCTTCGTCTTTCCCGAGAAAGCGTCCGTCCAGCCTATTGCGCGTTAGTTGCGCGAACGCCTTTCAGTCGAGGCCGATGTAATCCACGGCTTGAGAGAGCGGACGCATCGGCTCAGTTTCAATGCCGTCTCCGGTAAGTTCGTCGAGCTCAAGTGCGGACGCGGCGGCAGACGGCGGCCACTGTCCGTCCGTGGGCGACTCGAGCGAAGCCGGCGAAGCTGGCGGGCGAACCGGCGAGCTTTGGCGGGCTGGAAATAGCTCGGGCGCGCGGCGTCACGGCAGGCTGGGATGCGGGCTCGGATAACGCAGCTAGGCGAGTCCGCAGAGTCACCATAGGCAAACGTTCACAATGATGGCATCCGCCGTCAGCGAGCGCGATGGCCGCGTGATCCTCACCCAGGCAGGACACGCAGATGACATGGCGGTCCTCATCGCTGAGTGGGGCTCGGCAAGAACCACAGGAAGGCATCTTTAAAAAGACGCCGCTCTTTTAGAGGGGTGGGAAAAAAAAAGGCAGATAATGCAATCACACACACTCTAAGCAGAGGAAAGGATATGTACGCCGGAAAGCGCAGCAGGTACGGCGGCTGAAGGCGGCAAGGCCAGCGACTCCAGGCTCGATGGCACGTCCCGCTGAAGGCTACAGGTCGACGGCGCGGCTTCTCACTCTGGATCCAGCGATGCGGGAGGCTTCGCTGAAGAGATGAAAATCAACGTAAGAGCAGCTATCGAGCCTAGATATGGGGCGAGACCACGCCCTTTCTGGCGGGACGTGACGATATGGGCGCGAAAGGCCCCCATTCGTCGTGACGTCACGCAGAGCCTCTCTCGATAGGCTGCTGCTATTGCCGCAGGGCAGCCAATAGGCGCGCGAGCTGTCTCGCCTATGTCTGCTTGCTGCTGCAAAGCGTTTTACATTAATAAAAAATTAAGGATAATTTTTGGCTTCAATATCTCGTGGAAAAGAGTTTTCCCCATAGCGTAAGATATTACGCAGTACGAGAGATACTCTCGTAAGAGAACCTTGGATTATTTTGGTTATTTTCAATTAGTTTGCGGATATGCTCAGCCCTGGCTGATTTTAGAGCCCTTTTATAACGTGACATAGTGTCTTTCCACGCGATTCTGAAGACCTCTAAATTAGTTCGTTTCCATTTACGCTCTAAGTTACGAGTTTCTCTCTTGATAGCATGCGTAGCACTGTTGTACCATGGTGTTTTAGTTTTCTCTCTAACCTTTTTTAATCTAATTGGTGCAACAATATCTAGTGTACTAGAGAAAATGTTGCTCATACTGCTAGTCATTTCCTCTAGTTCATCTGTTTGTTTGGGTTTACTGAGCAGCTGAGATAGATCAGGTAAGCTATTTGAGAATCTTTCTATAGTGGTTGGAAGGATTGTTCTGCCTGGTCTATAACGTGGTGCAACGTGACAAATTTCAGCAGTGCGTATTATGCATGTTACCATGTAATGATCAGTGAGATCGTCACTTTGCGGTATAATATCTATATCGGTTGGATCGGTTCCATATGATATAATTAAATCTAGTGTATGATTTAGACGATGAGTGGGACCACTGACGTTTTGCTTCACCCCAAAAGAGTTTAATAGATCTGTAAACGCAGCCCCTAACGCATCATTTGTATTATCTACGTGTATGTTAAAGTCGCCAATAATTATTGCTTTATCGACATTGACCAATAGGTCTGAGAGAAAGTCTGCAAAATCTTTTAGGAAATCAGCATATGGCCCTGGAGGTCTATATACGGTAGCCAATGCTAGAGATAATAAGGATTTCTTTCTTACATCTAAGAGCGTAACATTTAGCACAAGTACTTCAAACGAATTAAACCTATGACAAGTTTTCTGAGTAACATTAAGAATATCTTTATAGATTGTTGCAACACCGCCGCCACGACCGATCAGACGGGGCTCATGCTTATAACAGTATCCTGGTGGAGTAGACTCATTTAGACCGAAATAATCATTTGGTTTAAGCCAGGTTTCAGTAAGGCACAGAACATCGAAATTATTATCTGTGACCATTTCATTTACAATAACCGCCTTAGGTGTGAGCGATCTAATGTTTAGAAGACCTAGCTTTAGAAATTGTTTTTGTTCACTGATATTTAGATTTTCTGGTTTAATTACAATAATATTCTTGCTAGATCTTACAGTAGATTTGTTGTTTGGCTTCACTAAGCGAGGAATAGACACAGTTTCTATATAATGTTCGACATTGGTACTTATATCAATTAAGTTGGGACAGCAAAGACTATGATTTGGACTTTGACTTACTAGTCAGATGGTGTGTAGCGTCTTGGAGATGTTGTCCGACAGAACAGCCGCTCCGACTCTGCTGGGGTGCAGACCATCAGGACGGAAGAGCCTAGGTCGCTCCCAAAACAGATTCCAATTATTTACAAAGAGCAGTTTCTGTTCATTACACCATGACATTAACCATTCATTTAAAGCAAATAATCTACTGAACCTTTCTTGTCCAAGTCGGTAAGTGGGAAGCGGTCCAGACACGACGATCGTTGCTCTAGGCTATGTGCTGCGTACCGTCTCGATCAGGCTCCTGTAGTCCTTCTTCAGAACCTCCGTCTGCCGCAGCCTGATGTCATTCGTCCCCACGTGCAGCACGACAGCTCCGACGCGCTCGTCACCGTTCAGGATCTCGGGAACCTGCGCAGCGACATCAAGAACACGAGCACCAGGAAAGCAGTGAGTGCGCACCTTACCTTTACCCGAGGTAGCACGGACATGGCGGACCATGGAAGTGCCGATGATCACGGCGTCGTCGCGTTCCGACTCGCGAAGAGGGGAGAAGCGGTTCCGGGTGGAGATCTCGAAGACCGGGAGGGGCGGAGAGGTTCTTGCTCTGGTCCTGGCTCGTGTCGTGACCCAGGGTGCAGGAGTGATTGAAGGCAGAGATGATCGCGTCCTCCTGGGCAGAGAAACGCACGGAGTAGACGAAGTCGGAGTCAAAGTCAAAAAGTTACTAACCACTGACTTGTGAGCATCGGCGCGTGATGTTTCAAGCGCTGATCGCCGGTCTCGCAGCTCGGCTTGCTTCTCCAGCAGAACACGAATCTGCTTCTCCACCGACTCCAGCTCCAATCGTACCGAAATCAGCTCGAATGTGTCCTCACCTGCACTCAGAGGTAACGTTAGACACACATCCGATATGTTCGCCATTATAACAGATGAACAGTAAATTAGTAGTAACAGTAAACAGTAAAGCAATCCGATTGTTTTTTTATAAGGAATAGTATCGAGGATAAGTTCGCATGATATAAAAATAGAAAGTGCCTGTTTACAATTGAGTGGTAAAGAAGAAAATCAAGGATTAATCAATTCGACGGAGCTCCAAACACAAACACAGACCGCACGCGCATGTGCTTATGCCCCGTTGATGCGGGCTCTAAGCACAATCAACGTGTGTCTGTACTTTCAGAGAAGCTTTCAGAGAAACGGGTGTAAAAGATGAGACGACGCTCGATAGGCGCGAGGCCACACGTGAAATGCTAGCGGGCTAAAGGCTAGTAGCCGAGATTCGGAAAGTTGGATCTAAGTAGCGATATCAAAGCAATCCGATTGTTTTTTACAAGGAATATTATCGAGGATAAGTTCACACGATATAAAAATAGAAAGTGCCTGTTTATAAGGCACTTTAAAACCGCTCCGTCACAGCGTTAGTGAAAGTTATGGGAACGTACTTTGTTAGCTGGGATTGAACTAATGCATTACACTAAGCAATCAGGACTTTAATTTGACTTGGATACTGTCTAGTTGTATGTTTGAGTTTGTGTTATTATGTCCCTTGTTTAAACTTGGTGGGGTTGTTTTTGGATAGAAAATATAAGCTTTGCTCTTTACGACTCCATGTTTCGGACTGTGTACTTCCCAGAGACTCTTACACAGTTTAGTTTTCTACTTGTCATGGAACAGAAGGCAGACAAATGTCAAATCCAAAAAGAGTTTATTGAGACACTCACAGGATGAAAACAGGTAAGTAACTAACGTAGATTGTTGAGATGATACTGGCAAGGTAATGACTGTTCTTATTTGTTAGCAGGCGGAGATATCAGGTGACTGGAGGGCTGGTTGGCTTGATGGGCAGGTGATCACTGAAGACTGAGGAAGACAGTCACTGAAGACAATCCAAGACAGTTGGATTGCTCCTGTCTGCCTCGCTGCCTGCTGCTGTGTGTGAGTGTGTTTGCTCCGAGGCTGTTAGCTCCGTCTAAGCCTCGCATTTCTTTCTGTTTTGAACCATCATTTACTATCATTTCTAGTTGTTTATACTACTAATTACAGTTTACCTAACAGATTAACCTAACATCGCTAGCTTCCATTATTGTTAGCACAACACGCTAGTATCTCGCTAGCCTGTTAAGGCGCCACCCGTGCGCTCAGTTATTTATTTATTTTTCTCGTGCGCGCATCTGAGTTCATTAAAAGCCCAGGTGAGTAAGAATCAGTCAACAAACACGGTGAGTAATGTCTTGTCCTGTTATTGTCACTTGCACCTCATGCCATATGTTTACCATAGCCTTCCCCGTCGGCATAGGGTTTATATGTGATAAATGCAAGGAGACAGTCAGGCTGACGGAGAAGATTTCAGAATTAGAGACACGCATCCTAACTTTAATTGAGGATAGTAAGTGTGCTCGAGCTTTAGATACTACATTGGATGCGCCTAGCATAGTGAACCATTTACATGATTCGGTTCCGGCTGAGTTATTGCCTGTGCAGCCAGGCAGATGGATGACGGTGAGAAATCACTCTAGTCGCGGATCAAAAAACCACTCTTCTGTTCCGGTTACCATAACAAATCGATTTGCCCCTCTCAGTGAAACACCCACTGAGAATGCTGTTGATTGTGCCCTGGTAATTGGCGATTCTATTACACGGAACGTGAAAATAGAGACACCAGCCACCATAGTCACATGTTTGCCGGGAGCCAGAGCGCCTGACATCAAAGCAAATTTAAAAGGGCTGGCTAATGCTAATCGTAAATTCTCTAAGATTGTTATTCACGTCGGCACTAATGATGTTCGACTTCGCCAGTCGGAGATCACCAAAATTAATATTAAAGAGGTGTTTGAACTCGCAAGTACGATGTCAGGCACTGTAATCTGCTCTGGCCCCCTTCCTGTTCGAAGGAGTGATGAGATAGTTAGTAGATTGTGTTCACTCAATGGCTGGTTTCTAATTGGTGTCCGCAACATAATATAGAATTCATAGACAATTGGAAAAGTTTTTGGGGCAAGCCTGACCTGTTGAAAAGAGATGGTATTCATCCCACCTGGGATGGTGCTGCTCTTCTCTCTAGTAATTCGGCTCATAGTCTTAGATATAAAACATGACAATCTGGGGCTCAGGTCAGGAAGCAGACAAACTGGCTAAAACGACCGTCTGCTAGCGGCCTCACGTCACCAAGGTCAGATAAATCTCATCACATAGAGACTCTTTCACCTAGATATCATCATATAGAGACTGTGTCTGTTCCCCGAATTTGGAAATCCAAAAAGCTGCCAAACCTTTCTAAGGTTAAAAATCTAATTGATGTTCAACAAATAAAAAACAGATATAATACAGATGAGCAAACGATAAAGCTTGGGTTGCTGAATATTCGATCCCTTAATTCAAAATCGCTCATAGTTAATGATAAGATTAAAGACTATAACCTAGATGTGCTGTGTTTGACAGAAACCTGGCTAAAACCAAACGATTACATTACTTTAAATGAGTCCACCCCGCAAGATTACTGTTATAAACATGAGCCTCGTCCGAAAGGCAAAGGGGGAGGTGTTGCTGTAATTTATAGTAATATTCTCAAAACCACTAAGAAATCTAGTTTTATATATACTTGTTTTGAAGTGTTGGTGCTTAATGTAAAAATTTATAGTGTAAACAATAAATCACGTTTAAGAATTCTGCTGGCTACTGTATACAGGCCACCAGGGCACCATAAAGATTTTATCAAAGAATTTGCTGACTTTCTATCAGAATTAGTATTGGCTGCAGATAAAGTCCTAATTGTTGGTGATTTTAATATACCTGTAGATAATGAAAAAGATGCATTGGGATTGGCATTTAAAGACATTATAAACTCTATTGGAGTTAGACAACACGTGTCAGGACCTACTCATTGTCGTAATCATACTCTAGATCTAATATTATCACATGGAATAGATGTTGATGGCGTTGAAATTCTGCAGCAGAGCGACGACATCTCCGATCATTATCTAGTCTCGTGTAAATTACATTTAGCCAAGGCTGCAAAGTCGACTCCGTGTTATAAATATGTTAGACCTATCACTTCTGCCACTAAAGATTGCTTTATCAATAATCTTCCAAATCAGTTTCATAATCTCAGCATCCCAGATAGCTTAGAAGAACTTGATATTGCAACAGAAACTTTTAACTCTCTCTTTTCCAGCACTTTAGACACAGTTGCTCCGCTGCGCTTAAAGAAGATTAAAGAAAATAGTCCAACGCCGTGGTACAACGAGCACACCCGGGCCCTTAAGAGAGCAGCCAGAAAAATGGAGCGAAACTGGAAGAAAACAAAACTAGAGGTATTTCGGATTTCATGGAAGGAGAGCTCGATTGCTTACAGAGAGGCCTTAAAAGATGCTAGAACTAATTATTTTTCAACCCTATTAGAAGAAAATAAACATAATCCTAGGTATTTATTTGATCAAGTGACTAAACTAACGAAAAAGAAAGCTTCAAGCCCAGAAGTTTCCAAGAAACACAGCAGTAATGACTTTATGAACTTCTTCACTTATAAGATCTATAATATCAGGGACAAAATTATAACTATGCAACCGTCTACTACAGTATCGCATCAGGGAGTATATTGTAGTCTCCGTGAGGAACATTTTGATTCATTTGTTGCTATAGGAGAGGAAGAATTTTGCAAACTTGTTAATTCATCTAAATCGACAACTTGTATGTTAGACCCTATACCGACTAAACTATTGAAAGAAATGCTTCCAGAGGTCATAGATCCTCTTTTAGATATCATTAATTCATCTTTGTCATTAGGATACGTACCAAAAACCTTTAAGTTGGCTATGATTAAACCGCTTGTTAAAAAACCGTAACTTGATCCTACAGAATTAGTCAATTACAGGCCAATCTCGAATCTGCCTTTTCTGTCAAAGATACTAGAAAAAGCTGTATCTTCACAACTGTGTTCCTTTTTAGAAAGAAATAATATCTGCGAGGATTTTCAGTCCGGATATAGACCGTACCATAGTACTGAGACTGCTCTCATTAAAGTCACAAATGATTTGCTCCTATCATCCGATCGTGGTTGTATCTCTCTATTAGTGTTACTTGATCTTAGTGCTGCATTTGATACTATCGACCACAACACTCTTTTAAATAGACTAGAAAACTATGTTGGCATTAGCGGAATTGCACTAGCATGGTTTAAATCATACTTATCTGACCGTTTTCAGTTTGTAGCAGTAAGTGAAGAGATGTCTTATCAATCACAAGTTCAGTATGGCGTACCACAAGGCTCAGTACTAGGACCGCTGCTGTTCACTCTGTACATGCTACCATTAGGAGATATAATTAGGAAATATGGAATTAGCTTTCACTTTTATGCTGATGATACTCAGCTGTATATTTCTTCAAAACCTAACGAAACTTACCAATTCACATAATTAACGGAATGCATAGCTTATATAAAAAATTGGATGACCAGTAATTTCCTATTACTAAATTCTGAAAAAACAGAGATTCTAATCATTGGACAAAAAACTTCCTCACCTAATAACCTAGAATACTGTCTAACACTTGATGGCTGCTCTGTTAAGTCTTGTCGTCAGTCAGGAACCTGGGTGTGCTCTTTGATACCAATCTTTCATTTGAATGTCACGTGTCTAGTATCTGTAAAACCGCATTTTTCCATCTTAAAAATATATCTAAATTACGTCATATGCTCTCACTGACAAATGCGGAACAATTAGTTCATGCTTTCATGACCTCAAGGCTAGATTATTGTAATGTTCTACTGGGTGGTTGCCCTGCACGCTTATTAAACAAACTACAGCTAGTTCAAAACGCAGCGGTAGAGTTCTTACCAGAACCAGGAAGTATGACCATATTAGCCCGGTTCTGTCAACACTGCATTGGCTGCCTATTAAACATGTATAAATTTTAAAATATTGCTGATTACTTACAAAGCACTAAATGGTTTAGCTCCCCAGTACTTGAGCGAGCTCTTAACGCATTATAGTCCTTCACGTCTATTGCGATCTCAAATTCTGGCCAGTTGATAATACCTAGAATATCAAAATCGACTGCTGGCGGTAGATCCTTTTCCTATTTAGCACCAAAACTTTGGAACAATCTTCCTAACACGGTCCGGGAAGCAGATACAGTCTGTCAGTTTAAATCTAGACTAAAAACACATCTCTTTGGCTTAGCATACACATAACACATTATAGATTTCTATAATTCAATGTTAGGCTGCATAGATTAGATCAGCCGGAACCGGGAACACTTCCCATAATTCCTGATGTACTTTGTACATCATAAGAAGGATGGCGTCTACGCTAATATTAGTCTCTCTGTTTATCCCGAGGTTTACCGCAGACCGCCGGATCCAGGACATATCCAGATCTGATGAAGGACCATCACATGGACACGACGACACGCATTATCAGGGTGTGAAGGCCCATGGACACCTCACCACTCATCTCCCTCACCGGCCGGATGACCCTACCCAACCAGATGAACTGGATAATATCGTGAAAGTTCTGATCCTATCTGACTCCTGACATTATGCTGCCTAACTCATAATCATACACTGTTCATTCGTTGGCCAAAGGAGGACTGGCCCCCCGACTGAGCCTGGGTTCTCCCAAGGTTTTTTTCTCCATTCTGTCACCTGATGGAGTTTTGTTTCCTTGCCACTGTTGCCTTCGCCTTTTGGCTTGCTTAGTTGGGGACTAATTTAATTTTCAATTGAACAATACTATTACAACATTGTTTTCCTGTTATCTCTGTAAAGCTGCTTTGAAACAATTTGTATTGTAAAAAGCGCTATATAAATAAAGGTGACTTGACTTGACTTGACAGAAGATCGGACAGTTCGAAACGGTAGCATACAGGTGATTATTCACAGGTGGGTAGTTTGGGTACGTGTTCTGGGTTGAACAATTAGACCATACACTAGATGTGTCCCAATTCTGAGGCTGTGTCCTCCAGAGGGTGCGTTTGAAGGCCAATTGCGTAAACGCGGCGTGACATCGTTGAAGGCTACCCCGATTCAAAAGCGACTTCAAATGCGCCCTTTGTTTCCCAGTGGAAAGTATTGCTGTTCTGTGAGAAAAAAAGCCCTCAGTACATTTGTACATGAATACTTAACGAATGTACTTCCTTACAGTCCAGTCCAGTTTTGAAAATGAAACTAACACAATTTATTGTCACAATATTAACAAATTGTTGCTAACTACAGCTGCGTCCCATATCCCATAGGCTGCATTCGAAGGACTCGAACTACGTTAGTTAATGCATTCGAGGTCTAGCCTACGGAGGACTGTTCTATTCTATTTTTTTCACATTTTTATCACTTGAATTCCTATAACCATAAATATAAACAGGGCACCACAGTGACTCAGTGGGTAGAGCCAGGAGTTAGCAGGTTCTCTGTATGTCAGTGTGGGTTCCTCCAGGTACCACAGTTCAAAGACACACAGCATGGGTAAATTGGCGATACTTAATTATTTGTGTGTGAGCCCTGTGATGGACTGGCCATCCATCCAGGGTGTTTCCCCTGCCTGTAACCCGAGAGGGTGGGCTCCAGCAACAGCGGAAGCGGTGCAGAGAATGGATGGAAGAGTAGAGGCAATGTTCCCGGGGGAATGTTTAGAGGATTTTTATTACAAGCTAAGAAAATATCTTACAAATAAACAGAGGCGGACAGAGTACACAGCTTCATTACTTGAGTAAAAGTACAAATACCCCTTGCTAAATTTTACTCAAGTACAAGTAAACGTACTACAGTCAGATGTCTACTTAAGTAAAAGTATTGAAGTACTTGATTTTAAAAGTACTTGAATATCAAGAGTACAAATATTGCATTACTACTGCCACAGTGCTTACATTTATGTACAGATTAACGTCCTACATGTGTTACGGGTGTGTTGCAGGCAGATGAAGAGGCAGCAGTCAACAGGTCCAAATCAAATTTACTTTACTCAAAACACCATACACAAACGTACATACGAACGAGAACCGACAAGGAGTGAGGGAGAACACCGGGTTTAAATACACATAGAACAGAATGGGGAAACAAGGCACAGCTGGGGCAAATGAACTGATAATGACAGGTAAACAGGTGAAGGAACTGACTACAAACGAGGAGCGGGAAAACTGGAACACAGGACTGAACCAAAAACAGAAAGCAGGGGGAAACACAGGACACACATGTAACATAACGCCCCCTCCAAAAAGGCGTGTCCTCGCGCCGTATAACTTCACTAGGGGTGGGGGGGGGGGCGCCCTGGAGGCTGACGAGGGCGTGGCCTACCCTGAGCAGGAAGCCTCCAGGGCGGAGCAGGCTGGTCAGGGGGCCAGGGTGGAGACGCCCCTTCGGGTGGCCAGGGTCTAGACGCCCCTTCGGGTGGCCAGGGTGGAGACGCCCCTTCGGGTGGCCAGGGTGGACACGCCTCTTCGGGTGGCCAGGGCGGAGACGCCCCTTCGGGTGGCCAGGGCGGAGACACCCCTTCGGGTGGCCATGGTGGAGCAAGCTGGTCAGGGGGCCATGGCGGAGACGCACCTTCAGGTGGCCTATATCCCCCCCCCCCCAAAAATTTTCTTGGGGAGAGTGCCAGGTTCAGGGACGTGCATCAGGACAGGCTTGGGAGGGCTGGACGAGACCAGCGGAGAAGGCTCTGGAGGGCTGGATGGGACCAGCGGATAAGGCTCGGGAGGGCTGGACGGGACCAGCGGAGAAGACTCGGGAGGGCTGGACGGGACCAGCGGAGAAGGCTCTGTGGGGCTGGATGGGGCCAGCGGAGAAGGCTCTGTGGGGCTGGATGGGACCAGCGGAGAAGGCTCGGGAGGGCTGGACGGGACCAGCGGAGAAGGCTCGGGAGGGCTGGACGGGACCAGCGGAGAAGGCTCTGTGGGGCTGGATGCATGGGCCAGAACTGATGTGTGTGTAGCCCACACACAGAATCGCAGCTGACATCACCATCATTGCAGTATCCTCTTGAGTGGACTTGCTTGTGGTGTGCTTAGTCTCTGGCGGGTAAGCGTGCACCAGCAGTGAAGGCGACTCTGGCTGGCAGGCGACGGGCTCAGGCTCTGGCGGGCAGGCGACGGGCTCAGGCTCTGGCGGGCAGGCGACGGGCTCAGGCTCTGGCGGGCAGGCGACGGGCTCAGGCTCTGGCGGGCAGGCGACGGGCTCAGGCTCTGGCGGGCAGGCGACGGGCTCAGGCTCTGGCGGGCAGGCGACGGGCTCAGGCTCTGGCGGGCAGGCGACGGGCTCAGGCTCTGGCGGGCAGGCGACGGGCTCAGGCTCTGGCGGGCAGGCGACGAGCTCAGGCTCTGGCGGGCTGCAGGGAACCAGCGGTGAAGAGGGCTCGGTGAAAAACTCCATGAGCCAGTGAGGCTCTGTGCTGGATGGGGCCAACGGCTGGACGGTCTCTGGATGGACGGTCTCTGCTACTGGACCGATGGTGAAGGGAGAGTTACAGTTGGCCAATACCCACTCCACATAGGCCTCAAAGTTCCCCCGAGGCCCATCTCCGGGCAGGCGTGCTGTGGTCTTGGCGTTGAGACCTGCCCGGAAGAACACACAGAGGCTGGTGTCATCATAATGGACAAAGGGTACCAAGTCCAAATACCTCTGTGTGTGGGCCTCGAGGGAAAGATCCTCTTGGGAAAGTAACAGGATCTTTACTGCTGCCAAATCCATATTTTTGGTCGGTTCTTCTGTTACGGGTGTGTTGCAGGCAGTAGGGATGGCTGACGCGAAACAGTCGTTCCGAAGCTTTGCGAGATCCCGAAGCGCAGATGTTTCGACACACTGATTCGAAGCGTGATTCAAAACACCCATGTCACGTGACTATGGCCAAACGAAGCCTCGAAGTGTTTCACTAAGTGTTTCATCAGGTGTGATCCGCCGAATCAGCGTTTGATTGACACGGTCGGAAACAGACCACACAATCGCACATCTGTATAAAAGTGAAATTAACGCATATTGACATCGTGGGTTTTTGTGAGAGGAGTTTGATTTTGAGTTAGCAGATTTTTGGTGATATAGTGACATTTATAGTGCGATTTGTTTAGTTATATTTAGGCTTACATTTAAATTTACACAACACATTGACTGATAGGCTTTGGACACAGAGTATAGCCTACATAAGTGACACATTAATAGATACATAGATATATAGACAGCTAGATTAATAGATAGATAGATTCATATATAGATAGATTAAAGATGGCTACATATATAATATTATAGAGACATAGATTACATATCTAAATACACAGATAGATTATAGATACATATTATATACATATCTAAATACATACATAGATAGATTGTAGATACATCTAATTACATAGATAGATTAGAGACATATCTAGATAGATTTGGATAGATAGATAAAATGGAGGCTCCCCAGAAGAGATGCCGTACATCTGTGGTGTGGGGCATTTCCATTTAGAAACTACAAATAAAGTGAGATGTGTGTATTGTGATCGGCAGCTCGCTTACTGCAACAATACATCATCCATGATGCGCCATTTGAGGAGTCCTTCCACAGCAGAGATATTTATATTTTTGAATAAACATATATAAAAAAAAGTGAGACATTGTGGCTTGATTTATTTTATTAATATTCATTTTGCAGGACCAAAATAACATTATGCACAGTGAGGAGCCTATATAGGTTACACGATTGACATATTAGAAAAGTACAATAATAAAAAAACAAAAAAAATTCATGGCTCGTCAAGGTTTTTTCAGATCAACACATGCAAGTGACCACTAGGTGTCACCGTGGAGACGGGTGTCGGATTGATTCGAAGCCTCGAAACAATATGGACCATTTGGTTCAACTGTTTCATTGCTTCACGAAGCCTCGATCTGCCCATCACTAGCAGGCAGATGAAGAGGCAGCAGTCAACAGGTCCAATTCAAATATACTTTACTCAATAATATCAAACAAGGATCACGGGAGACAGCAAAACACCATACACAAACGTACATACGAACGAGAACCAACAAGGAGTGAGGGAGAACACCGGTTTAAATACACATAGAACAGAATGGGGAAACAAGGCACAGCTGGGGCAAATGAACTGATAATGACAGGTAAACAGGTGAAGGAACTGAATACAAACGAGGAGCGGGAAAACTGGAACACAGGACTGAACCAAAAACAGAAAGCAGGGGGAAACACAGGACACACATGTAACAACATGGAGTTATGACTAATTTTAATATTAATACCTTGGAGAATGTAAAAATAATTTGAAAGTAAAATCAAGTCATTTTCATCTTTTTACCATGTTGCTTTATTTAACATTTAAGAAAATTTAAGAAAATGCAGAAAATTGAAATAGTCTGGCAAGGTGGGGCCACGGGTTGGCACATTCCCAGGATGGACCTGCTGCGTCTTTATCCATTGTTTCGTCCATGGTTTTGTCTCTTATCTAAATCTGACCATGGAGTTGACTTTGGCAAAAGCTGAAGGAAAAGCTGAAGGTGATTGCTGATAGGCTGTCCCAATCAGTGGCGCCTGCACAATCCAATCACGTTTGAGAGGGAAACTACAAATTGAGGGTTTCCGAGAATTTTTTTTGTTTTGTTTTTGTTTTGAAGTACTAACGGGTACTCACGGTTATGGATAGAAATGTAGTGGAGGAAAGAGTACAATATTTGCCTCTCAAATGTACTTGAGTAAAGTCACGAGTACTCCCCAAAAATGAACTTCAAAAAATTACAACCTAAATTTGTACTAACGTACTGCCAAAAAGTATCCCAAACTTCCTCTCGTACAAATAAATTCCAACTTTGTTGAAATTTGGTTCAAATAAAACGTTTAAGCAAAACTCTGGAAACCTCAGTCAATCTGACTCACAATTTTAACAGTATAAGCAAATTCCAATTACCCTCGTCAACGACAATAATTTCCACATGGTTGTTCCCAAGTTGCAACTGAATCAGTCAACTCTCACACTGTACTACTCATTTACCCATGCAAATTGCACAGGAGTTTTCTAATCCACTCCGTCCTCGCATGCAGATTTCCCCCACCCTGTAACTCATAAGACTTCAGCCTATCTCCGTTCAAGAGCTGCAAGCCCACCCAGCATGCATTTAATGTCAGGCAACCTGTACGCCCCCATAACTTGCCACAGATTTCAGACTAAATTTTATTCCTCGCTGCCACAACAGTGTTTTAAGCCACTGCTCTTGAAACAGCCTCCAGACTAAACTTTGGTTGGTTTATAGCTTTCCTAAATGGAAGAACACACTGAATTCGATCAGTTCCAGGCAAAAGAGGTTTATTGTTGACAATCGTTGGCTGTACACAGCACAGCAGTATACAGGCTTTACAGCCTAATACTGTGTTTATAAAGATATTAACAAATGGCTTGAGTATTATTACACAAACATTAATTTCCATAAAGCTACCAATCTCTTAAATAATTTATCAAGTTCAATTCTTGAATAATATAAAGAAATCAATATACAAGCAATGAAATTATTATTCAACAAAAAAGGTAAATGGTAAAGAATTACCATTATTTAGAAATAGTAAAACATTCAAAACCGAAACTAACTATGAAGTGATCACAGAGTATCTCTGTGAAATACTCATCACTTAGTGAAAGGATGACATTGTATCAAGGCTTTACAAACTCCTTAACCAGCATTTATTATTAACTTGGTCAGGGGCGGGTTTTTTACGTGTATTTAAAGGATTAGTTCACTTTTAAAAAAACTTTTGCAGATAATTTACTCACCACCATGTCATCCAAGATGTCCATGTCTTTCTTTCTTCAGTCGAAAAGAAATTAAGGTTTTTGATGAAAACATTCTAGGATTTTTCTCCATATAATGTTCTTTACTGGTATTCAAACGGTTCAAGGTCCAAATGACAGTTTCAGTGCAGCTTCAAATGGCTTTTAACAACAACAGACGATGCATAAGGGTCTTATCTTGCAAAACGATCGGTAATTTCTAAAATAAATAAATAAAAAAGTACGTTTTATGCCTTGCTCTGTTCTGTGATGCGCGGTCGTGACTCTCCTGTTTGAACTCGTTCATCAAAATGAACGAATCTTTTTTTTGAGTCATTTCGTTCATTCAACAAACAAAATTAACGAAATGACTCGAAAAAAGACTCGTATCTTAAATTTATTTTGTTTAAATTAAACATGGTGTGGAAAAGTACACCAAATGTTTTTGTAAATAAAAAAAAGGGGGGGGGGGGGGGGGGGGGTTGGAGGTAAAAAAAAAAGTCTGGGAAACACTGTGTTAGAATAATCAATAAAGTCTATTCAATAAAGTATTCTTGTGTTATGTGCTTACGAATTTAATGTCTTAGACTGCTGATCTATGTTACCATGCTAATAAATTGTGATTCTTTCAAAATTCCCTATAATGTAATAAATAATTCCCTTTGAGCTAAACTGACCTGTGTCCTTGACAATACACTTAACTCCTGAGGTTAACTTAAATTGAAGCCCAGTAAGTGGAAAGTTTCTGAGATTAGAATTTTGTAATATCATCATTGTGTTCCTTAGCTATAGGAATTTATTACCACGTGGCACTATATAATCTAGATTAAGGTTGTGCAGGTTTCCATGATTTTATGCCTAGACTGCAAAAACACAAAGACTCAGCTCTCATTTGTGTCATGTGAAAATTTGTGAGTATAGATTTCCATGGGAAAACCTTTATGTAACCTCATCAACAATGGTACACCTCAAAGGGACAAAGACTGAGTCAATCTCAGTCTCACATGGATCTTACAGAATTACAGAGTCTTCTGTTGTAAGGAGTCAGTGTGAAAGGACTAAGGGTAATGAATGATGTCTACTGCATGAATTACTGATAAATTACTGCTATGAAGAAAGACTGAGATAAAAATAAGTCATGAGGAAAAAGATATTTTCAAGTCAAGTCAAGTCACCTTTATTTATATAGCGCTTTTTACAATATAAATTGTTTCAAAGCAGCTTTACAGAGATAACAGGAAAACAATGTTGTAATAGTATTGTTAAATTCAAAATTAAATGTTAAATGTCCCCAACTAAGCAAGCCAAAAGCCAAAGGCGACAAAGGCGAAGAGAGGCGACAAAGGCGAAGAGATGCGAAAAATGCGACAGTGGCAAGGAACCAAAACTCCATCAGGTGACAGAATGGAGAAAAAAACCTTGGGAGAACCCAGGCTCAGTCCTCCTCTTTGGCCAACGAACGAACAGTGTATTATTATGATTTAGGCAGCATAATGTCAGGAGTCAGATGTGATCAGAACTTTCACAATATTTATCCAGTTCAATCCCGTTGGAGGGTGAGTCATCCCGCCGGTGAGGAGATGAGTGTGTTGAGGTGTCCATGGCCTTCACAGTGTTGATGGGGCTGGCACTTCAGGGATGCGTTGTCGTCGTGTCCAGGTGATGGTCCTTCCTCAGATCTGGATATGGCCTGGATCCGGCGGTTTGCGGTAAACCTCGGGATAAACAGAGGGACTAATATTAGCGTAGACGCCATCCTTCTTATGATGTACAAAGTACATCAGGAAATATGGGAAGTGTTCCCGGTTCCGGCTGATCTAATCTAAGCAGCCTAACATTGAATTATAGAAATCTATAATGTGTTATGTGTATGCTAAGCCAAAGAGATGTGTTTTTAGTCTAGATTTAAACTGACAGACTGTATCTGCTTCCCAGACCGTGTTAGGAAGATTGTTCCAAAGTTTTGGTGCTAAATAGGAAAAGGATCTACCGCCAGCGGTCGATTTTGATATTATCAACTGGCCAGAATTTTGAGATCGCAATAGACGTGAAGGACTATAATGCGTTTAGAGCTCGCTCAAGTACTGGGGAGCTAAACCATTTAGTGCTTTGTAAGTAATCAGCAATATTTAAAAATTTATACGATGTTTAATAGGCAGCCAATGCAGTGTTGACAGAACCGGGCTAATATGGTCATACTTCCTGGTTATGGTAAGAACTCTAGCGGCTGCATTTTGAACTAGCTGTAGTTTGTTTATTAAGTGTGCAGGGCAACCACCCAGTAGAGCATTACAATAATCTAGCCTTGATATCATGAATGCATGAACTAATTGTTCCGCATTTGTCAGTGATATGACGTAATTTAGATATATTTTTAAGATGGAAAAATGTGGTTTTACAGATACTAGACACGTGACTTTCAAATGAAAGATTGGTATCAAAGAGCACACCCAGGTTCCTAACTGTCGACGAAGACTTAACAGAGCAGCCATCAAGTGTTAGACAGTATTCTAGGTTATTACGTGTGAAAGTTTTTTGTCCAATGATTAGAATCTCTGTTTTTTCAGAATTTAGTAATAGGTAATTACTGGTCATCCAATTTTTTATATCAGCTATGCATTCCGTTAATTTTGTGAATTGGTAAGTTTCGTTAGGTTTTGAAGAAATATACAGCTGTGTATCATCAGCATAACAGTGAAAGCTAATTCCATGTTTCCTAATGATATCTCCTAATGGTAGCATGTACAGAGTGAACAGCAGCGGTCCTAGTACTGAGCCTTGTGGTACGCAATACTGAACATTGTGATCGATAAGACATCTCTTCGTTTACTGCTACAAACTGAAAACGGTCAGATAAGTATGATTTAAACCATGCTAGTGCAATTCCACTAATGCAACATAGTTTTCTAGTCTATTTAAAAGAATGTTGTGGTCGATAGTATCAAATGCCGCACTAAGATCAAGTAACACTAATAGAGAGATACAACCACGATCGGATGATAAGAGCAAATCATTAGTGACTTTAATGAGAGAGTCTCAGTACTATGGTACGGTCTAAATCCGGACTGAAAATCCTCGCAGATATTATTTCTTTCTAAAAAGGAACACAGTTGTGAGGATACTGTTTTTTCTAGTATCTTTGAAAGAAAAGGCAGATTCGAGATTGGCCTGTAATTGACTAATTCTGTAGGATCAAGTTGCGGTTTTTTAACAAGCAGTTTAATCATAGCCAGCTTAAAGGTTTTTGGTTAGTGTCCAAGAGACAAGGATGAATTAATGATATTTAGAAGAGGATCTATGACCTCTGGAAGCATCTCTTTCAGTAGTTTATAGTGATGTTACGTTCGTGAACGAATCGTTCCTTTTGAACGAATCTTTTAGGTGAACGAATCATTCTCGTTCACGTTAACCATTGACTCATATTTCTCGTTCACTGAAATTCCTCCCTCCACCACTGCGCGCCGCTATTGCGCGCATGCGCAGCTCAATGAACCGTTGTAGCGCTCTGTGGACCGTTTCATCCTATGGTTTCATCTGTCAAAGACAAAGAGTGACTAAACCTCGAGCCAATAGCCTTCGAGTATGATACGAGGACGGAGCATGTGATTTGTTGAATCTAGTGAACGAATACGCCCTTTATTGAGTTTGTTTGAGTTTGAACGAGTCAAATAAACTGTTACATCTGGTTCGTGAATGAAAGAACCAGTGTTTCGAGTCTGAAGGAGAGAGAGATCTCCCGTTCGTGAACGAATTGAACGAACTGGTTGCTATACCCAGTTCGTGTACCAGGTCGGCCATTCTGTCAATCTAGTTCATCAATCAGCAGAAAGTTGATGCAAAGCGCAGGTATCCGTACTGTGCACGCGCAATTCATATCTTACATACAGAACATAGCTCCTGTTTAACTCGTTCTGACCAAACAAATAAAATGTTAACTAGCCTGCCTAGTATGCAAATAAATTAAAAAACACTTGTGATTTGGTCATCCGAAAAGAGTGTAATTTAAAAGATAAAAATAATGTAAAGACTTTGATCGGTTATTTAGACTTATTTTATCCATTTAATGAGTAGGGCACCATTTTTAATAAAGTCAAATCAGTTTTTATTTGTGTAACAAGTAAATACGTTAGTTGAACAACACATTTTGCCGCACCTGCTGCTGACGTATTTGTGTAATATGAAGAAAAAAAAAACTGAACGAATCAGTGAACGAATCTGAACGAATCATTTTGGTGAACGAACTAAAAATGAACGAGTCTCTGGAAAGAATCAAAATTACCACCACTAGTAGTTTAGTCGGTATAGGGTCTAACATACAAGTTGTCGATTTAGATGAATTAACAAGTTTGCAAAATTCTTCCTCTCCTATAGCAACAAATGAATCAAAATGTTCCTCACGGAGACTACACTGCACTCCCTGATGCGCTACTGTAGTAGACGGTTGCATAATTATAATTTTGTCCCTGGTATTATAGATCTTATAAGTGAAGAAGTTCATAAAGTCATTACTGCTGTGTTTCTTGGAAACTTCTGGGCTTGAAGCTTTCTTTTTCGTTAGTTTAGCCACTTGTTCAAATAAATACCTAGGATTATGTTTATTTTCTTCAAATAGGGTTGAAAAATAAGCAGATCTAGCAGCTTTTAAAGCCTCTCTGTAAGCAATCGAGCTCTCCTTCCATGAAATCCGAAATACCTTTAGTTTTGTTTTCTTCCAGTTTCGCTCCATTTTTCTGGCTGCTCTCTTAAGGGCCCGGGTGTGCTCGTTGTACCACAGCATTGGACTATTTTCTTTGATCTTCTTTAAGCGCAGTGGAGCAACTGTGTCTAAAGTGCTGGAAAAGAGAGAGTTAAACGTTTCTGTTGCAATATCAAGTTTTCAATTTTATCAATTCAAGTTTATCAATTTTCAGTATAATGTCTCAGTCTATCTCAGTCTCACAATAGTTTTTCAAATCTTGAAAATGGTTTTCATAGATTCACTTGATGCTGCACCATAATCAGACGCTACGGGGGCACTCTGGTGTGACGATAGTCTAAAGCCCATATAATCAGGTCAATTTATTGGCTGATGCTGGCAGCATTGCCCACTGAGGCATCATGTCACTGAGGCATCGTGTCACTGAAGTCTCTGAAGGGGTCATTCACATGCCGCGTCTAAATATGAGTGGAAAACGCCAGCCGCACCACTTTCTTCTTCTTTTCAAAGCGCTCACTCGTGAGGTTGCATGTTGTGTTCTCCAGCTGTGCCTAAGCGAGAGAATCCCTTGTCTCCACCTCCGGCCTCTGAACCCTTCGCGACCCATCAACCTGCCAGCGCCGCCTTTGCTCCTCTCACCATCGGTGCCACCAGAGACCCGCAGCCTTGCAGTTCCACCCGGCTCCCTCCTCCCTTCGGCTCCATCTCAGTCAGCAGTCACCCTGCCTGCACCACGGACTTACGAGCCATCTGCGTTCTGCATCTCTACACCCCTTTGGCTCCAGCGGGCTCCGCCCTTCCTTCGGATCCACCTTGGTCCTCGAGTGCACCAGCTCGCCTAGTCCTCGGGCACTCAGGCTCCACCTCGAGCGCTCATCCCCACACCCTTGCCTTGGTCTCCAGAGCCAACGGTGTCACTCAAACCCATCAGCTCTCCGTCTTTGCCCCAGGGATCCTCTGACATTGTCTCCATGTCCATCGGTCGTCACCCGGATGTCGCCAGTCACCTTTACACCATGGATCCTCCAGTCGATGACTCCGCCATAGGAATTTACTTCAAATCTACTTTACCCTTTCCCTGGCATTGACTGAATTTTCAAACTATCCATGTTTTCACTGTAGGGTAGGGGGTGCTATTGTGCAACTTCTGAAATATTAGCTACAGAATCTTCAGATAAAAATGCAGGTGAAGAAGCAGAAACAAGTGATAGAAGATTGCTTATGCAAATGTATAATAACACGATCATCAAACATTAAACAGCATATAAATCAAAACTGCCAAACGTTACAGAATGAAATGTCAACCCAAGAAAGGTTAACCACTGTGAAGCTTTGGGGGTGTTGATGACTGTTGTTTGACAAAATGTGATTTTCTCAGGGTTTTTTTTTTTTAAAACGTTGTTTTTTTATGAAACTGACAGTTAGTTGACATGTAGCTGCAAAGTTGCATAGTTAGTAGAGTGTCTAAAATGGACTATCAAAATAAAGTCTTACCTCATTATTTTCCTGTTTATCACTGTAAAGCTGCTTTGAATCTTTATTGTATAAAGTGCTATACAAATAAAGGTGACTTGACTAGTTTGCACAGCATGTTGGCAACGAAAAGCATGTTTCCAATCACAATGACATTGCCAATATGATTGCATAAGCCTATAGCAACAATCATGTTATTGAAAACAACTAGATATACCTTTTAAGCAACACATGTTGCTGATACGTGGATAGCCTTAAGCAACAAGCATGTTGCCAATTATCTGGTAGCTTTTAAGCAATGAGCATAAAAAGGAAACTTAGCTTAGCTTTGTGAAGAGATTTAGAGATGAATGGAGAGTGAATTATAGCCAGCTTTGACGTGGATGCTTGATCTCCTTCTTGATCTCCTTCTTCATGCTGTAAGTGCCGATTTCTATAAACTTTGTTCTTGAGGCAGTCACATTAGTATAACTTCAGCAAGTCCATGCCAATAATGCATCTATGCTAGAAGCAATGATAACTCCAAATCAAGCAGCTTATGATCAATGTAGTGAATTTGCGTGTTAAAGTTCACAATCTTGAATCTGAGGTAAAATCCGTGTGGGGAATGAATTTCTCTAGCTAAATTCCCTTTTGCACAATATTCAGTGAGATGATGTGGTTTTGCCCACATAATTCGCTGTTTAATTAGCTTCTGAGCAATGTGATAAGCTGCTGATAATACTGAATGGTCCCACCAACCCGATCTCACGACCAATTCGTACGAATTTGTACGAGTGGCTAATTCGTAACAATTCATACGACCTGACTCGTACGAATTTGTAGGATTTTTGGTAAATCGTACATATTTTACGAATTCCAAATTCGTATGAATTCATACGAATGACCTACCCCTGACCCCGCCCCTAAACCTACCCATCACATGGGTTTAGACAAATCGTACAAATCCGTACGAGTGAGGTCGTATGAATTCGTACGAATTAGCCACCTTTTAATCACTCGTACAAATTCGTACGAATTGGTCATGAGATAGCGTTGGTCCCACAGCATATATGGATGCTGTGATAGGCGTTGTATTTCTATAGATAGACATGGAGAGTCAGCTGATGCGAGCTTGACTGATGTGACCTGCCATAAATAATGCTACACTTGATTTCTTTCACAAACCCCAGTTTGGGAAACCCTGATTTAAAATATTGTTTTATGGACTTCATGTTGTGGATAAAAAAAGAATATAATATTGTGACGCTCTGCTATTCACATTTTCTGTATGTACCTAAAAAACGCGTGACATCGCTTAGAGCACCTTTAAGCTGTACCTACATTGAACCAGCATTTTGGAAAATGGATGGATGATTAAGCTGTGGGCCCCATCTGCTGGCGAGATGTGGGAATTAATTCGGCCACCCTCACCACCCTGTGTATTCTCCAGCTATTGATTGTTCAACGGTTGTACACTCATTATTGCTGTGCATTATGTGATTGAATGAGTGCACTCGATAATATACACAATGGTTTCAGACACCACTACAAATGGCTATCCTCTCAAATAGTGCACTATTTAAGGCCATAGGGGGCTATTTCAAACGCAGCCGAACATAGCCTTTATTTAACAAAAACTGCTCAGATCAGACAGCAGCACAGTACACTTTCCATCTCTCCTGCCAGGACAGGAACAGCAGGTTCCTCTCCACTCATTGCAATACCTGCTAGTTCTCATTAACCAGAGGCGTTTCCCTTACTGATTGCACCTCCCAATCCTAATCTAGCTGGGGTCCCGAACAAACTGAAAGGAAGTGTCACAATTTGGTGAAATTCAAATGGAGTGGTAAAGGCCATTTTCTCTTGAGACATTGGTGTGAAGGGGATCTGTCAGCATCCCTTCATCAAATCCAGTGTTAAATAAAACTAAGCTATACCCAACCAATCAAGCAACTCATTCACTGTGTGACTCTTCTGTCACGCCAATTACAAGCATAGCTTTTTTATTCCACATGAACCCCTTTTTTGGTGAAGTGTCCCTTTAATCCGTTCACCTTTCCGATTTAACTAATTTTCGGTTCATTATATTTCGCTTTACAAATTCGCTTCCACAAATTCAGTGGTTCAAATTTGACAGAAAAATTCAACATTTCACATCCTGGAACTGCAGGAATAGCAGTAGATTACCGATTCATAATCTCCATCTGCTGTTAGTCGACCTCACCAGCAGGTGGCTGTTGACGAAGACCAGAGCAACTGGAAGAGAGAGTCAGTCATTCATAAAAACGGATTTAAAGAAATGCGAAAGCAGTAAGTATTTGTGATGATTATCAGAGCCAGTATAGATATAGAAAAGCTGATAAAGACACAAAAGCTGTGTTTACATTTAAGTCTTGACAGTTAATTTTGTAAATGTAGGCATGGTCCTCCATTCACACCTTGATTAACATGTCTGTGTGGCATGGAGCAATGTCCTGCTGGAAAAAACAATCCTCAGATTTGGGTAACATTGTCAGAGCAGAAGAAAGCAAGTTTTCTTCCAGGACAACCTTGCACGTGGCTTGATTCATGCGTCCTTCACAAAGACAAATCTGCCTGATTCCAACCATGCTGTAGCCCGGAGTGGCATGAACATCCAAATTGTAAAATCGTATTGTGTAGTGAGAGGACCAGCCTGGCGCGTCACATACATGCTGCAGGGGGGGGGGCTGGGGGGGGGGAAGCGGGGAAGCGAGGAAGCGACCCCCCTGGTAGAATGAGCCCTGATGCCTACTGGCGAAGCTTGACCGGCGTGCCTCATAGTCAAGGGCAATAGCATTCCTCACCCAATGTGAAATTGTCTGTTTTGTGGCGGCTGCCCCCCCCCCCCTATTGATCAACGGTTGGTCAATAGTTGCTCTAACTTACGCCACTGGCTAGTGTAGTGGGCGTAGGTCTGAAGAGCACAGACTGGAAACAGTCTGTGAAATCTTTCCTGATCCAGCATTGTGAATGGTGGAGGACAGAAGTCCTCAAAAGTGATAATTGTACGGTCGAGAAATGGACCTTATGCAGGTAATCAGGATGAGGATGCAAGATTGCTTTCATGATTCCTGGGGCAAACTGTAGGCAGGATAGCAAGATCGACAGAGCCTGCAAATATCCAATTCTTTTCAAAGAAGTGATAACCATAAGAAAATACTTAGAGTCAGAAGCTTGTCAGGCACCGACTCTAGAGGTTCAAAGGGGGTCTCAACCAGACCATCAAGGACTATAGGACAAAGTCCCATGAAGGTATCTTGGTTCTAACGAGAGGCTTCAGTTGCCTGGCTCCATGAACATGAAGGTTCCATAGCTCGAGCTGGGAATATTGTTTCACCCAGTGCGAGCCGTAGAAGAAGAGATATTGTTTCCGAGAACCAAACTTTGTTCAGCCAACAGGGCGCTATCAATAAGAGTCAAGGACCTTTGATGAAGAACCTTGGCCAAGACTCCTAGGAGCATGGTGATTTAGAGAGAAGCAATGGGGACATTGCACTGTTCCTTGAAAAGGCGAAGGGGTCACCTCAACTTCGCAAAAATCTTTCCAAACCCACTCCCCTAATCGCCCAGGAACTTGTCCTGACCCTAAAGCAGAGCCTGCTGTGCTCACCTGTTAGATGGTGCGAACACAGCTATTTTTGTAGGCGACAACCATAGTCCATCTGCACTAGGACATGGTAGCCCCTTAACTGCTGGAGGAAGTACTTCAGGGCCAGAAATCGAGATAATGCCTCCCCAGATCCCTTTGGACGACCACTTAAGACCGCTCCCGGGAAGCGTCTATCGTTAGCATTTTGCGACGGCAAGATGCATCTAGAGTTGGGACCAAGGCGAGGAACCGGGGTCTGAACCACATAGAAAGGGAATGAAGCTGCAGCGTGTAACCCTTGCCACAAACATGGATTTTTAGAATGGGTACAAAGCAATCAGCGCGTCAGCAATCAGCAATTTGGGGGTTGTATGGATGAAATCCCCTGGCCACACCTGATGTGGTCTCGTGTACAAAAAGCCCATAGGGATCACTGTGGACACAGCTGCCATGAGACCTATGTAATGTCCTGACCTAATCTGATATTGCTTAGGGTGTTTGAAAAGGTTTCGACACGAGGGGAAGACAGTCCCATTTAACACCCAAGCACATTACCCTCTGGGCTGGAGAGAGAACGCTTTTCTTGGCATTGCGTCTCAGCACCAGAGAGAGAGAAGATGAGCGAGGATCGATCTCAATGTCGAAGCGCAAGCTCTTTAGACTGGGCCAGTAACCCGACTTCACTTCACCTATGTGCGACATTCCAAAGCGGACTACCAGCGAGGATCATCTTTCTGATGCCATGACCATCACACTCTCATCTGAGGACGCAAGAAACCCTCCAGATAGTGACTAACCCCTCCCTGCGATTGGCACATCTTCAGCTTCGCGCTCTGCAAGTTTTGGGGGGGTTATCCACATTTTCTGGACGCTGTCCCTCATTAGTTTTCTAATTTTTTTTTTTTTTGGGGGGGGGGGGGTACTCTGGGTTTGGGCCAAATTCCAAGCTCGGAGCCCTCTCCTTGGACAGCATGCCGCATACCATTTCTGACTTATTTGTAAGTGTAAACACATGAAATGTAGTGCTGCCACTAACGACTAATTTTCTAACAACTAATCTTTCGACTAATTTTTCGATTAGTCGACTAATCTCAACGACTAATTTAAAAAAAAACATTGTTTGTCATTTCGTTATGTCCATTTTATTTTGAACTCAGCTGAAGGGCCAAAATATAAAATGTCACCTGTTGAAAAATATTATGTATTAACAATTTAAGCTAAGTATCTGCATTTCCATTAGGCCATACCACATCAGAGTCCTAATCTAATCCTAGATTAACAAACATGCATGTATTCATTACTTAAATAGCTCTTTGTTCTGCCTTAAATTAATACATTAACTTACTGTACATTTTTACATGTACATTTCTGAAATGCATAACTGATAACATCACTCTGAATTGTAGGCTAAAGTAGATACAATGCATGCGTTTTAGGTAAAGCTGCTTTGAAACAATATGCATTGTGAAAAGCGCTATTCAAATAAATTGGAATTGAATTGAAAGAGTCTGGACTAGCCTACTACGCTTAGCTCTGCCTTATAATGAATCGCGCTGAAGCAGGCAGGCACGCAGCCATGCAGCTTGCGTTTACACTTGCGTGCATGGCGGGCCCATGCCGCGGTTCGCGTGAATGTGAAAGCAACACGGACTCGGGTGCGTGTTTTAGCTGATTATGTATTTAGTTAAATAAAACATTAGTTTGATGATAGTGTTGATGATTTACCTTGGATACGAGCGAGAGCGAGTCTGCAGTGTATTCAGGAATCAGGGCACCAAATTTGGAAAAGAGTCTCCACAAAAGAGTCCGTTTGCAAGCGGCAGAAGGCCACCTTATGCGACACACGCACCTGTGTTGTTCACTCGGCTGTACATAATAGCACAAAATTAATAATAAAAAAAATATATATATAGACCCGCATTCTGTTTTCTATCATGCGCCATGCACGTTTGCGATGGCGTAAGATGCACGCAAACACACCAGGGTTCGGTAGAATTAAGTTGAGTGTGTAAAACCGGACCAACGCTGCGGGGGCGCCGGGAACAAACGCGCTCGGGCTCGGACGCAGCAAACGAGCCCAGCCTAGTGTGAAAGCACCGTCACCTGCCTCCGCAATTTTTCATATCAAAGTAGTGAAGGCGGGGACGGGGGAGGGGGAAGGAAGAGGATGGCAGAGCAGGGCGTCGACTAATTTGCATGGTCGATTACGTCGACTAAGTCGACTAATCGCGGCAGCACTAATGAAATGATGTTTCATTAAAAAAGTTCGGAATGACCACGTTCAAATGATCTTTCCAATCAACTCGTCATCAGCAATTATCACGTATAAACCTATCAACATGAGAGGATGCCTATATATTACAGGGGGAGTACTCTTTGGACCAAATACCGAGCTCAGAGCCCTCTCCTCGGACAGCATGCTAAATACCCATTTTCTAACAACTAACCATACTATTTATTCTATCTGACTTATTTGTAAGAGTGAACTCATGAAATGTGATAAGTGAAATCTGATGTACTGTAATGTAACCAGGTACAGCAGCAAGCCTAACCTTGTCCTTTTAGGGGCTATGTAGAATGCGTTACTTATTTTCCATTCCTTTCCCAATTGAGAATTTGTGTTTGTCCTTCTTGTAGTCCTCACCACACACTTAAGGGCCGTACACACCGGGACGAATATCAGTGCGCGTTATTCGCCAGCATTTTTCAACGCGTTTTTTTGTGTTCACACCAAAGCAATTTTTGATGACGATAAGCCGAGTGAACATGCAAATTCATTCCCTGATATTAGATGGCGCTTAATGGGGAAAAGGTTACAAGCCTATGTACATGAAAGACAATTAACTGAAATGAAACTCACCATCAAGGCCCATTTGCTCTGCAATACCACTCCATAACAGTTCTCTTTTATCAAGATTTTGTAATGTAGTCGCTGTCGCATTTGTCATATAGTTCTTTATGTTCCGACACCAACGAGACCAGCAGCTCTACATTCATCTTGCCTTGCATCTTCCTCGTCTTATTTCTTCCCGGCAGTGTAGACACTACTTGGCGTATATCTTCTTCGCCGTTACGTATGTGTGCTCGGCAAGACCGTTTTGTGTTTGAGCGCCCCCAAGTTGTGTTTTACTGTAACTACAGAAGCTCCAGACACGTGAGAAAAAGCGGCAATCTCATTGGTCGGATAGTTTTTGACGCAGCGTGTCAAACCAAAAAAACTAACCCGAGGCGTTTTTTAAAAATTGCCGCGTTGCGTTTTTCGTGTCGGTGTGCACACTCACATTGGCACCCTTTGTTTAGTCACGAGGCGTTAAACGTCGTCCCAGTGTGAACAGGCCTTTAGAGTTGTGTGCAATTGCTGTTGGGCTCTGTTACAATGGGAAATGAGATGGAAATGGAGATGTCCCACAAGAGACAGTAATATTCTGGACCACTGTTACACCACAATAAAGAATGCGTATCACTCCGTCCCACGAGCAGCTTTGGGGCTCTCTGATCACTGTTTGGTTCATCTTATACCGACCTACAGGCAGAAACTGAAATCAGCTTAACCTGTATTAAGGACCTGTAAAAAGATGGACTAATGAAGCAGAGCAGAATCTACAGGCCTCCTTTGATTGCACTGATTGGACTGTTTTTGAAACTGCTGCCACCGATCTGGATGAGCTCACAGATACTGTAACATCATATATCAGTTTCTGTGAGGATACATGCATTCCTACCAGGACATTCTTATCATTCACTAATGATAAACCATGGTTTACTGGGAAACTCAAACAGCTTCGTCATGCTTCGTCAAGAGGATGCTCACAGAAGTGAGGATAAAATCTTGTACAACCAGGCCAGAAACAGACTGACAAAGGAGATCAGAGTTGCTAAAAGAGCCTATTCTGAAAAGCTGAAAAAACAGTTTTCATCCAATGACCCATCATCAGTCTGGAATGGCCTGAGGAACATCACCAACTACAAGTCACCATCCCCCCGATCTGTGGACAATCCACACCTGGCTGATGATTTAAACTCATTTTACTGCAGGTGTGAAAAGCCCTCATTCTCACCACACACCGGCTCTGACCTGCACTTCACACATCCACCATCACCTCCTACACCCCCTCCTCTCCCTCCTCCATCCAACCTGAGCTTAAGGTCTGTGTGGAGGACGTGAGCAGAGTCTTCAAAAAACAGAAGACTAGGAAAGCCTCAGGCCCAGACGGCATCTCATCTGCTTGTCTAAAAGCCTGTGCTGACCAACTGGCCCCGGTCTTCACGCAGATCTTCAACAGATCATTGGAGCAGTGTGAAGTTCCCTGCTGCTTCAAACGCTCCACTATCATTCCTTTCCCCAAAAAACCCAATATCACTGGACTTAATGACTACAGACCTGTCGCTCTCACATCTGTGGTCATGAAGTCGTTTGAAAGACTGGTGTTGGCCCACCTGAAGGACATCACTGGACCCCTGCTGGATCCTTTTCAGTTTGCTTACAGAGCAAACAGGTCTGTGGATGATGCAGTCAACATGGGACTTCATCATATCCTGCAACATCTCGACAGACCTGGGACTTATGCAAGGATCCTCTTTGTAGACTTCAGTTCGGCCTTCAATACCATCATACCTGATCTTTTCACAGCCAAACTGACCCAGCTCTCCATGCCATCCTCGATCTGTCAGTGGATCTCCAGCTTTCTGACGGATCGACAGCAGCTTGTGAGACTGGGGAAACACACATCCAGGACTCTCACCACCAGCACTGGCGCCCCCCAAGGGTGCGTTCTCTCCCCACTGCTCTTCTCCCTGTACACTAACGACTGCACTTCTAAAGACCCCACTTTCAAGCTCCTGAAACTTGCAGACGACACCACTGTCATCGGTCTCATTCAAAACGGTGACGAGTCTGCTTACAGACTGGAGGTAGAACAGCTGGCTTTCTGGTGCAGTTATAACAACCTTGAGCTGAACACGCTCAAAACAGTGGAGATGATCGTGGACTTCAGGAGGAACAGCCCAGCTCTCCCCCACTCACCATCATGAAGAGCACTGTGGAAGCAGTGGAAGTCATTCAGGTTCCTGGGCACTATCATCTCTCAGGACCTGAAATGGGACAATCACATTGACTCCATTGTGAAAAAGGCCCAGCAGAGACTGTACTTCCTTCGCCAGCTGAGGAAGTTCAACCTGCCACAGGAGATGCTGATTCAGTTCTACTCAGCCGTCATTGAGTCGGTTTTATGCACTTCCATCACTGTCTGGTTTGGTTCAGCTACCAAATCAGACATCATGAGACTACAGCGGACTGTCGGACTGGAGAGAGGATCATTGGTGCCCCCCTGCCAACCCTCCAGGACCTGTACTCTTCCAGAGTGAGGAAGAGAGCAGGTAAAATCACCACAGACTCCACTCATCCTGGACACCACCTCTTTGAACTGTTACCGTCAAGACGGAGACTCAGATCACTGGCCACAAGAACATCTCGGCATAGGAACAGTTTCTTCCCACAGGCCATTTCCCTTCTGAACAGTTAACATATCTCCCAAGGCATATGCCTTTAAGTGCAATACTCCCACTGTTTAGTGCAAAATCTCCTAAACTCAGGTGATTTATATTATATTTATTCATACTATTCAAAATACTGTAAATATGTTCATAATCCGTAAATGTTTATTCTGACTAAAGCCTAACTGTGGCCTTATATTTTATATTTTATAGTATTTTTCATATTTTTTATAATTTTATTTATCTGTATATGTGCACTGGAAGCTTCAGTACCAAAGAAAATATCCTTGTGTGTGCAAGCACACTTGGAAAATAAAGCTCTTTCTGATTCTGATTCTGATTAATAGATTATCGTTGGGAAGACATTCTCTGATCTCTCATTCGAGACAGTGAAACCTTTCCACCCTGTGTGTGTTCCTTTCTTGGATCTATCTGTTGTGTTGGAGGCTTTACCGGATCCTCCTTTTGAACCGTTAAGAATCAGCCAGAGATGGAAATTTTGACTTTTAAGTCAGCATTACTGTTAACCTAAAATCAAATTTCATGTCCATTTATTTGTATATTTTGTTAGTAGCCTTGTAATAAATGGGTAAAAAGTACTGTCAAGTCACCTTTATAGGGCACTTTATACAATGCAGATTGTTTAAAAGCAGCTTTACAGTAATAACATGATAATTATGCATTACAGCTGTTGTTCAGCTGAAGTCAGTGTTGATTCAGTTCCGTTGTAAAGATCATTTGTTATGAAATTAGTTCGTTTCATCTATATAGCGGTTCTGCAAAAATGATCTCACTGTCCAGCTCAGTTCAGTTCTCATACAGCAACGTTAGTACAGTCAGACCAATGTTGTTGCATATTAAGTGTCCCCAACTAAGCAAGCTAGAGGCGACAGTGGCAAGGAACCCAAACTCCATCAGGTGGCAGAATAAAGAAAAAACCTTGAGAGAAACCAGGCTCAGTCAGGGGGGCAGTTCTCCTTTGGCCAACAAACGAACATGTCATTATGATTCAAGTTGATCATTATCTCAGTATATACCTTTTGTGAAATGGCACAGTTTTATATATATATATATATATATATATATATATATATATATATATATATATATATATATATATATATATATATATATTTTTATGTAAATATATTTCTACAATATTATGAATGTCCCTCTGAAAAGTGTCTCTAATTTGTACAGTTACGGTTTCTTCAGACTTGAAAAAATACCTAAATCCTATTCGGATGGGCCTAGTTTTAAGATATTAGAGAAATTTGTGTTTCGCAGGCATACTTTGTGATTTTAATCTGAAATCTGAATCTGCCATGTCTGTGTTTTTCTCACACAACCTCATTAAAAATTTTAGGGCAAATTATACTGTTTTATACTCCTCATTTGTTTTGACCTGCTAAGGTTTGCACACCGAGCTTTCACATGCTTTAAAAAAAAACTGCGAAAACTTTCAATTTTAATAAGTTTCTGGTAAGATACATGTCTAAATGTCTCTGCTCACTTATGTGAGTTTATTATAAACAGACACTTCTGTAAACTCATTTGAAGTTTATTTACATAGGGTTTTAATAAGAAATTAAAGTTCTATCAACAAGTAATTTATTAAAAAAACATATATGCCTATATGTTATATATGCACTCATGCAGCAGAAGACCTTCTATAATGCCCACGTCTAAAACGCACAATCCCACCGAACACAGAGATGTTAGTCCCATCTGAATTGGTACAAGAAGTCACATTAAGGTGAAACGAACCGTGTGCATAGGGCTCTATAGTCAACTTGAGAAGTCTGTCTGACGCATGTGCAAGAACAAGTATTTTCTTAAGAACAATGACTCACCCACACACCTTTTGTAAACATAATCTGAAACAGGTTTTGTTGAATTTTGAAAAATTAAACAACACTTGTATGTGCCTAACTTCAAGGGATTAGCTACTGTATAACACAAATAGATGGATTTCATATAGAACAAACTTGCTGTCTTAAAAGGCTTTTCTGTGGCACATTGGACCTACATTTAAGACAGGAGATTCCATTTCAGTCTTTGTTTTAATTTCCTTAATACCAAACACAATAGAAAATACTTAGAGCCTAAGAAATTATACAATAATCATGAAACCCATGTATTATGATGTACGCTCTTTAAAAGAACGATAATACTAACCATGAAACTCCCAATATCCAAACATTTTAGTGGCCACAGAACCAGTTTTAAAATGTCAGCCTAAAAGGTATCAAAATATTTTTGGAAGGAAATGCAATTGGCTAATCAGCATACATGAAATTCTTAAAAACATGCAGGATGTCAAAATGGCATGCATGGAATGTTATACAAAGGTGAAAAATAATATGCAAACCTCTTTATAAACAAAACAACAACAAAATAAAAAATAAAAATGTATTTTCTTCTATTGTTGTTGTTGTTATATTGTTATATAGTTATATTGTTGTTGCTTTATAGTCTTCAAACTATGCTAAAACTATAACCTGTCATTAGTTTGTCCATAAATATAGATTAAAAACAGATGAAAAGCTGTCAACTTGAAACCACAGTAATTCGAAATTGTAAAGGAGTCATGGACAGACAGGCGTCTGCCTTGCACACCCAAACAGAATTTAGGCACAGATATCTGTTTGTACGATTTGTGAATTGATTAAAAACACTCTAATGTAGGCTGGGGGGAAAACAACTGAACATTGCAGTAAAAAAAATCCTTTATTAACTGAAAGTAACAGCGCGTGCGCTTCAGTCTGTATAGCGGAACAGGGGTGTATTCCAGAAAGCAAGGTTAACTTACCGTCAGATAAACCTTGAACTCTTGGTTGATTAACCCCAAACTTGCTTACTCTGGGTATGTCGGTTCCAAAACACCTGTGAGGAGTTAGTTTAATCAACCTCCTATTGGTAACCCAGAGTTAATGCGCGCGCACGGCAAGTACATAAAGGCATTTTCAATGGATCGCCGATTTCAGGAGTCACCATGGAAACCAAGGGAGAAAAAAAGCGAGCTACATACTTCGGTGAAACTGAGTTGGAGGTTTTAATGCTTGCTTTATGAAGATAAGCCCGTTATAACAAAAAAAGCAATATGCTGCATCAGCAAAAGAAAGAGAGTTGGCTTGGCAAAAAATAACGGACAGAGTAAATGCATGAGTTTAGAAAATTATAAATGGGCTATTTTCCCCTTTCATTAGGCAAAAATGATTTGGGGCATGTAAAAATAGACAAGTAGCCTACTTGTTGGCCTCCATACATTACTTAATGTTACAGTAGTAATGCACATAATTGGCTAAAGGTAATATTTTCTAAACTTACTAAACTTGTTACTGACGCCATGTAATTTAGTATTTAATGTAATTTAGTTTATGTAGCCAATAGAAAGAAGACCGAGGCCTGTAAAACAGGTGGGGGTCCACCTCCACCTTCCCTCACCCCAGCGGAGGAGCTGGCACTGTCCCGTAATAAAGGGTGACCTGTGGGCGATGGGATTCCAGGGGGCAGTTTGTCAGGCTCAGCTACCAAGACAAGTGGCTTAGTAAATGGTGTACCATATTAATACTTATGATTTATTGATGTTTTCACTGTTTTTGTCAGTGTTTTAATAAAGAAAATCATCAACACTGTCACCATTTTAAAAAGGTATTTTGAATGCATTTTACAATCATTGATTCACTTGTGCAGTATTCATGCTGCTTTGACTGCACGCTGTATACTGTAATCGTATTACTAGTACTTAGATGTTCATGCCCTTCTTTATTAGTTGTATTTGTTAGGTTAGGTAGAATATGCATTGAGTATTGAATATGCATGATTATCTTGGTTTAATTATCTTGCAGTTGCTGATGGCCACATGGTATTATTGGATCCTCCTGTAACACCACACTCTGTCACAGTTGTAAGTGATTATTGTCTTTAGGTTTCTGTTTGCTAGACCAAGCATCCTTCATTATTTTCACTGTAGGATGACGATGAAGAGACCACTTCTGCTGTGACAGAAACAGAAAATGTGGGGAGGCCCATAGAGATGCATAGAATGCACTCCCTGTGTTTTACATAAGAGAATATATAAATTGCCATTGTCATTTTACAGAATATGGCAGGAGATTTTAATACAGATGAGGGTCCATCTACTTCCACACAGAATCTTAGCAGTGTAAGAAATGTCCTGCAGTTCTCCTTCCTCATTTAAATATTTGGTCTGTGTTTGTATTACAGTCTTTTTCAGTCTTTTTAGTTGCCTGCCAAAGAGCTGTATAAGGTCCACCTTCAAAAGCAAATCAGAAAAAGTGACATGGAGATGGACCTTATACAGCTTCAAATGGAGGAGGAAATGCTTAACCTAAAAAAGGCCAGACTTGAAATTGAATTGCTGGAGCACTGCACTAGCTTAAGGTGGGAAACAGTATGTGAACATTAATCTGTCATTTGTTGTTGAATGAAATCTAAAGAAATAAATACAAATGTCTTTTGTTACAGGAAATAAAGAAACAATGAACAACACTTGACTGTTAACTGGTTTAATTAAAGTGATTTTGGCAAATCATGTCTTGTACCACCCTGCCATCTCTTTGGTCTACTGGGTTCACTGGGGGTTCCTCTTGGCCACATATTACCTAGTTAGTGGGGACCAGTAATGAGGTTATATGAGGAGTTATATCATTAGAAACATTTCATTTATTTCATTTTCATTTATTTGTTTATTTTACAGGGACAGTGCTCATTAATTAACAGTAAAATAACTGTAAATGAGCCAGGGTTAGCTCAACAGCTAATTTTCATCTGTTGTCCCTGGCCAGTTATTATGAGGGCAACCTAAAATCAAGATATAAAAACAAAAAATGACTTTTTACAGTCCACAAATAATAACAGCATAAAAAAGTATTAAGACAGATACAACACACAACAATGAGTAATGAGCAACATCAGCACACAACATAGGCTAAAAAATGATAGATAACCAAGTTTGACACAAGACAATCTGCTAGCAAGCAACAATTCTCAGTAGGCAGTCAGTCTAATGTGCACATAATTATTTAAAAATTATTTAATAATTGAAAATTATTGTGACTGTATAAAGTAGGGATAGATTAAGTAGTGCTAACTAAAATGGTCAGGGCACGCCATGCTCTGTCACCTCTCTGAAACAAACTAACTCTGCAACATAACCTGCTCCGGAGCAGGTTAAGTTCAGAGAGTGAGTTGCTATGACTACTAACATACCCTGAAAGTTACCTCCGTTTTTGGAACCGAAAGTTGAGGTTATCCGCTTACTTACTCTTAAACATACCCGGGTATGTCACATAACCTGCTTTCTGGAATACACCCCTGCAGAGGCTGACACGAGCGATAACGCGCAGAAATATTTGCAAGGTGCGAATTACGGTGAGTTTAATGTATCACCATCTCCATAAATATATCTTAATTTACATACCTGTTTGTTTTAATAAAAGTATAGTGTAATTCATTCATTTTTATTAAATCCTTAAGATTTACCATTTATTTATTTATTTATTAATCTATTTATGTATGTATTATTTACATGATAGACATTTGTATTCTAGAAATAAATGTATAGGCTAATACATTAATAAGAAAATGTGAAATTGCAACAAAGTTAAATGTTGTGAATGTGATGAAAGAGAGGGAGGACTCGCGTATAGTGGGTGGATCTTGGCCAACTTCCTTTTGTCATGGTGTGTTGTGTTGAACTAAGAGTTTCACCAGAGGTCTACATTAGCTGTGCGAGCGGCGCACGTGGACCGCAAACTCTCCCTGCGACTTCACTCCGAAACGCACCTTTTCTCTTCATTAAGTATTCTGCAAGGACGTGTTTGAGCTCGCATTAAATTAATCAATTTGAAGAATGTGGGCGCTTTTTATGTAAACATTTTTTTTAAGCCACTCCACCTAACTTGAGTTCATTCATTATGGTGGACAAGGGTCCCCTTTTGACTTCAGCTATCATTTTCTATTTGTCCATTGGGGCAGCAATATTCCAAGTCATCGAAGAACCGAACTGGGAGATTGCAGTGACTAAGTATAAAGCCGAAAAGGAGAAAATATTGAAACAGTTCCCATGTCTTACAAAGGCTGACCTGGACTACATTCTAGAGGTAGGAGTAGCAGTTTGAGTTACGTTAATTCTAACAAATGTGCAAAATTACTTGTTGCAACTCGTATTTACGTTGGATCGTAGGATACAGAAAGCTAAATGCATTCCAATTGTAATAATACATGTAACTCTGGTTGTAGCTCTCTGTGAGAAATCTGTAAATGCTAATGTAGTATGGAGGAATAAATTTATAAGTGTACTACACATATGGGTAGTGTGCATTGGGTATCTATGCTCTACTGTTTATTGCACCTGCTCTTTTAACCAATTAGATTGATATAATCTATCAAAAAACGTGTCTCCTACAAATGTTTTATCCACTTACCTTATAGTAACGTGAAAACATAATATTTTGCATTTAATGGAAGCTCTCATGGGCTTTTGAGAAACATTTTAAACGTGTACAAATCAGCTACTGTTTAGGGGAAAGAACCATCCTTACAAATGTTCATGTTTGATGATTATGTTAATAAAATAATTTGACTAGTGGCATAAGAACTGATTTTAAATGTCAACCTAAATTAAAATATTTGAAGACTGGACAAAATTTACAGGAGAGTAAGGAGTTTCTCATGTCATTAATTTGCTTAAATATTTTTTTTTTTAAAGGCATGTAGAAACAAGTTGTATGTTTTCTTACCCCATCCCCCAAAGAAACTGACATATGAGTAGATTGGGTATATGTTGCCCCCAGTGGGAATGACCCTCTCCAAGCTGTGGTTACATTCACTTTCAGTTCTCTTTGTCCTATTTTGTTTCAAAGCATGAGGGACAGGGTGAAAGACTTCCAATGAGAGGAGCATTCACTGTTTTGTAGGACATGTTGGGCTGTCTGCCAGCTGAGGTAGCTGTCTGCCAAATGACTTTAAAACACAACCAATGTTTTACAGCAGCAACACCTTCTAAATGTATAACTCACAACAATTAATATTAAATAAGCCACATACTTTTTACAAAGTACCAGACATGATATAGGCTTACTGGATTCCTACATTAGCCTGTTTCATATTTAGGTTATCATAGTAGTTGTTTGTGGTTTTATAATTTAAGCAACAAGCCTCATGTTAGAACCATTTATTGAAAGTAGTAGACAATTGGGGGACATATTGCTGCATTTGAGAAGGATGAGTATAATTTGTGATGTATGCTGAGTCGCACTGGTTTAAAGCATTTGACATTTTTTAACATAACAAAGAACCATAATGGAAACTTTCTCTGGTTTTATGGTTTGTTAAATTACGATCAAAGTCTAAATGAATCCAGGGAAGCAAGTGAGGGAGTTATAATTGGCACTAATATGAAATCTTTGCAATTCCATGTGAATGTCAAACTTACCATATAGGAAAAGGTCAGGTTTTGGCTTAATAATAATAATAAAAAAATAAAAATAAAATAATAATAAAAAACATATATATCCACTTATTATATCAATATATATATATTATTCTTTATAGGTTTTGTTGTTAATTAGTTGTGCTTTTTAAATTCACATTTTCTATGAAGTGTATAGTCTCAGCCATTACCTTAACTGTGTAATAATTCATAACACTGAAATTGTCCTCCTGTAAAATTCCTGTTTGCTAAATAATTAACTTTCATCTGCCCTCGGGGTTAACGGCATTCTTGACTGTACTGTCATCCTTTTATGAATCTGTCCGCCAAGTGTGCAATGAAAATGCAGCGTTGCAGAAGTGAGAATGTTATATTTGATTAAGGTCACCTCTGTACAAGCCTGTTCATATATGCGGAAAGATCCATCCATTTGAAGCTGTGAACATTCCCTCCTCGATCGTTACAGGATGTTCAGGTTGATAAAGATGTTGGCATGATAAATGCATGTATATTCATTTTATAGACGTAATTCACATTGCTGTGTAGGTGTGAATCAGCCTGTTGTCTTGAGTTTTTTCATAGACATTTAATTGGAAAGAGAAGAAAGTAATTGGTTAAAGGTTAGCTTGATAACCTGTTTAAGGACATTTATAGCAACATAACTGAGCGGCTTTCGCTAATTTGCTTAAGTAAAAGTTCAAGAGGGGGAGTTGATCTTGTCGTTTATTAATCATGCTTGAGTGTTCTAGTATATAAGACAATTTTACCGAAGCTCTATACGACTAGGAGTGTATCATTTACAGCATAAGCTGATAAGTGCTTTCACAAGCTGATGAGTAAGCAAAAACTATTTATTGTTTTCGTTATCATTTCCTGACACACAAAAACAATTTTCCAAGGCAGAATTAAGTTTTGAATTTTGAAATTGATGGTGAAAAATGTATTTTTAAAAAATAATAAACACTACAGAACAATCTGTAAACAAGCAGTAACAGTTTGAATGAGTGTTTGAGTCTGTGCTACTCTTTTTAGTTAGTAATTGAAGACGGCTGTTGTGATTACATGAGTGTTTGTATGTAGGCTACTTTGCTTATGTTGTTCAATCCCACATACATTTACTTAAGTTTCTATAAGTACTAAAATGTATTGACGGCATCTAAAACATAAATTATTTACGTACCAACTTACAAAATGTTTACAAATTCTTATTTAAGCTATGAATATTTAATACATCAAATTAATCGATTGATTCTTCTATATTTATTGTTTTCATTTACATTAATTTTAAGCAGTTGGGTTATTTTGTTTATTTGATATTTTATCATTCAGTTCTGTGTGACTTCTGGTGCCAGTAAAAAAAAAAAAAAAAAAAAAATTAAACAAATGCAATATCACTCACTTTATTAATGTTTTTACTCCTCGTTTGTGCAGTTTTGCGGGGATTTATTATATATTTTTTTGAAATTATATAAAAAAAATTATAAAACAACTTTACTTCACAAAAGATCCCCATTTATAACTTTCATTCGTGGAGAAAACATGGACCATGGTTTAGTGGAAAATTGCTGCCATCTACTGGAAAACTATTTTCAAATTAAAATAACGTGAAATTTCAACTATAGCCACTAGATGGCTGTAGATAGGCACGTGATGGTATCACATTTTCATGTTGCGATAATTGCTGAAGCTTTTATCACTGTATACCGCATTACGATATTGAAATAAGTTGCAAAAAAAGTGCTTTTTTCTTATAACAAAAATAACTAAACATTTAAATACAATAAAATAATACACAAAATGTATAAAGTAAAAAAAGGTTCAATTTAAGAATAATAGGTATCACTTTACAATGTCTCATTAGTTATTGTTAATGCATCAACATTAACAGAGCAATATCTACATTTGTTACAGACGTTATTCTTTGTTAACGTTGGTTAAAAAATACAACGGATCATTGTTAGCTTGTGTTAGCTCAGATTTTGATTTTAATAATATATGATTAAATTTTAAAACTAACATTAGCTAGGATGAATAAATGCATTAGAAGTATTTTTATTTTTAGTTAATGTTAACTAATGGAGCCTTAGAGTAAAGTGTTACCGAACAATAATAAAAACCAGAAAATTTTCAATCAATATCTAGGGCATGTTGTAGTCCAGATTAAATTTTGTAAATAAAAAGCCTAGTAAGTCTAAGTATTTAAGAGTTTAGTGCTGTGATGAACACCATTGTGAAAAAAAAAATCTAAATAACTGTTTAAAACATTTAATACTGTGCAGAAACATAGTAGCGCAGCTGTTTTATTTACAGGGTCACCAGGGTAACGGCTGCATTTATGCTGTTCCATCCCACCCAAAACACAATAACTGGGATCGCTTTATTTATTAGAGGTTGTATTTTTGCAGTATCTGGCTGCCCTTCACCTGGAGCTTTAATGAGAAGTACACGTTTTCGTGTAAGGAAGAAGTGCAGAGAGTGGAAAGAGAGCAGCACATGTCTGTTGAATCAACAGCAGCTACAGTTGCTACAGTTAGTGCCAATTGGTCGGACTCTGAATTGTAATATAGTGGTTTGAATTAGATGCACTGTGTTATTATTTTACTCTACCCTTTTGAGACCGAGATACTGCTGCAACCACTGAGCTGAGCTTTTATTGTAATATTTATTATACCTCTGATGGAGCATTCCTAGAAACTTTTAATGAAAAGGGTTTTTTTTTTTTGCATCCATTTTAAAGAACAAAAAGAACTAAAAGTTCCCACCCCTTGCAAAATCTGATGCCTCCCTAAATGTGACCCTGGATCACAAAACCAGTCTTAAGTCGCACGGGTATATTTGTGGGAATAGCCAACAATACATTGTATGGGTCAAAATTATAAATTTTTCTTTTATGCCAAAAATCATTAGGATATTAAGTAAAGATCATGTTCCATGAAGATATTTAGTAAATTTCCTACCGAAAATGTATAAAACATTTATTTTTGTGAGTGAATGCAGCACAATCATGAACATAAATGGACAACTTTAAAGGAGATTTTCTCAATGTTTCGATTTTTTTGCACCCTCAGATTCCAGATTTTCAAATAGTCATATCTCGGCCAAATATTGTCCTATCCTAACAAACCAGACATCAATGGAAAGCTTAGTTATTCAGCTTTCATGTGATGTATAAATCTCAATTTAAAAAAAATGACCCATAAGACTGGTTTTGTCATCCAAGGTCACAAATGTGTTGTGGACCCCAGGTTGGGAACAACCAATATAAAGGATTCAAAAATAGTTTAGTTCTATAGCTGTAAATATGTAAAAATGCTTAGGATTTATAAACGGTCAGTACATCCATATTGTATATAATTCTTGATGATGCTGTATGGTATTGAAGTATCCATCGCAGTGCCACTTTGGTTCACTCAAGTTCATGACCTGTTAAATGTTGGAGGTTTAAATGCAGCGGATTTTAGCATGAACTTTTGTAAATTAAGCTGAAGCTGTCTTTTTTCATGTAACTCATCAGTCATGGTCAAACACAGACTAAACAGTCCCTCTGGCTCTACCTGCTACAGTTGCTTCACCCTAAACACTCACTATTGGTTGATCATGAAAAGATTGACAGATCTAAACGAACAAGTCACACTGTTTGATGGTGCCTGGGAGGCTCAATGTTTAGACTTTTGTGTGAGATAAACGCATGAATGACATACTAAGAGGAAATTAACAATACATTGGTTAAGAGTCAAGGCAATCTTTTTTACATAGCTGAGTCTTATGTCATGTTTAAGCGACAAAGGAAATTAGAAATTGGAATATCTTCCACAATCCAAAAACTTAGAACCATAATACACATTAAACATCACAAAAATATACGTTGATTTCTTGAACACAATGGCCAATAAGACTGGCCAGCTCAGAACGCCAGGGTTTTTGTCCCTTATGTTAACTACATCATTTCTACACTTTGTTTGTTATAACAAACAAAGTGTAGAAATGATGTAGGTTATGATTCATTGTGCAGTCAGCTTCATTGATTATAGCGGAACACTATGAGATCGCAATGAATTGAGGTGACAGCTGTTTAGTGATTATAAAGCGAGCAGTCTTTGTGCGCTTTCTAGGTGATGTATACTATATTGCAAAAGGTTTTGGGACGTCTGGAAAGTTGGGAGCATGAAATTGTCCAAAATGTCTTGGTATGCTGAAGCATTAAGATTTCCTTCCACTGAACTAAGGGGACAAGCCCAACCCCTGTAAAACAACCCCACACCATAATCCCCCCTCCACCAAACTTTACACTTGGCACAATGCAGTCAGGCAAGTACCATTCTCCTGGCAAACGCCAAACTCAGACTCGTTCATCGGATTGCCAGACAGAGAAGCATGATTCTTCACTCCAGAGAACACGTCTCCACTGCTCTAGAGTCCAGTGGCGTGCTTTACACCACTGCATCCAAAGCTTTGCATTGCACTTGGTGATGTAAGGCTTGGATGCAGCTGCTCGGCCATGGAAACCTATTCCATGAAGCGCTCTACGCACTGTTCTTGAGCTAATCTGAAGGCCACACGAAGTTTGGAGGTCTGTAACTATTGACACTGCAGAAAGTTGGCGACTTCTGCACACTGTGCAGTGTGCACCTCAGCATGCACTGACCCCGCTCTATGGTTTTACGTAGACTACCACTTCATGGCTGAGTTGATTGGAGTGATTGGAACAGCTGAATTTAATGATTTGGAGAGGTGTCCCAAAACTTTTGGCAATATAATGTATAATCCATTCAGAATTGTTTCATTTGTTAGTGTGAAAAAAAGATGCGTCTCAGCTGTTTCTTGAAAATGACTCCGCAGCTGGGTTGAGTTAAGCATAGGGTGACCAGACATCCCGATTTTTCCCGGGAGAGTCCCGTATTTCAAGTCTAATTTTAGTGTCCCGACTTATTATGAAAAAAATCATGTTTTGTCCCGTATTTTATCGTTAATATATATTTTTATTATATATTATAGGTTTTGTTTTCGAAAGGCTAAGCAAAATATGTATGTTATGTTCAAACCGTGTAGCGCGCGCACGACAGAGAGGGAGAGACCTTGCGTGTGTGTGTGCTAGTGTACGCATTAATACGTATGCGTCTTACACCATTGTGAATTTTCTAGTAATCAAATGAAGACATAAAACATTAATTTAATTGACCTTTTATATTAAATTAAACGTTTTTTTGTCAAACATGCAGCATAACTGAGCTTTATACTATTAAAATTACAACAGAGAAGAAAAAGTGTGATTATTCCTTAAATACATTTTTGATAATTTATTATTAAATTGAGATATATAAATTCTACTGTACAACAGTAATATATTAAGTTAAATCGAGTTTCCGTGTGTAATAATAGGCTATAACGATAGTTTTTCTTTAATGAAACTGTAAAATGCTGATGAACATCAGTGACTCTCAGAGCGGCTCTGGAAATGCATTCATGTTCTAATATAGTAAGACTGCAGAGGTTGAAAAACACTGTGTGTGTGTAAAATGAAACCACGCGTCTGCGCCACTCATTCACACAGAGACACGCAGGATTCGTATTTAAATAGTCTTACTCTTGCACCCAGATACGTTCTCAGGTACCAAAATTTGCCACCAATTGATTTAATGTGAATCGGTACTAATCTGTGCCAATAAAAGTACAGAGTTCGGTACCCTACTCTTCGACTTAAAAGCCCTATTCGCACGGGATTAATATTATCTGGGGACCACGTGTGATTTAGAAATTACCTCCCCACATCTGAATTTCGTGTGGCGCATTCGCACGGGATAACCGAAGCCTGTGATTTTACTCAAATTTACTGACTTATCTCCCAGATATGACGTCAATAGGCTTTACTAGGAAATGTCTTGCCGTTATTATGGGTCTAGCTGTATGATATATCATAAACAGAAGAATGTTCCTTACCGCATGCTGCTATAAATGTCATTCATCTCCATCTAATCATTCGTTTTGTTTTTGCTCTTCTGATAATTTTCAGCTTTCTCTTTCTGCAAATTGTGTAGTAGTTGTATAGCGATATCATGACCCAGCATCCAATATACTATCAAAACACTCCAACGCAGCCTCGCGAAAGATGGATAAAAAGGCGTGCATGAAACAAAAATCTTGAAAAAATTATATACGATCCCGCCAAATCACAGAGATGCCGATTCGCACGGGACTAATATTACCTCAGGACCTCGGTGTTCGGCGAAATATGGTAGGTCATTTGCGGGGGAATTTTTACTTTACAAATTACAGCCATGGCCGATTCGTGCGAATAGGGCTAAAGACCACTCTTGCTGCAGCATTCTGGATCAGTTGCAGAGGTTTGACAGTTGATGCTGTAAGGCCTGCCAAGAGAGCATTGCAATAGTCCTGTCTGGATAGAACAAGAGCTTGCACCAGGAAATGTGTAGCATGCTCCGATAAGAAGGGCCTAATCTTCCTAATGTATAAGTCAAATCTGAAGGACCAGGCATTTCTAGCAATATGGTCTGTGAAGTTTAACTGATCATCGATCACAACTCCAAGGTTCCTGGATGAACTTATTGTTGACAAACATACAGTAGCTGAATGGAGAAGTTGTGATGAAGTGTTGGGTTGGCTGAGACCACAAGAAGCTCTGTCTTCACAAGGGTGAGTTGAAGGTGGTGGTCTTTCATCCAGCATGAAATGTCTGTCAGGCAGGCTGAGATGCGAGCAGCTACCCTCAGTTTATCTGGCTGGAATGGAGTTGTGTGTCAAACATGTTTCTGAATGACAGATCCTAGGGATGACATGTAGAGAAAAGAAGTGGTCCAAGCACTGAGCCCAGAGGTGCCCCAGTAGCTAGATGTTGGACTTGAAGGACATATGTATGTATGCATGCATGTATCTATGTATGCATGTATGTATGTATGTATGTTTTGATGTATGTATGTATGTAAGCAATAAGGTGCAAGAGACTTTGCTATATGGTGAATAAGTCATATACTGTTTTGTAAAAAAGGAAAACAGTCACGGGTGAAGGGTGTTGTTAACCCCTGCAACTAACACCCTTCAGCCATGACTAATTCACCATACAGCACTAGCCTCGATTACCTGTATTGCTTTTACAAAACAGTTACCACAACATACAAGTATTGAAGCCAAATATATGTGACCGAACACGGAAACCAGGGACACAAGTCGGCAGCACAACTTGCGAGGAAAATGAGAAAGAAGCGTTTTTTTTTTTCAAAATTGGTGATTTCCGCTTTTTTGCAGAATCTGTTAGTTGAGATCATGAAGAAGCCTCTCCATGTTTGAGATAACAGTATTGGTATATTTAAAAGCGTACATTTTGAGGTTAAAATCGGCTTGTTTTTCGGAGATTCTATCATGCAGTAGGGGCGTGTCATTGTCTTTGTGTATTTCCACACTGAATAGCCGCCGGCGCTTTTGCCCGTGCCCCACAACAGCGTGGCTACTTGTTATGCAGCGCTCTCTGCTCCTGCTCAAAATTCAATGAAGATTGACGGCGCTAAAGATTGTCGCAGATGAGCTGAACTGTGGCAGTTACACCGAAAATGTTTTCGCCGCACTTTGTGGGCTCGGAACACTTCGATGCTTGAATGCGGCGGCTCAGCTCGCTGACAGCGGTGGCTGGCTGTTTCATATGTGACGTCCCGATTGCATTGAATGGGGAACGTTTTGTGAACAGGGAACAGACTTAATGGACTGGCAACAATCTCCATAGAACATGAACTGGCACAGAGAATCGAAATAGAGGATGCAGTTAAGACCTTTGCTGCGATGAAGGCCTGCCGTGCGCGTTTCTGAAACGTAATTTCATTTCTAATTTCAGTGAAAGTCATTCTTAAAAAAGGAAGATGTGTTCGGAATTGCCGACCTGATACGGCAAAAGTTTAATATATCAATTAGCTGCGCTGGTGGAAAAACGCATGGGACTCACTCAGACACAGCCGTTCGTTGCTCTGGTTGGTTGTAGCGTTATCCTATTGCGTGCAGAGGGATTTTGAAAGGTAACCGTTTATCCCGCCCCTCGGATTGAGGCATGTCAATGGAGAGTTCCCAGACCTAACATCTTGATGTAGGTCTGGCATGCCAGGCTATGATTCGGGTCCATTTGGGCCGAACAACCCCAGATTAACCATGGATTATCGTTTACTTTTAAATGACCTGAATGTTTAGCTAGGGGCTTGTGTGAACTGAACTCCCTAATTTAAATAAATTGTTCAGCACATTAGAATAGCATTTCATGCTTTATACTCCGGCTAGCTTGTTATCTTAAGTTATCTGTTCTCAGAAATCTTAAGTTATCTTTTCAAAATGAAGGACAGCACAGCTGTGATAGGCCCACATGGAATTTATGTGTTGTTTTGGAAGAAAATCTGCTGAATTGAATGAAATGTATGCAACGGGTACAACTTTGTGAATGAAGGGTGGAAATTCTGCTGAGCTTTCTGTGGAATTCTGTGGGCTTGAATTTAGTGTAGGCCTACTGATTGCATGATTTATTTACAAAGTGAACATCAATCTTCCAGACTAGTTAGTGATTCTTGAATGTTCCACATGAACACACAATTCTGGCCATTGGTTTTACAGTGTCATTGAGCATGCTTCACCTTTGAAAACTGTTATGGTCCCTGGTCTAGGTCAGGGTTTAACATAAATGACAAAACAAAAATTTAGTTTTCATTGTAATATTCTTTTGATTTTAACGAAACAATTTCTTATATAAAAAAATAAAGATTATTTTTCATTGTTCAATTCATTGTTTTGAGCTAATCCCAAAACAATAAACAGAAACTGACTTTACCACAAAAAAAATTACTTCCCTACAAATCAAATAATAGAAACAAAACATACAATGAAATACCCTATCTCCTTATCTAACCATTAAACAGGAGAAAAAGTGATGGCCGTTTGTCCTACAAAAAAAGCAAGGCACTCACCCCCTACGGCTTTTTACCCCTACGGTAATTAAGAATGTATAAAGATAGGATCAACGGGCAGTGATTGGAAAAATTGCGTTACTAGCGGCATTACTTTTTTCAGTAACGAGTAATCTAAAAGATTACTCTTCCCATCTTAACACCTTTGCTGCCAAAAAATGCGGCTCGTTACTATAATTAAAGCTGTTTTTTTTTTCATCAGACCAACTAGATTTCTAAGTCGAGAGGCAAATACCTTTTTTTTTTTTTTTTTTTTTTTTTTAACTGTTCTTCCTTGATCAGTGGACAGTAGAGATGCTTTGTGGTGTGTCTGTTCCTAGTGTTTAATCTGTGTTTTTTTTTTTCAACACACACAGGTATAATCATCAGAGATTCACATGATTACATTCAGAAATAGACAAGCTTTGTTTCCAAATGCCCCAAGCAAAGATTTCCTGTAAATTGTACAACTTTTATAATCCCAGCCAGTATAATCACAATGAACACATCCAAAATTAAATATTTAACATATAGGCTATAAAACAAATGTTTTGCGAGTTTAAAAATATGCAGATTGTGCCAGAGTTTATGCTGGATTTCGTGCATAAATAGTTTTTTTTACAAATTAGACGCTTTGCGTTTTTTATATATCTTAAATAGGCTATTTTATTTTCATTATGATTATATTGGCTGTTTGATAAGTTTATCAAATTGACAGGATATCTTTGCTTGGTAGATTTGGAAAGAAGGCTTGTCTAGGAATTGTTGCAACATCTCATAATGTACCTCAAACGGAGTAGTATATCACTGAGAAACGTCCTGCTCGAGTCGTCCTTGCGACGGAGGTTCAGGTTGAGTAACTAGTTCTTCCCATAGACATAATACATAGACGCCCTATTGGCCGCTTTGGAACGTTGCTGCGATACGTCAACGTGTCCGCCATTTTGCGGAGGTCAAGACTGCGCTGTATCCAAATAAACGGGTGAGCTGCGGTTTTACAATAATAACGTTTACATTTATCAGCCGATTTCAGTGGTTTGTACGTGGTGTATGTTTTTATTACTAATTATATAATGACCAAATACAACCAAAACAAAATTTTCAGTCTTGTTTGTGAAAGGTAATTCCCCGAGACCTGTTTTCAATTGTGTGGCGACTTGTACAGCCCCACGGAGTGCACGAAACAGGCATTTTTCTCAATTCCCATAATGAGAGGTATGGGAAACTTGCCCTCCTTGATATGGCGGTGCCGTTGACGTACGCTCCAGCAGCCAATAGGGCGTCTATGTATATATTATGTCTATGGCTCTTCCAATGTTTCATCATCGGACTCGGGCTCGGATTGATATGGTAAAATCAACGGCATTGTTCGTTACTATGTTTAGTTTACGGTGTTAGGAAGCCTCAGGACAAGCAGAGCGGACGTTATGGCAATGGGCGTTTTTGTTTTCGAAATACACATTGTACATGGTAGACCAATCACAACAGACAGCTGTCTGGTGTGATGGATTTTCTTTCCCTAAAATCTAACCTAAAATCTGACTATCTGCTTTCCTATAAGTCTTCTCTTAACGATACTTCAGACAAATGCTGATTTTTCAATCCTACACTACTCAAGCTCCCAAAGTGTCTACCGACATCTTTAGCTTCGAGTTTTCTGAACTACTCTACTCAAGCTCCCAAAGTGTCCATCGACATCTTTAGCTTCGAGTTTTCTGAACTACTCTACTCAAGCTCCCAAAGTGTCCATCGACATCTTTAGCTTCGAGTTTTCTGAACTACTCTACTCAAGCTCCCAAAGTGTCCGTCGACATCTTTAGCTTCGAGTTTTCTCTAATCCTAACTTCTCCAGCTGCGCAGCTTTTAAATGACAGACAGACTTCAGTAATTATCCCTCAAATGCTTTTAATTAACGGCCAGGAGAGTTCTCGAGCAATAGGCCTACTCAGAGAATCTCCCAAGTAAAAACAAGGCCGGTGGATCTCAGACAATTTCCATTGAGAATCCCACCGAAAACACGGAAACCACAGTTTTTATACAATAGGGAGGTATGGCATAATGACATTAATTTGATTGGTTATTCATTCACGGTCTCTTCTGTTACTGGGTAGAGAATAATATGTTTTAACCATTACTTCATTTATCACAAGTTCTAACTTAATCATCCCTGTCTAGTCTCATTTCCCATATTTGTTATTTTTACACATAGTCATGGGTTCGACACACACACACACATTCACCTAAAATACAGAATGTCTTAGAACATTGTTTCAGAGATTTAGCAGGTCAAATAAGGTCAAATGGTAAAACATGTTTAGCTTAATATTCAGTTTAAATTTTCCATGACACTGGCTAATCAGCAGAGTAGCTCACAGAAAGGAGGGATTTAGAGAGACTGATTCATCTGACGAGTCGTTTGAGAATCATTGAACATGTGGTGATTAGGATTGACAATCATGACAATTCTCTGGAGATTGGCATGGTAATGGATATGATGTATTATGAGTGTTTGTTTGTTTTTTACCTTTGATGCATGTAAACCTGTTGTTGGAGACAAAATATGATTTAATGACACAATCTGTGTCAATTTTTGCTTGATAGTGTAGGTACCTGAAAACTTTGCTTGTAACAGTGACCCTGGTAGAAGAAAGACAAGCACCAAATCACCTTCCTAAAAACTTCGATAAACACTTGAGTCTTCATTTTAATATTAGAGTTTAATTCCAACCCTGCTTTCATTTTCCATTAACTTCAAGCAGGGCTATGGCCCTCCGCGAGTTTGACACCCCTGTTATATGGGAAGCTGAGAACATACTCCCAACTTCACAATTCTAGTAGTGACCAAATCAGATTTTATGTAAACTAATCAAGGGAACTTTGATACAGCCAAGCTCAATGCCACGGATTAACCCGCTTGATCTGCATTATGACTGTTCTGAAAAATCTAGTGCGCTTTCCACAATAAAGGATAGAGCCGAGCCAATATCCCGCAAGATAGTAATTAATTTTTTTTTTAAAAAATGTAATTACTATCAAAGAGAGAGATACCGAACCATTTATAATAAATGGGCAATAACCATTCAATAATAAATTAGGTGGGAATGTTTTCAGGTAGCTCAGGAAGGTAATGGCTAAGGAGGAATGTGCAACAGACATCTTGTATTCACCACTGTAAAAAAAAACATTACATTAAACTGACATAAAAAAATAAGAATCTTTATAACTTATAAAAAAAGTTGAAAATTGCTTTAAAGCAATTGAGTTAAAGCAATGTAAAAACATACGTTGTCATAACTTATTGATCATATAATGTTTTACTGTGCATTGTAACAGATTTTTATAAATATCTTTTTTTGTTTGTTTTTTATTTTGAAATAAAAAACTTTTCTCAAAAGCCCTATTTGAGACAGGACTATTTTTCCAGGAGAATGTTAGAGAAATTGGGGTTCACAGGAGTACGTTTGATTGTGATTTTAATCTGAATCTGCCATGTCATGCCTGACGCCCGTTTCACACATACTCCGTTTGCAGTGCGTGTGCGTTGCGTATCTTTTTCCGTACCCATGTTAACAGGTTAGAGCTTTCACACTGCACGCGGATGCAGTCCGTCGATCCGTTGCAGTTGCGGTGCGTATACAGCAGTGCAGAGATCGTTTCCGCACCAAGTCTATTTTTGCTGTGCTGCAAACGCAGAATTAAAGTGACAGCGCACGGTTCGTGGTCAAAATGAACACAGATTGACCTGAAAATGTAGTAATTTCACCATAAATGCTTTTAATTCAATAAAATGTAGTAATCTCACCATAAATGTATTTAATTAAATACTACTTTTCATCTTTTTACTTTAAGACCGGGGTTTTAAGCAAGAAAAACGACAATTTACCTCAACAAGGACATAATAATGAACAACACTCATTCGTGGAGGTGGAAAAAACAAGTTCTTTGTAACATGCAAGATTTATTTTATTAAAATTTAAACGCAAAAGAAAAGAAAAGGCATGAGAGTCGGCTGTTTTTGTCAATTTTAAGTTTTAATTTAAAATGTTTACGATTTTAATATAAGTAGGCCTACATGCACATATTTGATCACTTTCTTAAGCAACTTAATATATAGAAGTAATGCATGGAATTATAGGCCTTTAAATTGTGTTTAAACGTGCATACGTCCATTCAAGTTTGTATATGTGTGTTTGTGGTACAGCCGCGGATCAGTTACGCACTGCAAACGCAGCATATGTGAAAGCACTATAGCGTGTGCTGCTCCGGTACCTTATACGCACCGCAACACGCACCGCATACGCACTGCACACGGAGTATGTGTGAAACGGGCGTGACGCCCGTTTCACACATACTCCGTTTGCAGTGCGTATGCGGTGCGTATTTTTTTCCGTACCCATGTTAACAGGTTAGAGCTTACACACAGCACGCGGATGCAGTCTGTCGATCCGTTGCAGTTGCGGTGCGTATACAGCAGTGCAGAGATCGTTTCTGCACCAAGTCTATTTTTGCTGTGCTGCAAACGCTGAATTAAAGGGACAGCGCACGGTTCGTGGTCAAAATGAACACAGATTGACCTGAAAATGTAGTAATTTCACCATAAATGCATTTAATTCAATAAAATGTAGTAATCTCACCATAAATGTATTTAATTAAATACTACTTTTCATCTTTTTACTTTAAGACCGGGGTTTTAAGCAAGGAAAACGACAATTTACCTCATCAAGGACATAATAATGAACGACACTCGTTCCTGGAGGTGGAAAAACAAGTTCTTTGTAACATGCAAGATTTATTTTATTAAAATTTAAATGCAAAAGAAAAGGCATGAGAGTCGGCTATTTTTGTCAATTTTAAGTTTTAATTTAAAATGTTTACGATTTTAATATAAGTATGGTTAAATATTTGACCACTTTCTTAAGCAACTTAATATATATAGAAGTAATGCATGGAATTATAGGCCTATGTTGTTTTAATTGTGTTTAAACGTGCATACGTCCATTCAAGTTTGTATATGTGTACAAAGAGAATCGCAATGCTGAGAAAAGTTTTTTTTTAATAAAAGTTGCTGCATAACTTCTGGATTTGAAATAAAAATAGTGAGTAGGTCTATATAGTGTGTTTTTGGTACAGCCGCGGATCAGTTACGCACTGCAAACGCAGCATATGTGAAAGCACCATAGCGTGTGCTGCTCCTGTACCGTATACGCACCGCAACACACACCGCATACGCACTGCACACGGAGTATGTGTGAAACTGGCGTGAGCTACCAAAAACATTCCCACCTCTGTAATAAACACGGAGATGTTAGTCCCCTCCTAATCGGTAAATTAAATCACAGAGTAAAAAAATGTTTACTCAAATATTGTTTAGAAACGTATCCTCTTCTGAATAGGGGTAAATACTGTGCATTGCTACAGAACTCCCTGTTTTTTACTCCCTACCTGAAACCCTCTGTTTTAGTTCCTGTCTTTTTAAAGAGCCCCTATCATGGATTTTTGAAAATGACTGTTCATGTAGTGTGGAATATAGCTCTAAGGGAATGCAAACATCCTGCAAAGATTTATATCTGAAAGTGCACCGTATATAAAGTTATTGTCTTTCAAAAGTGAGAGTCGACTCTGAGTCTATGAAATGAATTGTTTTTGAAACGAGTCATTTGCTGTTTCGTAGTGACGTGTATATACAAAACATTCGCATATTGGCCGCGCCCAGTTACTGCGCGCGCATACAGAAGTTTAAACTTGAAGTCTTGAACACATTCAAATACTTCAGCTGAATAGCATCATGTCGAGAAGACGTTGTGTTCTACAATGCAAAGATATTCAGCCACTTTGTTTTCATTGCCCAGGGACGAGCATGTGAAGAATCAGTGGTTAGAGTTCATATTTCCAACGATACCACACAAGTATAGCCCGAACCTTGTACTGTGTTCACGATATTTAAATGACGAATCATTCAAAAACATAAATGAATTCAAATGTGGATTCGCAAGCTGGATGTTCCTGAAGGAGGGCTCAGTACCCAGGTTATATGGATCAGCTTCCTCCTCCAAATCACAACCTGTAATAATTATTAATAATTGTTGCTTTTATGGGTTTTGTAGCGTCGGGGGCGCGAGGAGGGAAGGCGCAGTAAGTATGTGTGTGTTGTGTAAGTTACGCTCAGCGCAGCTTCTAGTTCTCCAATGTCAATTTTTTTTAAATATGTGAAATGTTTGTCGCTGTTATTGGAGTTGTCATAAAGAATAGAGCAATACCTTGTAGTACTGCAGTGCTTTATCAATATGTTCATGCGTTGGGCTAACAAACAATAACTGACTGGGTCATCGGACCAATCACCGCCGATTAGCGTCACGTAAAGGAAGGGTTTGGAAAAATGAGTCGTTGAACGAATCATTAGGGAGTCGGTGAGCAAATCAGGTAAAAAAAAATGCATATTATAAGACAACAAAAGTGTTTTTTGTCATTGTATGCATGTACAACTGTTGTTGGGGACTCCCAGAACAATATTAGGAACATTTTAAATGCCATAATAGGTGCCCTTTAAATCCTGTCTTTCCGAAAAACCCAATCTGCTCCGAATGGTCTCTTATCAATCTCTTAGACTTGGAGCATTTACTTACAGGGGTGAGCCCCGAAATATCCCATCCTCAAACAGCAACTTTCAGTCTTGAATACGGTCTTATCTTTTTTGGCATGACAAGTCTCTAAACGAGTCCGTCAAATTTATTAACCGACAGCAGCTTTTATATCTGGGTGGAGCCATGGAGAGCGGAGCATTTGAGTCGCGGGCAGAATGCAAAACTGATGGGAACAGTCCCCGTGGAGAACGGTGACTAGATCTTAAACCTTTAGATGACACACAGCTCATATCTCCATCGCTGTAAGTTACCGAAACCACACATGGAAAAACCCACAACACACAGGTAGAAGAGCAATTGTGCAGCGCAGAGCGGCTCTCTTGCACTGTATGACGTGACAAACAACTGTTGTTCAGTCTGGTTCTGTTCACACAGCGTGTTTTTTTTCCAAGAATGCGGTTGTGGGTCCTGAAAATTTACGGGTATGAGTTTGGTTATACAATTGTCGTCACTCACGTAAATATTAGTATTTCTGTCATGACAATTTTTCGGGAGATTGGTATGGTACTAGAGATTGGCATGGTAATAGATATGACAATGTTAATGTATTTGATCTTGGCGGAATATATCTGCTATGCTGCAGAGCAAGTACCGAGACTTGCTACTGTGAATACCTTTAAGACATGCTGTGAAACATGTAAGACATGCTGCTGCTGCTGCACATGTAACACATGAATTAACCACGTAGCAGATCTATACAGGTGGAGCTGGGGAGGGTGGGGTGTTTCTGAAAGACTTATCAGCCTGCACCATTCAGAGTTTCATGCCAGAACTATGTAATGTATGTGAACATAATCCTATAAAGGACTTCATTCTGTTCCTGTATGAATTTGGCCTTATTTCAAAGGTCCTTACAGCCAACAACAGGAAAAGAACCTAAACCCACAAGGACTCTGACCAGGCAAATAATTTACAAAAAAAATCGGTGAAAAATTTGGCAAGCTAATTCTAAGTTTATCCAACTATATTACCTTTTTATTATCTATTTAAAGCACACTCTTTCTCCCACTCTTCCATACAAATGCACACACATACAATGTCAATGACATTTTCAGTAGAAACGTTTTCCATTTCATCTTTACCCTGCATGATTTAAGTGTTGATTTTTGGTTTCTGTTGGCTGGTGAGGCGAGTTGGGTGTGGAGGCAGAGACATTGTCATTGCGCTATAGGTGTGTACGTGCTGATAACAGCAGAGAATGTGCTTGTTTGACAGGGGAGGTGATATAGGCCATGAAAATATTTGATCTGCTTCTCACATGATCAAGGCTTTTTGAAAGCGCAGCATTTTGTCAATTAGTTGATTTGAATGAGGCCTTGTAGTGTAAAAATTGCTGGTTCATTTCAAAGTGATCTCTCTGGGGTGACCCGGGTGATCTCTCACCCGACTTTAAAAACATTACATGATCTATGCAACCACCGGTAGCTTGAAGTGTTTTGAATGCATTATTCATAAACTGCACTCTTGCCTGCATAAAGAGATGAATGCATTGAATGCTTTTAGGATTAGAGATTGGCGCTACATCTAAACTTGTGCCTACTCCTGAGGTAAGAATGTCAGAAGTCTGTGTATCTGCATCTGTGAATATTCAATTAGATATTGAGGGGAAAACAACAATGACAGTTTCTGGCTTTAGGAATATTGCTGTGGGTAACATTGAGTTGAAACGCTGGATGTTGAAAAATGTGATGCGTATGGAATGCACTCTGTACTAGGGCTGAACTAACGACTATTTTAATAGTCGACTAGTCACCGACTATTGAAACGATTAGTCGACTAATCGGATAATTTACATTTTTCTAAAATTTAGCATGAGATTGCTTTAATTCTGTGGAAAATGATAGTAAACACAAGAAAGAAGGGGTTACTTCAATGAAAAATGCATATTTTATATATATATATATATTTTTTTTACCGAAAATACGCTTATAAAATGTACAATGTACATCCAAAACAAAACGTATTGGCTTCCATGTTATTTAAATCTTACCGAGGCGAGTCAAACTCCGTTTCATTCAGCTGTCCGACGTGCTTTCTCTTTAAATGTTCGTGCATCACCGAGGTGCTGCCGTGATACGCAAGGACTGCTTTGCAAACCATGCAGTAGGGCTGCAGTATACGATATTGGTAAAAAATCACATTGCGATAGGCTATTTATATTTTTCTGCGATATATATTGCGATATAAAAACAATTTCACCAGATGACTTAAATCGCTCTATTTGGAAAGAATGAATCATTCTAGAATGACTGGGGTGGTTTTGTCATGGAATAAATCCACATAGTGGATACACTAATATTAACAAATGTTAACCAATGTAGTTAACTAGACTTTAATAAATGGAATCTTATTGTAAATTGTTTCCGATTTTTTTTCCCGACGTTATTTGAGCACAATTCACAACCAGTGGTAGTTAGTTAAAAAAAAATGTCGGTCTTCCGACCTTTTACCATCGTGCAATCTCAAAGATATTCAGTCAACTCAATTCACGCGAGAGAGAGAGAGAGACGGTGAGAGTGCGCGCGCCTCGTTCTCTCAGTTAAACAAGCGCAGCTGTCAGTCATCTACATTACGTCACTCACCTGTCAAACTTTTGCGGGACAAACGCATTAGTAAGGCTGACAGAAAACAGCGCGCAAGTTCCAGTCTTTTTGCGCTTGATGTTTAAACTGACAGGACTCGCAAAATGATAAAAATCTGCGAATCACAAGCATTACTGGCCGGGGAGCTGCTGACTGTAAGCTGTGTCCCAATGTGAAGGCTGCATCCTCCGAAGGCCGCGGACTTCGGAGGATGCAGCCTATTCGTCCTTCGAAGGACGCACCATGTAGCTTTCGTAGGATTTTCTAATTGCGCATCCAGGTGTTCCCGATTACCGCCCCTGGCGCCTAGCAACAGTGCGAGAGTACAGCTGCCCTCCTGATCATTAATTTGTTATAATTGAGTAAACAGCTATGGAGCCAGAATTGGCTATTGTCATTTTTATGTTTTATATTTTACTGGAGGACATGTGAGGATGTTTCACTCATGTATTTTCGGTTTAGCCAAAACTATGGCCAGAGCTGGTTTACTGCGTCGAATTCAGAGGCTGCATAGCCTACTGACTGAATTCCCGGATTAGGGGAGAGCGGGGCACAACCTAACACATTTTGGTTTTGGCTCAATTATTTAAAAAATAATTAAGTTAGATTCATATTTTTTTTACACAAGCAACATACACATCTCTGCTACAAATGAACATTTAAAGTTTTTTTCTAGGACCTACCATTTTCTTGCAGTTGCACTGAAAGTGACAGAAGTGCAAATGTTACAACTTACCCCATATGCGGGGTTAATTGTAACAGACAGAGGGGTTAGTTGTAACACTTGTGTGTAACACACATAATTCAGTACTATTTTATCTGTATAGTTTGATATTGTTTGTGCATCTGTATAGATAGATATCCATACATCCATCCCTCATCCAATCATCCTTCTATTATGGATCAATATCATGGATAGAGATATATGAAAGGGCTGCACAGTTTTGCTATAAATAAATAAATAAATAAATAAAATCATCAAATATTGTAATTGAAATTTTATTATATTTGTGTGTGGCAGTTGCATGCTCAATAATTATAATAACAGTAATAATAATAATAAAAACTCGCTTAAAATCAAATTTAAAGGGTTTATTGCATGAAAAACAGGCTATATTTTTTAATAAATAAACAAGTGATCAATGCATATAAACAAAAATTTTAAAATTTTAATTCCAACATTGTTTGTGAAAGCCCAACAAAGTTTAGTGTGACAAAATAAATATACAGTATAAATACTCAAACCTGAAAACTTGTGTGGCTCCCTGTTTTCATTTGATTATCATTGTACACTTGGCGGCTTAGTTGTAACACTGTGTTACAACTAACCCCACTGTGTAAAACATATTTTAAGCCTATATCTAACAGTTGCTAGGAGTTGCTGACATGTTTCAAAACGGTGCTGTGGTTTAGCCCACTAGAGGGCGATTAAGGTAATATAAAGTCAAATTTGGTGACGTACACACCCAGCTCAGAAACCGAAAAAAACGTAGGATGAAAAAAATTACTTGCATGGTGTCAAAACACTCTTTGTCCAGTATCTTCATGAAATCTTATCAAAACTTTCCAAAAATTCGCGGGAAACCGTCTTCTGGCAGCGAGAGTAAAAGAGCGGAAACACAACCAGCTTGATCCTGACTAACTATGTAAACGGTCCGTGTTACATCTAACCCCGCGTTAGGTTGTGCCCCGCGCTCCCCTACACTTTAAACTGTTAAACTTTAAACTGTTAAACACTTTAAAAGAAAACACATTATATATATATATATAAGTTCAAGGCTATTGTATTCTTTTTTTTATGTACATAAATGGACCATGGTGAATTTATTTACAGTAGGCTACTCGGGTTTTCCAATCCGTTCCCAAGGGTTTGTAAACTCACGGATTTGTGGCCTCTCCCCCAGTCTGTGCCAACCTGGCCTCCTGTTTATGCGGGATGCATTTAATTATGTTTAACTTAATATTTCTTGAATTTTCTAAAAAAACGACATTTCGGCCACTTGTCTTTTAAAGTCGAATTTTATAGGAGAAAAAAGCTCAGTAAAATAGAATAAGCCTAAGCAAAAAAAGACTTCACATTTAAAAAAGAAATATAACACAAACACACGATTAGGTTATATAAAAATAAAACATTCATAAATTATTTTATGATTAACATATTAGCCTGTCTTCAGTGAACTCAACGCAAATGATAATAATATTATTAGCCTGCATTTAGGCTACACATTTAGAATGCGCTTTTTTCCAAAAAAGGAACAAAGAAATTCGTCAAATGTAAGTCATAATACAGGGCTAAGATTATCACAAATAAACACAAGATTTTGACGCAAGTGTGTGTGGAGCGCGCACTGCATGGCACGGAGGCGCGGCCGCGAACACTTGCATTATAAACAGTGGAAACAACTTGAAAAATACTCTAGTTGCGAATGATGTATTATTCTTTTCGGTATGACCAGAAATTATACTTTTATTTGTCCAACTCACATAACAAGAAAACGTTATCCTTTTGAAAAAGCAATCAATCACGCTTTCATGATCTCCGTGAACTCGAGCACGTCTCAAAAATGAACTTAAACAAAATATACCTAGCCTAAAGCTTGAAATGTTCACTTAAACGAACAATTAAAATGCCACGTAATTTATTCTGACACATTTATTATCATAAATCATGGTTCCAGAGACATGGCTCTTCTCATTCAGCACTGCGGAAAAAATATAATTTACAGGTTCTAATCTGGCCTGTCTAATCGACATTTTTTCCATAGTAATTTGTGAATATTTTAAATGTTTAATAAAGGGGCAAAAAGTCATTTTTTTTTTTGTGCAGCATTTGTTTAGCCTACAGTTCAAATGTTGGTGTTCAACTTTGCCTTTTAAAAATACAACAATCGTTCATTTTTAGTTTTTCAATTAGGTGTTAAAAAAAGAAAAACGAATGGACGCAATTATATAGCCTATTATTAAATATTTCAAATAATGTAGGCCTATTTGGAGAAAAGTTTGATAGTCAATCAAAATACTAGTAAAATCAAAGACTTTAATCTAAAAACTATAGGCTAACTAAAATAGTGATAGCCTAACTATCACTAAACTATCTTTAGTTTGATAATCCATGTAAATTTGCATCCATTCGTTTTTTTAATTTTTTAACCCGTAGGCCTAATTGAAAAACGAAAAATGAACGTTTTTTGTATTTTTAAAACGCAAAGTGAACGCCAACATTTGAATTTGAACTGTAGGCTACACATCAAATGCTGCACTAAAAATGCTGTCGTCACCGGTGCGCAATGAATTATGGGGTAGATCAGGGTAGGATAGGCCGCTAAGGATCCATTTATGTATCCTTCCTTTCACGGGGAAACGAAGGGTGCATTTGGCGTCGCTTTTGAATCAGGGTAGCCTTCGTCGCGCCGCGATGACGCAACCGGCCTTCGAATACGGCCTTCGAAGGATGCTGTATTGAATTGGGACAGCCTTCATCACGCCGCGGTGACGCAATCGGCCTTCAAATGCGGCCTTCAAAGATGCAGCCTTTGAATTGGGACAGCCTTCGTCGCGCCGCTGTGACGCAATCGGCCTTCAAATGCGGCCTTCGGAGGATGCAGCCTTCACATTGGGACACAGGCACACAGCTACAGCCTATGAATCACGCATCAACTGACATCGCACATATCCTCGATGTGACTATCGTGGATGCGCACATCGCGATATCGATGCTAAAATGATATATCGTGCAGCCCTACCATGCAGGTAATCTTTTTATTCGCCGTATCCAGGCTAAAATGCTCCCAAACTTTAGATGTTTTGGTATGCGCAGCTGCTGCGTTGGACGCCGCCATTTCTGTATGTTATCGCTTATCGCTCAGCAGAGAAGCTAATAGTGAGACTCTCGGAAGAGAGATGCCTCGGTCGGAAAAAACATGTCTGCCGACAACTTCGACAGTGAAATTCATTGTCGACTATTTCTATTATCGATTTTTGTCGACAACGAATCGTTGCAGCCCTACTCTGTACCAAGTGGTAATCCACCTGGTGGTTTTAGTGGAAAGGGTTGTGGTGGAAAAGGAGCAGTTGGAGTTGATCTGCAATGAAAAGAGTGGCATGGATGTAGCATTGTCAGATGAGACAGCATCCCTACATGACATTGATTCATATTCACACAGGAAGATTCTCTGTCTAATGTTGATATAATGAACTCGAGCTCTCACAAAATGATCCCTCACTCTAAATGTTGGAAGAGATTAATGCTTTTCTAGACACATTTTGGAAGCAAGTTAATGCGCCCCCTTGACTGCATACATGTTTTATATATTTAAAAGCTACATCGAGCATGGCAGCTTGAGGCTGTCTGCACTGGAAAAAAAGCTAACTTTTAAAAAAGCATTTGTTTAGACAGTAAACTGATGCCCCGTTTGCTACTGCAGTTCATCCAGTTTAGACAAAATCTCTAGTTATAATGGGTTCTATTGACTTTTGAGGCATCATGTCGGACCGCTTGCATCCAGTGTAAGATATAGCACATTCTACAGGGATATCCAAATGAGGACTGAGGTACTGCCAGAAATGTCGCCCACATTTAAAAACAGAGCAGGCTTGTTCGAAATAATGTGAATAAGTTTTTTTCTGACACATTGCTTAAGAGGATCTTATCTATCTATGTGGCAGCAGAAGCATGTCTTGTTATTGCTAAGAACAAACAAGGACATGCAACAAGCAAACCTACTAACTTGTCAGATCAAAGCTGTTTAAATGTTTATTCTCTAGAGAGAGAAGAGAGAGAGAGAGAGAGAGAGAGAGAGAGAGAGAGAGAGGGGAGAGAGAGAGAGAGAGAGAGAGAGAGAGATAAACATTTGTTTAAGTGAGCATTTTCTGTATAAATAATTGCACGTCAACAGATTCTTATCTGTGAGTAAGAGGATGTATTAAACCTCTATGATATCTTTGCATGATCTGAGCTCAGATCCATCGTCAAGAAACTTATATTTGAGGTATGGACCACTCATGTCCTAGAGATGGCAGGCTCATCAGCATTCTCAGGGGGCTGCTGATAATATCATTTGCATGAGAGGATATAAGCTCTGGTCTCACTCTGACACGACATATCCACATGCTTCTCTAAAAAATAACCTTTCTTGATGTCATACTGTGTTCAAATTGAATGTGTGGCTGTTTTCATCAGTTTGTTTCATTTTCAAATAGGTGGTGTCTGATGCTGCAGGACAAGGCGTCACCATCATAGGGGACAAAGCCTTCAACAACTGGAACTGGCCCAATGCCGTCATCTTTGCAGCTACAGTTATCACAACTATAGGTAAGGATCTGGTAGCTACTTTAAGCAGTATCTTGAAGAAATAATCAAAAGGAAACATTGAATTTGATGATTTTTTTTATTGATTTTTATTTTAAACAAGAAATGCGAATTAATTTATTTATGCTACCGTCATTAACAATTTTTTTTTATAATAAGTTATTATTATTTCCCATAATTCAGAGCCATTCAGGCATATCCCTCTATCCTTACAAACAAGGGTTAGAGTACATGTTTTTGTTTGTTTGCTTAATACTCAGAGAAATACTAGCCAAAGGTAGAACATGTGTTCAGACTGTGTAAATTGAACATCAAAAAATGAGATGAATGGCATTTACTATCAAATGCAATCCATTTTCAACAAAAACTTTTTATTTCTGCAGGTTATGGAAATATTGCGCCAAAAACGCCTACGGGGAGGGTTTTCTGTATATTTTATGGTCTTTTTGGAGTTCCGCTGTGTTTCACCTGGATCAGTGAACTTGGAAAGTTTTTTGGTGGAAGAGCTAAACACCTCGGGCAATATCTTACCAAGAAAGGAGTAACATTGGTAAGGAGCAAACACACATTCATTATATTGTAAACATGATTATAACTATAATAAATATAAATATAACAAAAATAGCTATGAGAACTTCTAACTGCATTTAGAAAATCTATTTTTGTGTCATAAGGTTGTTGTTTTTTTTTTTTGCTTCTCAAAGCGGAAAACACAGTTCACCTGCACAGCTGTCTTTCTGTTATGGGGTGTGCTGGTCCATTTGCTGATTCCTCCATTTGTATTCATGTCTCAAGAAGGCTGGACCTATATCGAGGGCTTGTATTTTTCTTTTGTCACTTTGACAACTATTGGGTTCGGTGATCTTGTAGCAGGTGGGTGTCTTAGTTGTTAAAACTGCTTGTTATCATAGATCACTTGAGAAAATTAAGTCATTTAAGTTGGCTTTATCTCTCTCTCTCTCTCTCTCTCTCTCTCTCTCTCTCTCTCTCATATTATATATATATATATATTTACTAACAATATATATATATATATATATATATATATATATATATATATATATATATATATTATATATATATATATATTTTATATATATATATATATATATATATATATATATATATATCTCTCAGGGATGGCAACTTCGGTCCTAGAGGGTCGCTGTCCTGCACATTTTAGCTCCAAGTCTAATCAAACACACCTGAACAAGTGAAAAGTGGCTGTCCAGGACTGAAGTTGCCTATACCTGATTTATATACTTTATGTAGGCTGTTTAAAATTACATTAATCTGCATAATATTATGCAATTGTTGCAAATACATTTATGCCACCTTTGAGCAAGTCATATGCAGCTTCTGTGCCACCTTGGCAATGCAAAGATGGCTTTTGTTGATGGTGATCAAAATTGAATAGGTAAAAGACTATAGTATTCTGATTGATTGGATTAATTTATTAAATTTAAAAATTTGACAAACACGACACAGATACAAGGTCGTTATAAAAATTGCCTTTACAAAGGTAAAAAATGAATACGGTGACCAGGAAGTGACATGTTTGGTTCACCTAGATTTGTCGTGTTCACGACATGCAGTAACTCTTGAGAATGTGTTAAGTTATGGCCACAAGATGATTTTGTTGTGGTAACGACTTCCTTGTTTTGTGGCCATATGTGAAGTCATGGCCTCCTGTGTCAACCTGGGATTATCAGAAATTGATATTAAAGAAAATAGATTATTTTGAATTTAGAATGACATATTAACATATTGTTCCAAATATAAGACATTGTTTTTTTTTTGTAAATACATCCGAAAAAATGGGGTCATTTTATATAATGTATCTTTATCTTATGATTAAATGGCTAAATATTAAGGCATTCACATTCATGCATTAAGTAGATGTACAAAATAATTTGAAGGCTAATATAACTAGTCTCTAGGTTACGAATTAAAATTAATAGTTGACTCAACTGTATACACTGATATTTTTTGGTACAAAATATCAGTGACTTTATTTTCAGTGGGACACAAAAGGAAATGCACGGTAGAACATTAAGAGACTGTCTTGGTCACCATTAACTATCATTGCATCGTTTTATATTAAATAAATTAATGATGATTGAGATTGAATGCTGAGAACAAAAATAAAGTGTTTTTTTTTTACTATACCTCTCACAGTAGACACTTAACTTTACTTCACAGTAAGAAATCTTAACTTTTAACATTAAGGACAGAGAAATATAGCAGATAAATAGCTTTTCTTTTTGAAGTAAGTAGCTGAATATTGCAAGAGCAAAGATCTTTATGTCCCTTTGTTATATTTGCATACATCCAATTCGGATATGCAAAATATAAAGGTGTTATTGGAGCAAAACAACTGACCTGTGACTGGTCAAATTGTAGTTGTAGAGAACAGCAAATTTGAAGTAACACAAATGTTCTTGTAGTAAGTATTCGCCCCCCCAGCGATGGACATATGGAGCCGAGATTTGAATATGAAGTTGTTTGCGGAAAACACGTGCATGTTTCAGGCGCTGATGAAAGTTTGTCACTTATATCTGGCTGTGTGTGCTGGAAGAGAAGACAACCTAGGAGATGAGGCCGATGTGCTGGAGTCTTAGTGAAACTTAAAAAATTAAGGGAACCTGCCCAGTGGAGTAAGATCAGCTATTGAGTCATGGCTTTCCTATCCGATACCCATTTTCCCTGTCACCATTGTCTCGGACAATGTTGAGAGGGACCAAACATGGAGTGGTTCACTCAAATCTCTGTTCTGCAAGACAAATTGGGTCAATAGAGCTAAGTGTCATTTCTTATAATCAGCTTGAGTCGACTACAGTGTATATGGCCTTGATAAATGCATGTTCAGCTGTTAACAAAACATTTTAAATGGCTTTTATGTAACGCATGGATTGGACTTTTTTTACTACTGAGACTTGGTGCTGATATGAGCTCTCTTGCTGAACTCTTACCGCCTAGGTGTAATCTAAGGACCTTGAGGACCTTAATTCCTCATCGAGGTGCAATTTTTTATTAATAAGATTAAGTGCAAGTTGTTGCATGTTGAACGTTTCAAAAGTTTTGAAGTTTAATTAATGAAGATTGACCTGCCCTCCTACTCCCAGATACAACAAACGTTTTCTTGATGAATTTTAGGAGTTTTCTGTGGTTGTTTCATCAGCAGATAGGATTTTGATTCCGGGTAATTTTTAATATCCATGATTATTGTCCTTGTAAACCTAGCTATGACCCAAGAATATTTTGAATTTGGTTGATTCTTTTAATTTATCTCAATATGTCTTTGGACCAACACATGATCATGGTCATACGCTTGATTTTGTGTTTTCTTTGTGAATAAAAATCGAAAACATTTGGGTTGAGGAAATGGCTATTTTGGACCATATGTTTATTAGGTTCAATTTGACTAAGAAATTAATTTCCAACCCAATCTCATGGCAATTTATACGTATATTACGTGGTGGCTAATTTGTACAAATTCATACGACCTCACTCGTACAATATGTACGATTTAGCAAAAATCATCTGCACGAATTGCCTGCCCCGCCCCTAAACCTAGGGTTTAGACAAATCATATGAATTCAAAAATTGTTAAAGCTGCTAGATTTTCATACTTTTTTGCAAATTATACCACAAAATGTAAATAACCCATTGTTTGCTAATTGCAACCATATAAGGTACTTGGTCCATCTACTGTAGTAACATTTTCTCTTCCTTGTCCAAGGATTTGTGAGTTTTTAAAAAGTTTTTCATTAACAAGGTTGATCTATAAGGTTGAATATTTCACATTGATTGAGTAAATTTGAATTCATTTCCTTAGCTCAGTTAAAATATATATTGTTTTTAAAGCTGAATACCTCACTCTATGAAGTTCTGTCTTTATGAATACTTAAAGGTACAATATGGAGGATTTTTGCAGTAAAATATCCAAAAACCACTAGGCCAATGTTATATATTTTGTTTAGTTGATTACTTGGAATATCCCAAATGTTTCCAACTATGTGTAAATCGTGAGAAAATTGCGATTTTAACCAAGGAAACGGTGCGTGTGAGCAGGGGTGAGGGAGTCGCCAGTCAATGGCGTCATATCTGCATTACCCCCGGTTTCCACCAGGTTTGACCTCGTACTGCAATAGTAACCATGGCGACAGACGTTGACAACAGGACGCTCACGCTGTTGTTGTTTTGTTCAAACATTATGGACCATGGCAAGCAGACTTTGAGACAAAAAGAGAACTAAAACGAAGATCAACATCTTTCGAGATGCCGAGAGCTCCACGTCCACGACTAACTTCGACTGTGAGAGTGTTGCATGTTACTTTATTAGACAGGTGAGCAAATGCACATAAAACTAATCAATGTTATTTAGTTGAACATGATGAAATGTGAGAATATGATCTGTATGTTATTCTAATGTTGATCTAGCTTACTTAAGTCTCATACAACCAACAAACAACCTAACTAACAACATTCAACACACTCAAATGCTGTTTAGTGTGATAGTGTAACTGTTAGAGCAAGTGAAACAGCGCTGCGTTGCCTCAAGTTTCATTCGTCTAATAAACTGACCTGTGTGAGTATTAATTCAGCACTTGTGTGTAGTTCGGTAGAATAAAATGTCCTTATTCCTTTAAATCCGCGGGACTCACGGCCAGGTATACGTCTAGCAATCACCCCTGCTTCATACCACAGTCATGTTAAAAACATCAATGTATTCACTCATCCATAAAGACCCATCAGCTTGATGACAAGATCCATAATTATGCTTAATGTGGAATATACGTCATCAATATACGCCTTTGTTATTGTAAGAGGTTAGCGACCCCTGGTGGCGAAAAATACTGCATATTGTACCTTTTAAGGGGGTCGTCGACTAGCCTGACTTCCTCATACTCGTATTCTAGTCAGAATGTGAGTCTGATACTGCTCCATATGGCTTTGATTATGAGGCGTGTCTTAACCGAACCGGGAAAAAAACAAAACTCTGCACTCAATTGGATAGACCTACAACCAATCAGAGCAACGCAGTACATGACGTATGTTGAGCAACGTTGTCAACAGAACTCAACTGCATGCACTCTGGAGAAAGTATAAAAAAATAATGAGCGTTAACGATTTTTGCGGTGTTGCAAAAAATTTAAGGAATTTAAGTATTTGCAAACACGAAAAGCATCTTTGAAAGAAATACGTTTGATGACGTGATGATTACGTAACTGCAGATCATCTGTCCATCATCGTATAAAGCTCGCCCTGGCAATTTGATTGGCCCAACGATTTCGGAAACGCTGATAATTACTCCTCAATGGATCGAGTCCAGACCGAACTTCCCGACCAAAAAATGTTGTGGGCGGGGTTCGGGCTGGCATCCAGGCTAGTCCTCGACATTATTAGTCCTAGTATTTTATCGATTATTAATAGCCTTTTATTTTATGGCACTGTGCCATCATATGGGAAGCATGCCACTTTTGAACCAGTTTACAAAAGACGCTCCTGGATCCACAGGATTTTTAAAACTTCAGGCCTATTTCACAACTTCCTTTTTATGTTTTGTTTTTTTATAATAACATCTTAAAGACATTCATAAATAACGTTCAAGTTGTTGTTGTTTTTTTTTTACTGGAAATAATGTTATGGATATTATTCAGTCTGGATTAAGGACTAAACATAGCACAGAGTCAGCTTTATTGTTTGACTGCGGGAAAGGTGTTGCTTTAATGTTGTTAGATTTGAGCGCAGCCTGTGATATACCATAGATATTATTTTTATTTTTATTTATTTTTTTAATAAAGAGCCTTAGAGATTATGTAGGCATCAAGGGTGTGGCCCTTAAATAGTTCTCCTCTTATCTGCAGGATAGGACATGCTCCGTTAAGATTGGAAACTGTTTCTGCATCAGCAACTATCTCTTGGGGGCTCCCAACTCTGTTCCCTTTCTATAATATTAATAATAATAATTCATTACATTTATATAGTGCTTTTCTGGGTACTCAAAGCGCTTCACATATGGAAGGGGGAATCTCCTCAAACACCACCAATGAGCAGTATATATGTCCAATATATATGCAGCCTCTGGGGGTCAATTTTTAGAAAATATAAAATGATGTATATGCAATTGTACTTTCCTTTAGAGTTTGATGACTGTATATTTTCATAAGTGTTTGACTGGGGTGAAGTAGTGATTTGCAAGTGATTACATACAACTAAATGAGGATAAGACTGAGTTTATTGTGTGTGGGAATAAACAGCCTGAGAAAGGACTGACTGAAAGTTATGGACTACTGTCTATTAAAATGCAGATTTATGTAAAGAACTTGGGAGTAATTTTTTATTCCGATCTCCGTTTTGATTGTCATTTAAACAGAGTCGTGAAATCATCTTTTTTTCAGTTGTGAAAATTGTCTACTGAAACCTATTCTTTCAAACAAGGATTTGGAGACTGATGTTGTGCTTGCTTTCATTTCCAAATGGCTGGATTATTGTAATGATTTATACTTGGGCATAAATGAAGCCTTGGTGGAACATCTTCAGTATATGTCCAAAATGCTGCAGCAAGACTTTTGACTGATACCAGGAAAAGGGATCATATCACAACTGTGCTCTTCATTGGTTACCTGTAAAAACAAAATACAATACAAGTTATTAATGTTTGTTTACATAGCACTGCGTGATCAGGCTCCAAAGTATATAAAAGATATATCAGACTCTCTCGTTCCTCTCAGAGTATATGTTTAACTGTCCCTTTTATTGGATAAATTTACATACTGATTTGGAGACGCGCAAAATTTGTCCATTACTTAACGTTTTTGATACGAGTATGTTGATGTTTTGCACCATATTCACTGCAGCAACAGTAGCAAAATGTGAGTCTATGGGTTTCATAATTTGTGATTCATTAAATAGAATTTGTCCACCTGCAATTAAGAATTTAACTAGAGTACCTGTTGTTGTATTTGTGGGAGAGAGAAAGAGAGAAAAAACTATGTTTGAGTATCTTTGCAACTCCTAAAAAAAATCTCTTTGACTTCAAATTTACTGATACACGTGGTATTTCTCTACAACTACAAATTTACTGATACACGAGATATTCTCTACAACTACAAATTTACTGATACACGTGGTATTCTCTACAACTACAATTTCCACTGTCTCAGGTGCTCAGTTGTTTTGTTCCAGTAATACCTTAAAAGAACATGGTAGTAGTCAGCAAAAGCAGAGAGGTTGGTGTGTTGTAGGACTGGAATGGACATCTGTCCAGGCTCACACGTTTAGGGCAAGAAGTGAGCAGAGAAACCTGAACTTTTCTTGGACAAAGGAATGGTACTCCCCTCAGAAAACGTACAAAAAAGATATTTGGAGCATTGGAATTGCTAGAGGACGGCTTAATTAACTAATTTTTGTGAAAACCATCGACCAAAACTGGTCCTGTAGCTCGTAATTTGCCAATATATCAAAACTACAACATTGGAACTAAAGGAAATCACTTCAATGTTTTTTTTGTGATTGTGATTTATCATTTTGCAAACTTTTTTCTCTTTATCTGTATTTTGTTTAGGTGTTGATCCCAATGCTGACTACCCTTCTCTCTATCGCTACTTTGTGGAGGTGTGGATATATCTTGGTCTGGCATGGCTCTCCCTTTTCTTCAATTGGAAGGTGCGCATGGTTGTGGAGGCACACAAAGCTCTAAAGAAGCGCCGTAAGAAGCGCAAACTTTCTCTGGATGAGTTACAGTGCATCAAGAAAAGTCACAAGACTCCAAACCCTAATGAAGTCAACATCTTCAGCTTCATGACCAAGAAAAAAGCAGATATCTGCTTAGTCAAGCAGATAGGTGTCGAGAAGGAAGAAGAAGATCAACGTGTCAGCGCCACTGGTAGCAAGAATAAAGCTGCAAACCGCTCAAAGAGCTGCTGTGATTCTCTTTCAGTAAAAGAAAATTCCATCCTCAGTCTAGACCGCTCCCCTCGACAGAAGCGCCGCTATAGCTTCAGTGACAGAGTTGCTGTAGCCTTCTCAAAATCTAAGGGTTACCTTCTTAAAGAAGAATGTCTTCTCATGAATGAAATACATGGGGGAGGAGAGTATGAGAATCAATTGGACAAGGAGGCAGGAGAGAACCAAGAAGGTCTTGAACCTGCAGGCTGCAGTAATGGCCGGATCACGTCGGACTCCAAAGTTAACCAGTTTCCCAATGCTAACATCACCTTCATTGATGAGGAGAATTTGCTCAACAACCTGGAGGATGATGATAATGACTTTGTGCCTAAATTCTCACCTTCAGATGAGACAGATTTCAGAGAGGACCAGGGCTCAGTATCTGAGACCCCTGTATTCACCAGAGATGGGTCGGACCTTGACCACTCCAATGAGCAGCTGGTGGAAGAGTATTCCAAAGAGGACAATACTGACATTTGATCCTGTCTCATAATAGTATTTGGTCTCCTGTTTTAAACCTTAGTAAAGTTTGTTTTTGGTGTAAACTATAAAAATGGAAGTTATTACAACCCATTTCCAACCCATTTTTAAGGATTTTGCAAGTGGAACAACAGACTTAAGTCTTACTTTGAACTGACATTTAAAATTAAAAACCAATTATATAAATGAACAAACATGGGCCGCTGTTGGCATTGAGACTTATAGAGATGTAGATCAATAGCTGACTTTTGCATTGGCTCGAGACTTGATTTAGGTTTTTATTTATTGTATAGCAAATAAATAAAAATAGACAATTTAGGTTCTACCTAAAGTGTCGGGTTCACAATGAATCTGAGACTCCTGTAGTTCAGTTCACTGACAATATAGATTATAGGTAGAAAATCAGATAAAGATGTTTGCATTTTTTCACCATATTGGTGATTTATTTTTAAGATGGAAAGAAGAAAAGCTTAATCCTTATTGGATGTTAAACCAAATATTTTGTCTTCCATTTTAGCCTGAAATATTGTTTTTGGCCTTTTAATTGTTTTAACTTGGGATTTATTTTAAATGGTATGTTATAATTTGACTTTTTTTCTATCTTTTATTTTATTATTTTGTTTATGCAGACATTGTTTTATTGTTCCTGAAATGTGCTGTTAACTCCTATTCAAAGATCATCTCAATATTTATGGTTTTCTGTACTGTCAATACAATGAGATGATCCGCACTCCCTCAATGTGTCACTGTCAAGTAGATGATAGTTGAATCAGTCAACATTAGAAATGAGAAACCAATTATTACAGTCAACATTAGAAATGAGAAACCAATTGTTATTACAGTGTTCGTTTTACTAACATAACCACAGTTTTGGTGTCTGACTCATTTGTTGACATGCTAGTTATGTGTTGACATGAAACCAGCATACTGACAAAATAACCATTATAATACACTAAGCAAAAAATAAAGAAAGATCCTGGTTTTGGTTCCCTATGCTGAGCTCTAACCATGTGTGTTCTCACACTGTCCTCTTGCGTCATGCTACTGAATACCCCTGGTGTGTAGAGCTGCATCCTGAGTCCGTTTCCTGTTTGTATTTCAAGTGTTCTAGGAGTGATCTCTCCTAATCTCCTTTTTGCTTTCTTGAAAATTTTTTTTTTTAAAGAAAGATCCTGGTTTTGGTTCCCTATGCTGAGCTCTAGCCATGTGTGTTCTCACACTGTCCTCTTGCGTCATGCTATTGAATGCCCCTGGTGTGTAGAGCTGCATCCTGAGTCCGTTTCCTGTTTGTATTTTAAGGGTTCTAGGAGTGATCTCTCTTAATCACCTTTTTGCTTCTTGAATATTTTTTTTTTTTTTACTTATGTCTTCTAATATTCAGTGCTGTGCATGTCATGCAAGTACATTTTGCACCAATTTGCATTTCTTCTAATGAGGGCCTTTAATGTTGTCTTTTATGGTGTTACTATCAAACTTTTGTTATAGGCCCACCCCTGTTTTCCCAGCTACATTTTAACCAGACATCTGTCATTCTCAATGTGCAGTCTCTCATTTGAGAGAACAGTGTGTTTGCTATGTAAACATTGGAAAAGGGTCTATCAGTAACCATCCCTCTTGGTCTCGTAGTCTCGGTTTAATTAGCTATGAGCTAAATGGCATGAATAGACAACCAGAATTTACATGACTGGTTAAGCTAAGGTTAGATAGCCTTGGCCAGTGAAGTCATGGTATTGGTTTTTGTTCATATTGCAAATGTTCGCCCCATTCTTTCACAGAAAAAGTAATTAACCTTTACATCACTTGGAGAGTAGAAAGTGCTTTTGCTTTTCTTTTCTTTTTTTTTTTTGTTGTTTAAATTTCCTGTAATGCTATATTTCCATATTGTAATTGTGGTGCTACTTTACTCTGTTTAGATGATCTCTGTATGGATGTTGGACTAAATTTTCAATTTTCAAAACAATAAACGCATTTTGTTCACAGGTAAGGCCCCTGTTCATGTTGGACAGACATTTTAATCGCATTTTGTGTCTGTTAAGAGGCACAAAAGACACTCTTTATGTTATGCCCCCAGAGCTGCCGTTTTAGCTGAGAGGGAGCTCTGGGCATTCGCGGTCGCAGCTCCGTGTCGCAAGCACCAATCCGGTTCGTTTTTTTTTTCTATAGACAGAACTCACAAAGGTCTAACGACCAAGATTAACTTAAAACTTGCCCGGAGTTCTCCTTTAAGAGTGATAACCTACTCGAAGAGAGACTTTAAAGGGATAGTTCACCCAAAAATGATAATTAAGTCATTAATTACTCACCCTCATGCTGTACCAACCCCGTAAGACCTTCGTTCATCTTCGGAACACAAATGAAGATATGTTTGATTAAATCTGAGAGGTGGATCACTCCCCCATAGGCTTCCTTATGCCTGGCTCACACTACAGGAGTTTTAAAAGGAGATTCTTTGCAGATTGTCTTCCCTCAAATCCAGGGTACGGCCAGTAATGGGCCAGGGCGTCACTGGCCCGCCCACATTACTCACTGGCCCACCCAGGCAAGAATGATAAAAATACAATTTTAGTTTATTTTTATTATTCAAATTTATATTAATATAAACCTGATTTATTGTTGACTGGTGTGTGCGTGTTTAATTTGTTTTCCGAATAAAATGGAACTGTTGAAGCAAGTTGTAGAAAGCCTCCCTCCGGAACGTTATTGGTTGCTATGGTTGCTAGGGGTTTCGACAGGAAAACGTCTCCGGTTACTTATGTAACCTCGGTTCCCTGAAAGGCAAGGAACGAGACATTACGGATGTCGTATATGGGAACTCCTCTCATCCTTCACTTCCGCTGAAATCTTATAGGCTAACGCCAGCATAGCTGGCCAATTGACGCGAATATGCAAATACTGACACCTCGTAGCAGTATAATGCAAGTGTAGCGTCAATTTATCTTCAGAATCGATCAAAACGCTAAAATCAATAGCGAACACGGCGGCGAGCGTAATGTCTCGTTCCTTGCCTTTCAGGGAACCGAGGTTACGTAAGTATCCGGAGACGTTCCCTATCAAGGCTACGGAACTTCGACATTACGGATGTCGTATATGGGAACAGTATAGAATCCCGTGGCAGCCAAACAAACCACTGACACAGATCCAATCCCAAGACCGCCCTCCTAGTATGCAAGCCTCCAATAGGCTGAGATTGGCCACTAGCGAACCCCTAACCTCTGATAGGCCCAAAGGGACCAATCACAAGCTCACAAAACACTGCCAGAATTTGCATATCCCGAGCAGTATAACCGGGGAAAATTTTCACTGTCGGTAACAGGGCAACACAAAAGTAAGCAAAGGCCAACGCATAGCGGTGACAACAGTAAAGACACAGAAAAGCACACAGAACAACTCATGAGCAAAGCGCAGAGCAGCTCTTCAATGCTGTGTATACAATAACTCACCGAAAGCACTCGAGACGCTACAGAGGGCAAATCCAACTTGTAAGACCTGGCAGACGTGTTCTGAGAAGACCAGCCAGCCGCAAGACATAAATCCTGTATAGACATACCCTTAGTCCAGGCCCACGAGGAGGCTACCGCCCTAGTCGAATGAGCCTTGACGTTAAGGGGCATACCTGCCCCAGGCAATCATAAGCCACAACAATAGCGTCCACAGTCCAGTGAGCAAGCCTCTGCTTAGAGACCCCCCGTCCCTTGTTGCGCCCACCAAAGCACACAAACAGCTGGCCCGATTGTCGAAAAGCGGCCCGAGCGAAATATGTATTCCCGGAACGCTCTTACTGGGCAAATAGCACTCTGAGCATCCGAACCCTGAGAGATTGATGGCCCAGCAGACATGGCAGGCAGACAAACAATCTGCGCTCTGAACGGGGTATTGAGCGACTTAGGGACATAACAGAGTTACATTACAGTTTCCCGGTCCAAAGCGAATACTTACAGAGAAAGCCTGTAAATCCCCAACCCGCTTCGCCGAGGCGAGAGCGAGAAGCAGTGCCGTTTTCACCGAAAGCTCCTTACTGGCAATCGAAGCTAAGGGCTCGAAAGGCGGTCGAGTGCAGTTCACTGGGTCCATCCCACTTCAGAGCATACAGGCGCCTGGTGGAAGGGGCTCGCGCTTCCGCGATAGTATTCAAAACCCGCCCGCTCAGCGACCCATCGGCTACACATGGAGGCTCCACAGTCCGGGGATGTGATGCCAGATCGTTCCGCTCGCCTGAGAGATCAGGTTCACCGCCGCCTTCTCCTCCCTGATTTTGCACAACACCATGGGCAAATATTTTACCGGAGAAAAAGCATAGAGACGGATTCTCGGCCATCGCGCAGTCAGCGCGTCCCCCTCCCGGGGGAATGGGACCGCGAAAATGAGACCGACCTCCGCTCCGCCGAAACGATTCCATATCAGCTGTCACCGTCCCGGGGGGAAACCTCCACTCCGCTTGGGGAATCCCGCTTCTCGAGAGCATATCCGCCCCGCGATTCAGAACGCCGGGGATGTGAGCCGCTCTCAGCGAGAGGAAAAAACGGTCCGCCCACAGCAGAAGGGATTCCGCCAGCCTGAATAGGGCTCTGGAATGTACACCGCCTCGGCGATCTATGTACAACCACGGAGTGTTGTCGATCCACGGGGTCAGGGCGCGGGCGCATCCGCGGGTGACCGCAATGCGCTTTTGGCCAGAAAACCACTCGCTCGGGAGGACGCGCGCTATCAGCCAGTGTCGCAGCGGCCTCATATGCAGCAGCCCCTCTTTCAGTGGGACGAGCCTGCCAGGTCTGAAGAGACCGAGAGAAGAACTCAGAGCCTCCGCTCGCTCGGGGGAGAGGCGCGCTCTCATTCTTACTGAATCTAAGCGCACTCCCAGGAATGTTGAAGTCTGGCTCGGTATGAGCACACTTTCTGGACGTTCAACCTCAAACCGAGCACCATCAAATGTCGAAGGAGGGCTTCCACACGGCTGGCTAGTGTTTCTCTCGAGACTGCGCGAGAACCAGCCAGTCGTCCAGATAGTTCGAGACGCGTATCCCGCTCGTTCTGAGGGGTGAAAGTGCCGCGTCCATCTTCGGCACAACGGAGTAGCGGCTGTAGAATCCGTTCTCCCGCTCCCTCGGGGGGACAGGTTCTATAGCCTTCTTTTCGAGCAAGCTGCACACTTCTTGCCCTAGCATCTGAGCGTTTTGGGGTAAGGTTAATGACTGAATTACACCGCGGAAGCGGGGTGGTCTGCGTTTGAACTGAAGTGTGCACCCGCGCCGAATTATATTCAACACCCACGGTGGAATGCCCGGAATAGCTTCCCACGCTGCCTGTAAAACGACTGAGCGTGGGCTGAACTAAACCTGTGGTCATCGCCACCATAGCCGTCATAGCCGCTATGTGAGGGCTGGGAATATTTATTGACCGTGACTCTGCGCTGCTCGGAGGCAGGGCGGGTAACACAGTGTGAGGTGGAAAGAAAGCTCTGTTTGCGAAGTAGTGATCTGCTTTATTTAGAACAAGAAACAACATTGAAAACATTCACAAAACAACTGCACGCGTCGCCCGCAGAACGCTGAGGGACCAAGTGCATTAGAGCGCGCCGCTGGACGCGGGACCGCGCTTTCTTCTCCCCTTGCCCAAGCAGTCAGGGCGACTGCTTGGGCCTCGCAGGGGACTTGGTGGGCTTTCTGTGCGGGCTCCTCTGCGTCCTCTTGCTACCCGCTCCCTGCCACTGGCCGCTACGGCCTCTACGGGCATCCGACCCCGGGCGGGGGGCTGACTGTCTTCTAGCCGCGGCCTGAGGTTGGCGGCCTGAGGCGGAAGACGAACGGGAGCGAGGCCGCGGTGGCGGCGCCCTCCGGGGAATCACGTGGCTCATAGCCTTCGCCTTCTTCTGCGTCTCCGAGTAACGCTCGGTGACTTTCTCTACCGCGTCCCCGAACAGGCCTGCAGGGGAGATGGTGCATTCAGCAGTTTCTTCCTATCAGCCTCCTGCACGTCCGACAGGGTGAGCCACAGGTGTCTGTGGAGGACTACCAGGAACCCCATCGAACGGCCGATCGCCTGGGCCAAACATTCGTGGCCAGGAGCGCGAGGTCCGTGGCCGAACGGAGATCTCGGATAGCGTCAGCGTCGATAGAGGCGGCGTCATCCAGAGACTTGAGCTGCTTAGCCTGCAGCACTTGGAGAACGGCCATGGCGTGTAACGCAGAAACCGCCTCCCCCGCGGCACCGAAGGCCTTGCTAGCCTGGTGGGCCGTAAATCTGCAGGCTCGGGATGGCAGGCTGCGGTCCGAACCCAGGGCGGGAGCCGACGGGCAGAGGTGCGCGGCGACGGTCTCCTCGACGGGGGGGATGCGGAGGTAGCCATGGTCCCCCGCCTCGTCCACGGGGGCAAACATGGCCTGGGTGGAAGTGAGGGTGCGCGCCGATTGCGGGGCCGCCCACGACTTCACCACGTGCTCATGCACGTCAGGAAAAAAACGGTGTTCCTCTTTTCGAAGCGGCCTGACGGCGGCTCGATTGGAGGAACCACGCATCCAGTTTGCTCTTTGAAGGTTCATCTGGAGCCTTCCACGAGAGATCCAGTTCTTCGACGGCCTTCGAGAGAATACGGAAGAGCTCGTCCTGCAGGTCCGCCGGAGTCTCTTGTTCCGCGGACGCCCGCGGTGCGGCCTGCTCCGCACCCCAGTCGTTCTCGGAGGCCGACAGAGACATGGAGTCGTCTTCCTCACTCGCCCCGAAGGAAACGAAGTCAGCGACCTCGCGAGGGGGCTGAAAGGTGGAGTCGGGAAAGCTCACCGGGGGACGAACCTCGACTCCGCGGTTGGGGGGGGCTACCAGCGGCTCAGTGGCGGCGGTAGACCCGATCCCCGCTGCTGCGCGAGCCTCTTCCCTCCTGGCTTTGAGAGCTCGAAGAGACATGTCGGCGCAGTGGTCACAGGACCCTCCGTCCTTGAGGGCTGACTCAGCATGGGCCAGCCCCATACACGCGACGCAGAACAGGTGCGTGTCGGGGGGCACGATGGGGCCCGAGCACAAGTTGCAGAAAGTTCAAGGTTCAAGGTAGTTTATTTGTCATTACAATAACAAGTTATGTAATGAAATGCTTGGATCCCACCCCCAAACGTTGCCGATAAAAACATCCTATCTCATCCACATAGATAATTAAATGTACTAACAATGCAATAAATATAACAGCCATAAATACATACATAAAAATATGCTAAAGTCCAGTTAGTTTAGTAACAATTATAAAAATAAAAAGACAGTGTAAAAGACAGTTTAAGTTTGGTGCAGAATAAAGGAAGTGCATTACGAGTTATATAATCTAACAGCTAGGGGGAAGAAGCTATCCCTAAACCTGTTGGTCTTGGTCTGGATGCTTCTGAGCCTCCTGCCCGATGGCAGCTTGCTAAACAATTGGTGGCCCGGGTGACTAGGATCAGAAATTATCCTTTTTGTTCTCCTCCTGCACCTCTCGTTATGAAGATCCTGCATGGATGGTAGGTCAGACCCTGTTATGCGCTCTGCTGTTTTAATAACCCTCTGTAATGCCTTACGGTCGTGGGAGGTACAGCTGCTGTGCCATGCGGTGACACATCCAGTCAGAATACTCTCAATAGTGCATCTGTAAAAATTGGACAGTATTCTTGCATCCATACCGAATCTCTTCAGCCGTCGGAGGAAAAAGAGCCGTTTTCTGGCCTCCTTAACCACCATATTAGAGTGGATGGACCAGGTCAGGTCATCACTAATGTTGACCCCAAGGAACTTTATATTATTGACTCTCTCAACTTCAGAATCATTGATGAAAATGGGATCATGTTCTCCTCGCCGCATCCTCCTGAAGTCCACAATTATCTCTTTTGTCTTACTGATGTTAAGTTGCAGATTGTTTTCCTGACACCAGAGAGACAGTGATCGTATCTCGTCTCTATAGGCCGACTCGTCATCATCAGAGATCAGGCCTATAACAGTGGTATCATCTGCATACTTAACAATGGTGTTGGATGAGTGTGTAGCTACACAGTCATGGGTAAAAAGAGAGTACAGGAGGGGACTCAGCACGCAGCCCTGGGGGGAGCCAGTGCTGAGGATAAGTGAGGTAGAAGTTATGTTGCCCATCCGCACCACCTGAGATGTACCCGTCAGAAAGTCCAAGATCCATCCGCACAGGGCGGTGTCAAGACCCAGTTCCCTGAGCTTCCTCGCAAGCTTAAGAGGCACAATGGTATTGAATGCTGCGCTGTAATCTATAAACAGCATTCTCACATACGTGTTCTTTTTGTCTAGGTGGGAGAGAGCAGAATGAAGTGACAGACAGATGGCATCCTCTGTAGATCTATTTGGTCTATAGGCAAACTGGTACGGGTCCAGAGTCGCAGGCATAGAGTCAATAATGTGAGCTTTGATTAACCGCTCGAAGCACTTCACGATGATCGACGTTAGTGCTACCGGGCGGCAATCATTCAAGCAAAGTACCTTGGACTTTTTAGGAACAGGGACAATGATAGATTTTTTAAAACAGATGGGGACCACTGACTGGAGTAACGAAAGATTAAATATATCCGTAAATACATCAGCCAGTTGGTCAGCGCATACTTTAAGAGCTCGGCCAGGAATATTGTCCGGTCCAGCAGCTTTACGAATATTAATCCTTTTTAGTTGTTTACATACATCTGCCCTATTTACTTGGAGGGGGTACCCACCCTGTTCCCATTCAGTGACCGTGCCATTAATGTTGGTTTCAAACCGTGAGAAAAATGTGTTAAGTTCCTCTGGGAGAGAGGTTGACACCTCCACCAGCCTATCTGTGTTCCCTTTATAGTCCGTAATGGCTCTCAGACCACTCCACATGTTTCTGGTGTTGGAGCCCTGATAGAAAAATTCTATTTTTGTTCTGTACTGTTTTTTTGCACTCTTAATTGCCTTCCTTATATTGCGTTGTGATTCCTTGTACTTATCCCTATTACCTGAATTAAAAGATGTAGTCCGTGCCTTTAGCAAAGTACATATTTCCCTATTGACCCATGGTTTTTGATTGGGAAATGATCTTGAGGTTGTACATGGTACAATATCCTCAACGCATTTGTTGCCATCGGGTGCAGGAGACAGTGCACGTATCTCGGCGCAACTTCAACGACGGCGAAATAATCCTAAATTGTTAGTGGAGTATCAGCTTTCTAGCACATTTGAGCTTGATTTGAGCGTGAAGAGAGAGATTCTGAAGATGAATTGACGGTACACTTGCATTATACTGCTACGAGGTGTCAGTTTTTTGCATATTCGCGTCAATTGGCCAGCTATGCTGGCGTTAGCCTATAAGATTTCAGCGGAAGTGAAGGATGAGAGGAGTTCCCATATACGACATCCGTAATGTCGAAGTTCCGTAGCCATGATAGGGAACTCTCTTAGCGGCGCCGGCGGGCTCTAGCTAGCTGCTTTTTTGCCAATGTATTAACATCGCCACAATAATGGCTAAACAACTTTCTTTAATGTGCTATTTGAAAAAAAAACAAGCGTAGAGGAAGAAGACACGCCACTGCCTTCATCTACCGAGTCCACCCAGACCAGTTATTCAGTTATTAACCCACAAGAGGGCTAGTCAGGTGCTGGTTGCGGCCGCTTCTTGCTCCCTGGCCGCAGTGCCAGTGCTCTCTCCCGGTCAGTCTGACGTGGGTTTACCCGCTGATCTAACTGCGATTGACGAACCACCTTCACAACCCAATTTGAAGGTATTTCCCTGCACTGTCAAGAATGGAAAATCAAGGAGCTTCTCATCAAAGTGGTATGGACAGTTTTCTTGGTTAAAGTAACGTTACAGTTTTCTGTAAAATGTGGCTGACTAGCCTGAATAAAATAGACAGGTTATTGTACTGGTTTGTCCAGCCTTTATTGAGCTCTGTTGGTTGAACATGATGATTTGCCGAATATTGCAAAATAAAGGTGTAACTGTTTTTGCAGTTTGTATATTAATTATAATAATAATACAAATTAATTAATACATTTTTTACTCTCGAAGGTTTAATTATTAAGTCAATTTTTTTCTAAGAAAAACTATAGGCCCACTCACTTTTTCACTGGCCCACCCAAAATACAATTTCTGCCTACACCACTGCTCAAATCTTAAACATGCTCACACTACAAGATTTGAAAATCGCGGCGCATCACACACTACACAATGTTATTAAGATTATCGTGCCAGAGGAAGGCCTTGATATGATTCCACCATGATCACGTGATCTCACGCAACAGATCGAAAGTGGAAAAGTGGATATAAACAAAATATCTGTCATATCAAGTCATATTCGTGAAAAGGTTGCCATGACCAAGGAAAACAAAATCTTTTTTAAAAATCATCCTTTTAAGGATATTTCTAATGAATGGCATCAGCTCTGATCAATACAATGAAGTAACGTAGGCCTATGTATCACCTTCAGCGTTTCAGCTGAGCCTTATAAAGTGGAGCTCAAATTTAAAATTAAATATTTAAAATAATTAACTGTTTTTTATTACATATATCTTAGAATGAATCTGCATTATTTTACATTTCCGTTGAATGAACAGTTTAATTACTCACTCAAAGACATTCCCTTGTCGCCACCTAGTGTCGTATCAATGTAACTGCACTGATTGACAATCACGCAGAGATGAGTATTGCCGATACTGGTGAAATGTCAGCAGAAAGCCTCTCGTAAAGTAAGATTCAAGGATCGGAACTAACTGTTATATTACAATGGTCTAACAAGCTTATTGTCAGGTTTATGTTCTGTTATTATATTACGTGGACCTTATTTTGACATTGTATCTTCTGTTTACTCCACTTTGTTTCAATGAGCTTTTAAGTTTCGGTTTCATTACTGAACATGTACTTGTCTTTGTGTACTTACTTATTTATTTAGTAATAAATAAATAAATAAAGATAATACCGCATACCACGCTGTTGAGTCACTCAAAATGATCTCAATGGAAATTCCTTCACCACGACAGCCATACTTGTTTCTTATTAGCTATTGTAACAGTACTGACGTATTCACAATCTTGCTCATCCCAATACATTTCAAACATGTTTGATATGATCGGGGCGAGCCCGATTTGTGTGAGAGCAGATCGGGAGGTGCAAGATTCGATCTGTGAACGCCTCACATTACCAGATAATCTGCACCGAACATCGGAGCCGATCGAGGTCCTCGACAAGATATTTTCTCCGATTCTCGGGAGGGGGAAATCGGGCATTAATCAGCCTAAAACTCCTGTAGTGTGAGCCAGGCATTATGGAGACGAGAGTTCAAGAGATTTCCAGGACGCATGCGCGAGAACTGAGATGAGGACGTTCTTCTTCCACTACTTCCTCTATGACTACTTCTTCTTACCAGCATAGACAGTAAAAGAAAGGTTACCAGCAGTAGAAGAAGAACGTCCTCATCTCAGTTCTCGCGCATGCGTCCTGGAAATCTCTTGAACTCTCGTCTCAGGCCCACAAGGAAGTAATGGAATAGTCGAATAAAGTCGTTATTTTTGGGGGTTTTTCCACACCAAAAGTATTCTCGTCGCTTGATAAACTTATAGTGGAGCCACTGTAGGCACATGAAATATTTAAACATTTTCTTCAATGACTTTCTGGGCCGTCAAGTTTCACTCCCTTAGGAAGCCTATGGAGGAGTGATCCAGCTCTCAGATTTAATCAAAAATATCTTCATTTGTGTTCCGAAGATGAACAAAGGTCTTACGGGGTTGGTACAGCATGAGGGTGAGTAATTAATGACTTAATTTTCATTTTGGGGTGAACTATCCCTTTAAGATTATATTCCATATTTAAGGCAGAATATTCACAGTCAAAATTAATCTGTTACCTCGGCTCAATTTTCTTTTTTCTATGCTGTTGCTTTCCAACAACAGACCATTGATGCATGGCAATGTTTTTCTTTCAACATACACAACAAAATAAACACATGACTTATATGATAACCAGGGACACTGCTCACTTCAAGAACTAAGAACTAAGTTGTTTACCAGTATTTTGTCAATTTTTCAGTTACTTTGCTCTCAAGGTATGAAGTTCCCTGGGCATCCCATATTTCCTCTCATCCTATGTGGGACTGGATTGCAATATCCTCTGGTCGGCCATCTGTCTCTTTAATATAGTAATTGCAATGATATGATCACATTGCAAAGCCTCTTTCTATTAAATCTATCTGGAATCGTGAATTATCCGATTTTAACTGATCTGTTGACTGGGAAAGGGTGTGGTCTAATCTCATCTTAACTTCTAAAAACTTGGCTCATCGTCTTATCCATTTCAAAGTCATCCATAGAGCATCACATAAGAGGTTCAAAATGAAACTGCAATTGATACCATGTCTAATTTGGGTTTATGTCTTCTCAGTGATGATTCTGACTCCTGTATAAGTTCATTACAAAAGAGAATGATGTTTGCTGGTTTTACAACCGCAAAGAAAACAATAATACAGAACAGGTTTAATCCGCACGTGTGCAAAAACATTTTGGATTCATAGCCTCCTTAAAATAGTGACTTGAATCTCCACAGTCAAAATGAATCTGTTACCTCAGCTCAATTTTCTTTTTTCTATGCTGTTGCTTTCCCCCTCCAGATTACTTCAAGGAGATCAACAGCATGAATGAATAAGGCTAAATGGTTTTCTTTCAACATGTAAGATTATATAAAGGAATGAGCAATAAACCTTTTTTTCATTCCCCTTTTCTTTCAGATTGTTAAATTATTGATCTGTTTGTTTGTTTGTTTTGTTTGTTTGTTTGTTTGCATGCATTGATGTTTTGTTTGCTAAAGAAGACAATAAAAAGTTGATCACAAAAAAATCTGTCTTACAAGTAAAAATCTCACAAGAATAGTTCAGGTGAAGACGGGTATGAACTTCACATGAGCTTGGTTATTTGTTAATTCTGAACACAGCCACATTCATTAGAGTGCACATTCATTGTGCAGTTGTTATTTTTATTTTAGTTTTTGGGTTATTTAAGTTTTTATTTTTATCCTTTTTCTGTCACTGTTTTCAGTGGCATTGCATAGGTTGTAATTTTTACATTAAAGGTGCAAAAGTTCTGATATGATTTATGTTTCATTTTTTACAATTAAAAAAACAGCTGTTTTAACAGGGGTGTGTAGACTTTTTATATCCACTGTAATATGTAAAACAGAACTGTTAAACTTAAAGTCCCATTTTGTGAAGCATTAATGTTGCTAAAACATGTCCATCTTGCAAGATGAGCCCTATCTCTTCTATTTTATGGCCTTGTAAAGTTATAAAACTTTGTCTTTTCCACGTCATTACATTCTCGCAATTGTTCTCTGTGTGAATTCTATTTCTAAAACACAAAGGCCACTTATTTAGACTTAATGGTCATGAGGAAGGGATGTGACAATGGGAACCCGTCACGTTTGTTTGCGTGATACAACATCTAGGGATTTAGTCACTATATTTCAGTACAGGAAAAGTGCTAGACCGACAGTCTCTTGAATATTTATTTCATTCATCATATGCTGAATAGATTCAGATTAGAGCCTGCATACCAGCAATACATAAGGCAACTGGACTATCTGAGTGCTTTATTCAAATTTGGCAAACTGATTATCATGCCCATTTTGACCACAATATTAATACACCTCTGTGAGCACCTCTTGTTGCTTAAAATCATCCAGTGTAAGACTCCACCATCTTCAATCTACCATTTCAAACCTACTATATTTTCTCACTTTAAAACTGAGAGTTATTCATTTTGGTAACTAAACCTAACATAAATTGTAACTCTGAAAGCTGCCAAATTTTGCATTGTATCGCATATCACTTCCATCAGAAACATGCTAGCAGAATGGAAGAATAGAGTAGTAGCGTATGCTACTAACCATGCCACCATAAAAAGTTTCTACTGAATTGTAAAACAGTCTTAAAGACATAAAGACACTCCTCAGAAGTCATAAAGGTTCACAAACAGGAGAATAAAAAAAGGTTACTTCACATGGAATGATAAAAAGTATACCTGGAAGAAATGTAATGACAAGTAAATGATGGATTCTGATTGGCTGTCAATGGGGTTTTTTTATCGTTCATAACCTGAAAAAAAAAATCATTCTGAAAATGATTACATCTTTATTGTTGTGGTGTGAACTCTGCTAATATTTAGAACTATTTTTAGAATTATATCTGTGTATTGTTTCGTTATCGTCCTCGGTGTAAACGGGCCTTAAAGGATAATTCCGGTATTTAACACTTTGAGTCTATTTTCTAGTTTGTTTTGGATAAACTAGAGTGGTGGACTTAGAAATTTTGACAATGGGTCCTGTCTCGAGTTTTTGACTATTTTAGGATCGCCTCTGAGTGCTTCAGAGTGGTTGTCTACGAGCATACTGAAACATGTCTTCAAAACAACACTTAACATTAGCTCTCAAAACTGTGCAACTCACCGAGTAGTTAGTGGTGTTCGTTGATGATCCAAAACAAGCAGCGTAGCGAAATACAGTTTCTGTCATGTTTTATTTGCCATTTTTTAAAATTCCAGTGATGTCTGTTGGAGCCTCAGTGCTCGTTGATATTACTACGCTACCGGAAACCGAAAGGGGTCTGTTTACATTTGGTTGTAGTCTTTTCGCTCGGTTCTCCGTCTCTCAGAAGGCTAGCGTGAGCAGAGCAACTGCGGCAAAGTGGTTGTCGCCATCAAGTGGTCGGGAGTGTGCTAACGCTTCAGACTCAAATATCCAGCGGAAGTTTATACGCGGTTGTGAGGTATCTGAAAATATAGTTCTACTATAGTAAATAAAACGGATTGAAAGCATACATTGCGCCGATATATTTGTTTTTAATCATCAAGGAACACCACTTATCACTCGGTGAGTTGCACAGTTTTGAGAACTAATGTTAAAGGGTCATTCCACCCATTTCAACATTAATCTTTATTGAAAGTGGGTCATATATGTAGTCGAAATGTAAAAGAAATTTTGAATTTGGTGCCATCTTGACCAAGAAAAGACAGAAAATAACTGAAGGGCGCATTTTTATGTAAGACAACAACTCCCACAATGCACCACATTGCACAGCTCCTCAAGCCACTCCCATTAATACAGAACAGCGCAAACATCAGAGAAATCACTCTTCCGTCTACAAGGCTAACGTTAGCTGCCAAAAGAGTTTGAAATTCATTTCACACAAAATGTCTAGTTAGTTGGCTGTGGCGAGCAGGACGAGGGCGAGGGACGTGAGAGGACGGCGCGAGTCATAATGAATGACACCTGTGAGACGCAGCGGTCTTATATCTCTCACGGAGGAGCGGAGGCATAAAAGGAACAGGCCTGATGTTATGTTATGTTTTGTTTCTGTTGTGTGTGGCCAGCTGGCTTAAACTTTTGTTTTGTATTTGTTTATTTGACTATTAAAATGTTTAAATGTTCGCCGGTTCCCGCCTCCTCTTACCACAACAACGAACCCGTTACATTGGCAAACTCATTAGCGAATTACTCCTCGTTTGTATTTCTTTCTATATGGTGAATTATTGCATGATACCTGGATGTTCAGTCAGAACATATGCGGTGCGAAACTAGGACGGTTCACATCACAACACAAACGTCCGTGTGCTCGTCTGATTTAGAAAGTTTGTCCAGGAGAAATTGCCATCGTTGAAATTCTCTGCAGCAGAGCAGACGGACTCTATCTGTGTCCGAAGCGCACAGCGACAGCACAGGCACCAGCAGTCCGCCTCAGCTCGAGCCAGTCCGGGCTCAGTCCGCGACAGGCAGCCGCCTCCTGTTCCTCCATCAGCCTCAGCTGCTCTTCACTATACTGCGGCTCGTAAAGATAGCCACGAACATCGGATTCGAGCAGCAGAATTTCAAAATCCTCTTCTTCCATATTATGTTTAGTTTATTCCGTCATTGTCGTAACTTCCTATCTCCACAGCGCTTGTTAGCTTAGCTTATAAACAAGATGGCTGATATTGATTTCAGTATCTGCAAGTGAAGTCCCACCCACTGATCTGTGATAGGTCTGTTAGTGCATTAGGTCCAACCCCCTATGGGCGGGTTTGAAATGGTGCTTGTAGTCTTTACAGAAATTCCCCCCTCTTACACTTCCTCCTACAATGACGTAAAATGATGATTTTTGCGTCATTGTAGGAGGAAGTGAAAAAGGTAAATAGTGGATTTCTCTCGTCTCAGGGGAAAATGAGAGAGTGTTGCACGACCATTCAATAGTATGACTGGGTTTCTAACAATGGAAAGCTTAATGCAAATGGGTGGAGTGTCCCTTTAAGTGTTGTTTTAAGGACATGTTTTAGTATGCTCGTAGGCAGCAGGGGCGTGTCTAGAAGGGGGGCACGGGGTGGCACTGGCCCCCCCTGGAATATGATTGGCCCCCCCTGGTGCCCCCCCAACATCATTGGGCTAGATTTACTGTTAACCTGACAATGCCCAACGCCATTGGATCAGAGCGCTGTCAATCACTGCTTGATTTGCGATTCGCAAAGCGGAATCACAGGTCGGCGTTTTTCAAACAGTAGGAGAGAGAGAGCGATACCTCGACACGTCATTGTTTATGGTACATACACACTCAATTACAGTATATATTTTGAAATATCAATTTTTTATACATTTTTAATAGTTTACTTTATTTGTTGTTTTAAAGACAAACATCACTAAATATCTACAGTGGCGTAGGTCGAGGGCGTGGGGTGCTAGAAAGCAGCTTTTGATGCGTTCGACCAGAGTTCGAATCCACCTTTTGCCGAACTCTCTCTTCTCCCTTTTCCCAACACAGAAAATGTATAGCCTATACCATAAAGGTCTCTAGCGTTATATTTTGCCAACGAACTAAAATCAAAACCGTGATACGGCTTTGTCCCTTTATAAAACAGCACAAGACTGTAATTAAGTAGCCTATATAGGCAGTCTGTTTGTGCTGCGTGATTGAAAGAAAAGTGTGCACTTTGCTCACGCGATCAGCATGGTGTTTTGGTGTTTTCTCCAAAGCTCAAAGGTTTATTTCTTGCAAGTGAAGAAATTAGGACAAAAGTATTGTAATTTTCCTATTCAATAGTGTAAGTAAAATATATTTTGAAATATTCATTTTCATTTATACAGTACATTTATAGGCGATATGGATTTTACGTAATAGGAATAATTCTATAAATCATTATTACATTATTATAATAATTGTTTGGCATCCTAAAACACCAGTGAAAATGTAATAGGCCGAGACTCTATATCATAACTAAAAAGATGTTTGAGCCCTCTTTAATGTCCAGTCAATGCTTTTCCTTTGTTCAATTTCACAGTTGAAGCCGGTTAAAGCTCTTAATTTTGAGCTCTCAAAGTGCACCAGATTGATGCATTTAACCTTAAAATGTACAAAATTTTCTTGCAGGGGAGCATACCCCCGAACCCCCCCTAGCGGGACAGAGGTCCACCCAACATAGTTTTACAAAATCCTATGGGAAAGAACAATACTTTAAAGGCTTTAAAGCCTAGGTTAGATGACTATTTAATAGTCTTATAAAGACTATTAAAGCCTAGGTGATGATTTTTTTTATATATAAGAACAAAACTGTGTGGTCCAATACATGTAAAATACAAAATAATTGTCAGGCTCTTGTTCAGTACCACATTTAATACCATATTAGGGCACTGGACATTGCAAATATTTTTTAAATCGCGTTTAATATTTTCTAAAGTATTTATTTCTAGTTGAATTTTCTAGCTGATTTCCCATGGGCCCCCCTAACTGGTTCTTGGTCCCCCCCTGTGCCCCCCCATTTATAAAATCCTAGAATCGCCCCTGGTAGGCAGCCACTCTGAAGCGCCCAGATGCGATCCTAAAATAGTCTAAAAGTCGAGACAGGACCCATCGTCAAAATTTCTAAGTCCACCACTCTAGTTCATCCAAAACAAACTAGAAAATAGACTCAAAGTGTTAAATACCGAAATTATCCTTTAAAGCTGCAATCCGTAGCATTTTCCCTTTTTGTCGCCATCTCTGTTCGAAATCTGTAACTGCAGTGATTCACGGAATTTGTAATTTTCATGCCGGGTTGTAAATCGACATGAAACAGCGCGGATGAACACAGTGTTTTGAGGCGAGTGCTGCTGTCAATCACCGCGCTGTGTGGATACTGTCATTCAGAATCACAGATTCACTTTTTGAAAGCTAGTGGTGGAAATTTTGATTCTTTCCAGAGACTCGTTCATTTTTAGTTCGTTCATCAAAATGATTCGTTCAGATTCATTCACTGATTCGTTCAGTTTTTTTTTTCCATATTACACAAATACGTCAGCAGCAGGTGCGGCAAAATGTGTTGTTCAACTAACGTATTTACTTGTTACAAAATAAAAACTGATTTGACTTTATTAAAAATGGTGCCCTACTCATTAAATGGATAAAATAAGTCTAAATAAGCGATCAAAGTCTTTACACTCTTTTTATCTTTTAAATTACACTCTTTTCGGATGACCAAATCACAAGTGTTTTTTATCTTGTTTGCATACTAGGCAGGCTAGTTAACATTTTATTTGTTTGGTCAGAACGAGTTAAACGAGGAGTTATGTTCTGTATGTAAGATATGAATTGCGCGCGCACAGTACGGATACCTGCGCTTTGCATTCACTTTCTGCTGATTGATGAACTAGATTGACAGAATGGCCGACCTGGTACACGAACTGGGTATAGCAACCAGTTCGTTCAATTCGTTCACGAACGGGAGATCTCTCTCTCGTTCAGACTCAAAACAGAGCAATATGATATTCATTCATCAGAGAAGGGCGTATTCGTTCACTAGATTCAACAAATCACATGCTCCGTCCTCGTATCATACTCGAAGGCTATTGGCTCGAGGTTTAGTCACTCTTTGTCTTTGACAGATGAAACGGTCCACACATGGTTCATTGAGCTGCGCATGCGTGCAATAGCGGCGCACAGTGGTGGAGGGAGGAATTTCAGTGAACGAGAAATGGAGTCAATGGATAACGTGAACGAGAATGATTTGTTCACCTAAAAGATTCGTTCAAAAAGAACGATTCGTTCACGAACGTAACATCACTAAGCTTGACCAACATAAGAATTTTCACCGGAAAATGTCTTCTGAACAAGTTACATCCATTTTTGTTCTGATCAACTAAGGGGGGAAAAGCATTCGACATGACAAGCGATCGTTAGATTTAATCAGCGCGATTTACAGCAACCGTGCAAATCATAGCCTACTTTGTTCTCAAATTGTTCATGTTAACAACAACACCATTGCGTGACTAACGTTATTTAATGTGTTTTGATTACCTGTGTAGTTCAGAATTCATATTCTCCATAATAGCTAAACGAGAAAGGCACAACAAAGGAAACTCCATAACTGTGTGAATTAAGAAAACGTACTGTTACACGATTGAACTATTGAAATGTCTGTCTTGTTCAGCAGAAAAAAGCTGTCTCTTCTTCCGTTTCGAACCCCTTCAGGAGTTCACGTACCTTTCAAAAGCCCCACCGATGTGTATCCTTGTGTTCGCATGAGACGGTTTCTTTCTCTTTCCACCTTAAATCCGAAGTACAAAGTCTTTTGGGTTTTATAACTGGTTAATCTCCAGTTGTCACTGATGATTGTTGTTTGGATCTTTTTGGATCCGCCATGAGTTTAATCATGTAAAGTGCTGCGAGAAAAGCCTGTACATCTCCTCACGCGCAGTATAGCCGGCTAGCCGAAATTCCTTCTTTATGTGTACTGATGTGACATAATGACGCAAAGACATGCTCGAATTTCCCGCGAAAACCCACCAGTACCACTGGAATTAAAATCATTATTACAAGCTAACCGTTTTGAATCTAGCTATGGCAAGCAAATAGTTTTGAACACTGGCTGAAGATGTTTTTTTTTAAATAATTAATTTGGATTATTTTTAACTTAAAAATGTTACGGACTGCAGCTTTAACTATTTCAATGTCTCAGATATCTCTTAGAGATCCTGGGTTATTCCAGACTCCACTAAACTTCAATTCCCACATAAACATCCATCTAATTTAAGAAATTAGATCTTTTATTTTGTTATATATTGATGAATTAATATAAATATAGTTTCAAAATAGGCTAATCAAAATGTCAAATATTAAAGTTTTAAAAAAAGTAGCAAGAAAATCGAAAAAGATGTAAGATTTATTTGATGAATGTGCCAAATTTAATGTCACTTTATTTAGGCCTATTGTAAGTTAATTTTTCTATAGTTTGCATCATTTATAGTCCATATGTAATGTATTAAATAATATAGCCTATTGTAATTTCCCAATACAACTGTTGTGGGTATGTAGGCCTGCTTTGTCTGCGCTATATGACGTATCAATGCATTGTGTTCTAACACACTTTGCAGCTACGTATCAAGTGCTCAAAGTATTTCTCCCAAACAACAACATTTGTAATTCTTTACACAGATATTTATTTATACTTTCTTATTACTCTTTTATCTGTAATTATAAATATTCTGTTTCTTTTGGGATTGCCAGTTAACAACTGGATTTGATATGAAATCACACATAAACGCACTTTAGACATTAGAGGGAGACCTTCAGCAACTGTATCTCACTGATGTTTTGAGCTAAAGTGCTCAAACTTTTATACAAATTACACACATTTGTTTACTATGTTGTTTACCGATTCAAACCTCAGCAAGAATATCACAGCCCTTATGAGTTTGTCAAATACAGGATGTGCCTTTGTTACAATCTACCCCACTACAGTGGAGGTTTGTAACACATGCTGGTGTAAGTTGTAACAATTAAACAAAAAGAGCAAAATCTTTTCAATATTCAATTTGTATTTTGTAAAAAAAAATAATAATAATAATAAAAAAAGAGCAAAATCACATTGTATGCTTAAAAAATAGGTTTATTGAAACAATCCATATGAACAATCCAAAACAATACCTTTCTCTGTGATTGACCCTAACTTAAATCCACTTTCTGTTTGACCCAGGATTGTGTGCATTGTATGTATAAATTAGTCTACTAGAACAAACTTCCATAATGGTATTTATGCTTAATGAACACTCAACTCACAGATACTGTAACATCATATATCAGTTTCTGTGAGGATACATGCATTCCTACCAGGACATTCTTATCATTCACCAATGATAAACCATGGTTTACTGGGAAACTAAAACACCTTCGTCATGCTAAAGAGGATGCTCACAGAAGTGGGGATAAAATCTTGTACAACCAGGCCAGGAACAGACTGACAAAGGAGATCAGAGTTGCTAAAAGAGCCTACTCTGAAAAGCTGAAAAACCAGTTCTCATCCAATGACCCATCATCAGTCTGGAATGGCCTGAAGAACATCACCAACTACAAGTCACCATCCCCCCGATCTGTGGACAATCCACACCTGGCTGATGATTTAAACTCATTTTACTGCAGGTTTGAAAAGCCCTCATTCACACCACTCACCGGCTCTGACCTGCACTTCACACATCCACCATCACCTTCTGCACCCCCTCCTCTCCCCCCTCCTGCCATCCAACCTGAGCTTAAGGTCTGTGTGGAGGACGTGAGCCGAGTCTTTAAAAAACAGAAGACTAGGAAAGCCTCAGGCCCAGACGGCATCTCATCTGCTTGTCTAAAAGCCTGCGCTGACCAACTGGCCCCGGTCTTCACGCAGATCTTCAACAGATCATTGGAGCAGTGTGAAGTTCCCTGCTGCTTCAAACGCTCCACTATCATTCCGGTCCCCAAAAAACCCCAAATCACTGGACTTAATGACTACAGACCTGTCGCTCTCACGTCTGTGGTCATGAAGTCATTTGAAAGACTGGTGTTGGCCCACCTGAAAGACTTCACTGGACCACTGCTGGATCCCCTTCAGTTTGCTTACAGAGCAAACAGGTCTGTGGATGATGCAGTCAACATGGGACTGCATTATATCCTGCAACATCTCGACAGACCTGGGACTTATGTAAGGATCCTCTTTGTGGACTTCAGTTCGGCCTTCAATACCATCATGCCTGATCTTCTCACAGCAAAACTGACCCAGCTCTCCATTCCATCCTCGATCTGTCAGTGGATCTCCAGCTTCCTGACGGATCGACAGCAGCGAGTGAGACTGGGGAAACACACATCCAGGACTCTCACCACCAGCACTGGCGCCCCCCAAGGGTGCGTTCTCTCCCCACTGCTCTTCTCCCTGTACACTAACGACTGCACTTCTAAAGACCCTACTGTCAAGCTCCTGAAATTTGCAGACGACACCACTGTCATCGGTCTCATCCAAAACGGTGACGAGTCTGCTTACAGACTGGAGGTTGAACAGCTGGCTGTCTGGTGCAGTTATAACAACCTTGAGCTGAACACGCTCAAAACAGTGGAGATGACCGTGGACTTCAGGAGGAACAGCCCAGCACTCCCCCCACTCACCATCATGAACAGCACTGTGGAAGCAGTGGAGTCATTCAGGTTCCTGGGCACTATCATCTCTCAGGACCTGAAGTGGGACAATCACATTGACTCCATTGTGAAAAAGGCCCAGCAGAGACTGTACTTCCTTCGCCAGCTGAGGAAGTTCAATCTGCCACAGGAGCTGCTGATCCAGTTCTACTCAGCCATCATTGAGTCTGTCCTATGCACTTCCATCACTGTCTGGTTTGGTTCAGCTACCAAATCAGACATCATGAGACTACAGCGGACAGTCCGAACTGCAGAGAGGATCATTGGTGCCCCCCTGCCAACCCTCCAGGACCTGTACTCTTCAAGAGTGAAGAAGAGAGCAGTTAAAATCATCACAGACTCCACTCACCCTGGACACCACCTGTTTGAACCGTTACCGTCAAGACGGAGACTCAGATCACTGGCCACAAGAACATCTCGGCACAGGAACAGTTTCTTCCCACAGGCCATTTCCCTTCTGAACAGTTAACATATCTCCCACGGCATATGCCTGTAAGTGCAATACTCCCCCCAAGTGCAATACTTACACTGTTTAGTGCAATATCTCCTAAACTCAGGTGATTTTATTTATATTTATTCATACTATTCAAATACTGTAAATATGTTCATAATCCGTAAATGTTTATTCTGACTAAACCCAACTGTGGCCTTATATTTATAGTATTTTCATATTTTTTATAATTTTATTTTTAGATTTTGTATTACTGTTTCTTGTTGTATTTGTATCTGTGTATCTGTATATGTGCACTGGAAGCTTCAGTACCAAAGAAAATTCCTTGTGTGTGCAAGCACACTTGGCAATAAAGCTCTTTCTGATTCTGATTCTGATTCTGAACTCCAGTGTATGGGTCTAACACATAACTGTCAATGTGTGTGAGTTTGTGTATCTATGTGTGAATATTCTCAATTAGAGTCACAATGGCGACAATTGAATGTTGTTAAAGTAACACCAAGTAACTTTTCCTCTTCGGTCGCCCTACTGGTTGGAAACGAAATTGTCCATTGCCGCTGTCGTAAATAATTTAGCCTACCGTCGCAGGCACGCTCGCTGTTTATCCAGCACCGGCTTTAGAATGAACGATGTCCACAGACAAGGTAGAGTATGTTACATGATTTCATGAAAGGATGATGTATTGCGACATCAGAAACGAAGAAAAACGAAATAATGACTATTGTAGCGCTTGGCGTAAAGCAGTCGAATTTAGTAGTTCTTTTTGGTCGGCAGTGGCGTAACTTTGATTTAAAAAGTGGGTGGGACATGTGTGTATAAATTAATGAATCACGTGACACGTGAATAAACTTTTGCAGAGCATGTCAGATGCATAGACAGTATAAGAAGGTCAGATGTGCAGGGTTCCGCACTCATATAGTTTTTTTTTTTTTTTTCTCATCAAAACCGAATATGTTCATCAGTGGTTGTATTATATCAAGCAGGGACACGTTTGTGTGCATTATCGCCCATTATCGCTCAGCGCTCAACAACACAGTTTTCTTCGCACTCCACTCAAATCGCCCAAAAAAGGAAACAAATCTACATGTACTTCACTATTACCTTAGACCATGCACAGGCTTACCTCCCAAAGAACTAAAGAGCAACAACAACATTTTCCAAATAGAAATGTTTTATTTCAAATTAGAAATTAGGCCTAGCCTATGTAAAAAGGAATATACAAAAAGTCCTGTAAAATTAAACGAATAAATTGACCTAATAATATGAATAAAAATTATATAAACAAAAATATACATAACAGTTTTAAAAGTAAATGAACTATTAGGCCAGAATTTTGATAACTGATTTTTTGCACAACGCGCACGATTAAAATTTAAATTGGTTTAGGCTAGCTAGCCTATCCATTGTACACACAAACTGCTGTACAATTAAACGAATAAATGGGCCTAATAATATAAATAAAGATAAAAATATATATAAGTAGCCTATATAAACAAAAATGTGAAAAAAATATAGGCCTACATAAACATTTTAAAAGTAAATTAACTATTAGGCCAACATTTTAATAACTAAACTTTTGCACAGCGCACACAATAAAAATAAAAATATGCTTATATCAATTGTAAAAAAAAGAATACTGTAAAATTAAACGAATCAATGGGCCTAATTATATAAATAAAAATATACAGGCTATAGGCCTACTGTAGGCTAGGCTACATCAATGTTTTAAAAGTATGCTAAATGAACTATTAGGCCAAAATTCGTATAGCCTAACTGAACTTTTGTTCAGATGGATTACAATTTAAATGGTTTATGTTGTCAAACTTTAAAAAAAAGAAAAAAAAAAGAAAATGAATTGCTTTCCTTATCTACAGTTCTTTTGAGTTCACCTTCAAGAACACAAGTTTGGTCAATGTCTGGCTTCAGACTCATGCGGTGATTGCGGAGAAAACCCTCTCTGCCCTCGCAGACCCGCTTGGGATGCTGAACACAATGCGAGCTTTAGCCAGGCGGGGAAAAGACGTGGAGTCAGACTCGTGGTGTGAGCGGAGCGAAATTGGAGCGGGAAATAGGGCGACGCTCCGTCCTTTTAAAAATGCCGCTCGCGCTCCTCGCTCCTGCTCTACTCTGCACCGGAACGAACAAATCCGAAACGGATTGAAGCGCGCATGCATGTGAAGACTGTGCGTGAGCCACGAGATACACTGTAACCGCGCCACGATCGCAGGCGGCAAAGAGCACTTTGATCACTTGATTTAAAAAACAACGTATTTCAGGGCTAGATCGCTTCTTTTATTTTACAAACGAACGAAATGAATGGTCTGCCAGTTGGAGATGTTTTATTTATTTCTACTGGTAGCTATCCGTGCCGCGAGAGGTTTTAAATAGTGGTGGGGACAATATCGAGCCTGGCAAAAAGTGCTGGGGACATGTCCCACCCGTCCCACCCGCAAATTACGCCCCTGGTGGTCGGGTTCCTACCCGAACCACGAAGTTACATAGTGCCAGTAAAAGTGATACAGACCACGTCAGGCTATGGCAGAAGTGCCTTTCACTCTGTTACGACTTGATGCACCACTGATACGATTTTGGAAACATTATTTTAAGGTAAACAATGTTACATAGTGTTGCTTTAACTCTGGAGTGTAGGCTTGGTGGGCCCAGAAACTACAGGGCACATTTTACCCACACCTTTGGCTCTCAGTTACCAAATGGCTCCATACAAACATCTTCATTCAACAATTTCATTGTCTGAGGTCTCATAATCCTCACCACTAGCTTTCAATTTTTTTTTTCGCAACTGACTTGACTGTTCTGCCCATTGAATCCTCATGAGTTCCTTTGCGCGCACACACACACACACACACACACACACACACACACACACACACACACACACACACACACACACACACACACACACACACACACACACACACACACACACACACACACACACCTCTGTCTGTCTTGGCATTATGTAAAATTAATTTAAAAAAATAAACTGTTCTTAGTTGTATGTAAGGGGTGGTTGTAACACTTTTTAAAGATTTGTTACAACCACCCCAACCCTCTCATGCATGTAGGCTATAGTAAGCAGTATTAGCATAGGGGTTTGAAATTGGCAAGTTAAAAATCATCAATTTCCTGTGAAACTAAATTGAATCTAATATAAGATATATGATTTTATCTGCAAACGTTTACTAAACAAATATCGTTTTGGTCGAAAAAGTTGTAATTCTTACCTCAATTATTATATATATAAAAAATATTATGTACCTATTTCCTGCCTTCACGTCCAATCATATGGGATCAGGTATAAATTGAATAAACACTGAAATGATTACTCCTAGCTTTTGGGGTTTGATGGTGTTACAACTCTCCCCATGTTACAACCCACCGTTCTAAATAAATAGGGGATGTAGGGGACATCCCCTACACCCCCTATTTGGAAATATAGGGGACATTTATAACAATTTAATTTATAACAACATAAATATTTGATACTTGACTGTGAACAGGAGCCAGAACATTTGTTTTAGTGAATTACATAATGGGTAAAATAATTATAATGTAACTCTGCTGATGATTTACACTCAGAGCACGAATAAACTCAGACTTGAATGCGCAGTAGAAGATGATGATTTCCTATAGGCAATTAGTGAGGCGATGATGCCCTCTACTGGTGATCTAAAGTAACTATGCTTATTGCTTAACATTTATTTTAACATTGGCATTGTACAAGGTTACTTCAAATAAATAATAACGATCTAACAAAACAACATTCAACATTTATGGCAGCTTATTCAATGTGTTCTCAATATCTGAAATTGACATATGTTATTTATCTGTGTGTCCTTCTGCAAGGTTCACACTCATCTCCTTAAGTAAATTGTTTCTACTCCAGAGCATTTCAGTTTATCCAGGTAGGTATCTCTGATGGACGAGAATGGCAAGTTAGTAGTATCATTTTAGCATTTCAGTTAAAATATGTATTTTTAAATTGTTCTTTATTGCAGGACTAATGGCCTAATCATATCAAGTAATACAATTTTTGGGTTAAGGCACACAATATTGATACAAATACTGTAGCTAAAATAATATGTTTTTAATAATGTCTATGTTAATACTTGTTTAAATCAATATCTAGCAAAGTTTGTATTATTTTCTGTTTATTTTGATAAATAAAATAAGTCCTTTTTCATCATTCAATACAGTCATTAAAATTATTTTTATAAAACTATTAAGTATTAAAAATAAAGATTCTGAAAGCATTGAAGGAGATCCCATAATCATTTAATAGGCCTATACTGTAGATTTACAGTAGTAACAATAAATTATATTTTACTACATGATATGATTATTAGTATCTAACAACATGAATCAGGAACTAATCAACATGAAAAACTACAAAGGACTACAAACATGGCAAAGAAACAGGAAATAAGACAAAAGTCCAAACCAGACATAGGAACATAGCATGGTATAAGTACTGGTGGTTCAGTGGTTCACTTACACCTGACACTGTAAATAATAACTTGATGTATTCAATGACAAAAAAAGTACAATTGTTTGTGTGTTAGTTATGTTAGATTGCTCTTGTCTATAATTGTTTGTAAATTAAGATCATGCCACATTTTATGAGTTATTAATGCAGACATTCAGATAATCAAAGCGTTCACAAACTTATTTTTGCAACTATAAGCTTTGAAAATCAGTGTTTAAATTTTAAGACATATGGCTGAATACAACAACAAATTTAGTGGAGTTTTGAGACAGGCCTTTACCTTGTGGCTGTTGCAAAGATTATCTGTCGCAAATAAATGTGAATATATTATTTTTCTGTTGATACATGTCATCATTTCAGCTGTCACCTCCTTCGCTATTGGCTTTTGGCTTGCTTAGTTGGGGACATTTAACATTTCATTTTGAATTTAACAATACTATTACAACTTTACTTTCCTGTTGACTCTGTAAAGCTGCTTTGAAACAATTTGTATTGTAAAAAGCGCTATATAAATAAAGGTGACTTGACTTGACTTGACTTGACTCTTTAACCTCATTCTTTTAGTGCAGAAGGTCAAAGGTTTAAATGATTTTTCTGTGTTTGTCCATGCCTAAGTTAATTATTTAATTACACAAAACCAATGTCTTGTCCATTATAAATGTATATTAATGAGTGTCCCACCCTTGAGGAAAGAGAAAACGTAGACTGAATTTTCTCTTTCTCTTTTTTTCTGTAGCATAAATCTCAAATGTGTATAAAAAAAGACAACTGGTCTACTTGAAAGCAGTTTGGATAACAATGTAGCATTTTCATTTGTACAGTTTTATTTATTTGTTTCTCATAGATCTCACAGATAAAGTGTGCAATTTTTATGTTAAAACGTTTATCTTATCCCTTCTCACTATAAGGATGTAATTTCTAGGTTGATTCTTTTGAAAAATAATTTTTGTTCTGTTTGTTTGGGCATACCGAACATCCTAATATATTTCATATCATAAAGTCTTGTATCATACAGCTTTTTAATGGTTTATTTGTTAGAAATAACATGTTTCCCATTGTAAATTAATACTTTACAGTGTCACTAAATTTGAGAAGAATTGAGGAATTGAAATTTGAGAATTGAAGAATGATCAAATATTTGATTCAAGTAACTTCAAAAATACAATTTGGGTGGTAGATTAATGTCATTAATGTGATTGTAAGAATAGTTAAGCATAGCACCATAGCACCAATATATATATATATATATATATATATATATATATATATATATATATATATATATATATATATATATATATATATATATATATATATATATATATATATATATATATATATATATATTGGTTTGTCTAATTGGTTTAAATTGCCTCTGATTTAATGCCAATTGACATAACACTCTATTCGCTTACATGCATTTACTTAATTTTAATTGACTGACTCCATGAACAGTCAACATGAAACAGGCTGTTTTCGAAACTGTTATCTTTCATCCAGTGCTATTGTGCTCGAATTGTTACTACAATAGTGTAGCCAGCTAATTTACTATTTCCTTCTAAATCAGTGTTCACACTGGTGTCACTGAGTACAAGAGAGGTGAGGGGGTGGAAAGAGATTATCTGTTCAAGAATGCAAGTGCAAAAAATAGTGCTGAGTCCAGACTTTGTCTGCTGAAGAAAACTAATTTACAGACAGTAAATTATACATTTAGCGGTATCATGACTGTAATTGGACTATTAGCCTACATCAAAATGTCTTATTTAAGATAATACACTGAAAAGTAACATGTTATGTGTAACTTGACAAACTCACGAATGAAAACAATGGATATAAATAGCTATGGGACTTTTTTCTTTCCATAAATATCCATTTTAAAAACTCTCAGACGCAAAGTTTTTTTTTTTTTTTTTTTAACCACAAATTCAGACGCAAAATGTTCTAAATATCTTTTAGTTACTAAGACCCACATTTCGTAATTTTGCCAACATTATCATATCAATCACTCTCTACCTGACATCTAGTTTTAACCTTTTAAAAATATGATGAAACACAGAGCGGGTGTGTCAGCAGCTTGGCACGTCATCACACGCCTCGGCCAATAGCAATGTAGGCGTAAGTGTATACGGGCGTCCGATTGGTCAAAAGTTTCCGTTTCAACACAGACGCAATATAAATGTCAACAGAACAGACATCTAAGCATGAACACGAGACGCAAACAACCGAGGACAGAAAACAGGCAGGAGGTTTATTTTATATCCGGAAGACGAACAGTTCACGTGGTGTGATAATTAAGTATGGTGGACAGTGTTTACCGTACACGCTCTCTCGGGATAGGTGCAGTTGGTCTTCCTGATCAGTATGCCGACGGTAAAGCAGCGAAAGTGTGGCAGCTGTACATCGGAGACACTCGGAGCCGGACAGAGGAGTACAAGAGCTGGGTGTTTGCCCTGCTCAGAAAACATGGGGTTCAGAGGGTGCTGGATGTAGCCTGCGGTACAGGGTATGAACTAATACAACTTATAAAATTAAGAAATAAATAAAACGAATAAAAACTCTCCCTCACATGATATCTGATGGACAAGACCAGTTCGGTTGTCTTAGTATTTATTTACTCTGCTTAACGTTATATGTCTGATTGATATCTGTCCCATTTCAGATTTAAAAACAAAGAATTTAGCCTTATAGACATTTAGTCCACTGATAGATTTGTTACTGTCTTGGTTTACTCAACTCCACCTCTTACTAATCTGGGTCATGTGGGTTGGCCTTGAAGCTTTTTGATAAGTGGAATGCCATTTTGGCTAAATTACACAAAGTCAGTTTTTGCAGCCAGAGTCCAACGATGAAAGAGTACAGCTTGTGCTTTTTTTTGTCACTGGGCCACTGGCAGCTGTATTTTAAGTGATGATATATCAGAGCCGGTGTGTGTTTTAGATTTAAAAACAAAACAAATTATTTATCTTTTTGTGTAGTAATATATAGTCTAAATATACTTTTGTATAGTACAACACATACACTTACAATAATACTGTAATACTTACAATAATACAATAAGCTTTTAACTCCGTTAATGTACTAACATGAACAATGAATAAGCAATACATTTGTTACAGTATTTATTAATCTTTGTTAATGTTAGTTCATAAAAAATACAGTCATTGTTTGTTCATCTTAGTTCGCAGTGCATTAATGTTAACTATACAACTTTTGATTTTAATAATGTATAAGTTAATGTTGAAATGACCATTAACTAAGATAAAATAAATTCTAAAGGTATTGTTCATTCTTAGTTCATGGTAACTAAAGTAGTTAACTAATGTTAACTAATAAAAAGTTATTGTAAAGTGTCAATGATTCAAAAAAAAGAAAAAAAAGTGGCATTTGAATTTGACTTAAAAAAAAAAAATCTGTATGACACCAAAAAAGTAATACAATATATGATTATTGAAATATATTTTGTAGGTAAAGATGAAAGTAAGTGATAATAGGGGTGAGGTAGTCCATTAATAAGTGCTCTTAATGGACAATTGTTAACTCAGCATAACCTACAAAACCTGTTTTCTGTTTAGACATACCTTTGAACTCCAGCCCAAACATGTTGTTCTGTTTTTCTATTGAATTACACATGCATTAACTTTCCCAGGGTTTTTTGTTCATTAACAAATGAACTACTATGATCTACTAAATGATCTACTTGCACAGAGCTTTATGAAGTACTTCCAATTTGAAATAAAATGGCTCTCTAGTTTCGCTGTAGATGTTTACAATGTACCATTCTTGTCTTGTTTGTGAAACTCCACAAAGTTTCTGCATCCTGTGGGGACGTTTGCGCAATTTTTCACAGATTGGATTAGCAAATACACAGATGTTTTCATGTAGCAACAGAAACACTTTTCATTCAGCACCTTATGTGCTGCTTAATACAGCACCTGTATGTACAAAAATTACATATTCCAAACCACGTTTTTGAGACTGTCTTTGGTTCACTGCCGTTTTAAGGTTCAATGGTGTTGACATGTATTTGCACATGGTTTTACGTTTGCACATTTTTACCTTTTTTTTAAGGGTGGATTCCATCATGTTGGTAGAGGAAGGATTCAAGGTGGTTAGTGTGGATGCCAGTGACAAAATGCTCAAATATGCTCTTAAAGAGAGGTGGGAGAGGAGAAAAGAGCCAGCCTTCGATAACTGGGGTAAATGAAGATCTCTGTTTTAAGTGAGAATAAAAAAGAAAATTGTTTTAAAAGTTTCTCACTGGTCTGATCTTTTCTTTTTAGTAATTGAAGAGGCCAACTGGCTAACGTTACACGAAGATGTTAAGAAACCTGGAGATGGGTTTGATGCAGTAATCTGTCTAGGGAACTCCTTCGCTCATTTACCAGACTTCAAAGGTAAGAATACCAAAGCAAAATAGGTTTCAGATTTTGACAGATTTATCTAATTAACTTCTTTCTCATATCTCACAGGGGACCAGAGTGATCAGAAGCTTGCCTTGCAAAACATAGCCAGCATGGTGAAACCTGGAGGGATCCTAATTATTGACCACCGTAACTATGATTACATCCTTGAGACTGGACAAGCGCCCCAAGGAAAGAATATTTACTATAAGGTAAAACGTCTCGGTTATGTATGTAACCCCTGTTCCCTGAAGGAGGGAACGGAGAAGTTGTGTCAGAAAGACTGACGAATTGGGATCTCGCCTGAGAACGTAACGTCGAACGTGACTGACTGAAAGGGAACCAAATTGTGTACATGTAACCACACCACAGTTCACTTTATTGTGTTTTAAGAATAGCATATAGACTATAATGTTGCTTGTTGGCTTTTAACTAAAGTTATGCATATACTTGATTGTTTGTTAGCTGCAAAAAAAATTGAAAAAATATAGACATATTCCATGTAAGCCTTCTGATAACTATTTTGTCAGCCTTACCTGCCTAAACATGAATGTAACTGAGCCAAATCATAGATTAGAAGACAACACTGTTGGTATATAAGAAGGAATAAAAAATAAAAAACATACAGTTTGACAGGATCTGTAGTTGGTAAATCATTCTATAAAATGATGCTTAAATCTGGAGAAGCTATACCATTGTATATAATAAATTATATACAGTATAATGACTCATTAAGCAAGTCATCTTTTTATCTATTTAAATTTAAACTTGAAAAACGGCTCTGTTGCATTCTGTGAGGCTCATATACTTAAGGCCTTATGTTTCAGAGTGACCTGAGGCAGGACATCTCCACCTCAGTGCTGTGGGTTAATAACAAGCCTCACATGATCACATTGGACTACACTCTAATACTGCCTCAACCAGAGGACATTCAGACTCCGCCTGAGACGAGGTACTGTGACCTTCTGGTGGGGTCAGTTTTTGGGTGGCATTATCAGTGCTTAATACACTATAGGAGGCACCTCAGGGGGGACTAAATGCCGCTTGGTGGAACAAACTGTAATGTGACCCCAAAACCAAGTTACGTAGCGATCCGTGACTTCTGTGTACCGTTACACCCTGCAAATTCTTTGGTTTTCCAGCATCTTTTGCATATATGAATGCTTTACAGCAGTGTCTGTATGATTTTGAGATCCATCTTTTCACACTGAGGACAATTGAGGGATTCGTACACAGGTATTACAAAAGTTCAAACATTCAATGATGCTCCAGAAGGAAACACGACGCATTAAAGTGCCCCTATTATGCTATTTTAAAGTTTCCTAATGTTGTTTTGGAGTCTCCTACAACAGGTTTACATGCATCAAATGTCAATCAAATGTTTCATTTCCTCATAATATACATTTGCACATCACCGCATTTTAAATTATTCTCCAACGATTCATCAGATTAAAGGTGCTCTAAGCGAGGTTGGGTGACGTCACTTCTTGTTGATGTTTGAAGTATTGTCAAACAAAACGGAGGCTAGCCAGACCCTCCCTCCTCCACGCACTAACCCCCCAAATCCTTCTTGTCGTTTATTGGCTGGAACCGACCGCGTCTTTTTACAGTGTGTTCTAAAAAAATGCGTGACATCGCTTAGAGACCCTTTAATCAATCTTCTGGAGCATCATTGAATGTATGAACCTTTTGTAATACGTCCCTCAGTTGTCCTCAGTGTGATCATCTCATACAAAAATTTACATTTTGTTATCATTTACATTTTATCAATTTACACACCCTCATGTTGCTTCAGTCCATTCCATCATATCTATTTTTACATTCATTTGCAGGATATTTGTCCTCTATCTCTAAGTTGAGCCAGAACAATTACCGCAGCGATTCTTGAAAACGGGCACCTTACAGTTAATACTTATTTATATTTTTAAAACAATCAGCCATAATCATGTGAAATAAACCAGGGGTGCATTTCCCGAAAGCATCGTTAGCCAACTATTGGTCGCAAGGTCCCTTATTACCAATAGATTTTAATGGAAATTGCGACCAACTTGCGACCATAGTTGGCTAACGATGCTTTCGGGAAATGCACCCCAGGTCTGAATCCATGACATTGCAAATTCTTTACAGTATGCAATAAGACAGCCTCCAGTGATGTCATGCTTTAAGGGCTGAACAAGTTCATGCGTAAATCTGTGCCTATTGCAGTTATAAAAAAAGATCAGCCTTAAATTTATGAACAGATTTATGCCGGCTGGTAGCCAAACAATCAATGCATCCCTAGTATATGTAAAACCATTGTAGTTTGCATTTAAGATAAATCAAAAATTATTTGTAGAATGGGAATGAATATGTTTAGATGCTTTTTAAATGTTCGACACAAAAACTAGTTTACTTAACAGTTCTTTCAATACCTCACTACTTGTCGTTTTTTGTTGATCTATTAATATTTTATATGATATTATAAATGCGTGAATTATACATGTGTATATTTTATATACATTGCAAATGTATGTGTGTGTCAGGAATTATACATGATGTTTTTATTCATATGTTTTTTCTTTCTGTCTTGTAGTAAATTCCGCCTGTCATACTACCCCCATCGGGTGGAGAGTTTTAAGGAGATTTTAAGAGCATCGTTTTTTGGAAAATGCGAGCACAATGTATATGGTGACTTCAAGCAGTACACTCCAGGGCAAGGAGAAGTGCCCTGCTATTTCATCCATGTGGTTAAAAAGACTACTTAAAGCCACATGAATTCTGCAATTCACATTTCATCTTCACATGGAAAACTGTGTTTGTCTGTGCAAATGTCATGACTGGGGCTCGCAAGACAATGCATCAGGGAATTCTTTTAGTTGTTTTTCTTGGAAAGTGTAAAATCGATTTTGGGATTTCATACAAAGATTTGTACTTCGTTTGAACTGGTAAGAGGCCCACATACTCTTAATTGTATTGCTTATTATTTCCTTCAATGCTTCACAAGAATTTTTTTATTTAACCTTTCACATTACACATTCTTGTTCTTAAATTATTAGAAAGAATTATACCACTTCTTGTATAATTGGTTTGATATCCAGATTCCACATTTCTACATGAGTTAGAATGAGTGTCTAAATGTAGAGCCACAATCACATTGTATCTTCCAGAATTGCAATTTCAGAATAACAGCTTCTTTTGCGTTGAACATTTTTCATTTACATACAGAACATAGTTAAGAGCCTGTTCACACAGAATCTTTTTTTGTTTTTGTATTACACTGTGCTGCGTTGTGATTGTTTTTCTAAACATGCTAGATGGACATCTTTGGACACCGACTCATATGTCAGAATTTAAAACGATAAATATATAAACAAACACATTTTCTTTGTGAATATGGATTCACAAAGAAATCATTGTGGATTATGCTACAATATTTATTATATTTAAAAGGAATATAAATATAATTATAATAATAGTTGTGACACAATGTCACAGGTAATCACATCCATGCTATTCAGACCAACAACATTACTTTTATAAAGGGTTCCATAAACAAGTTATTTAGTAACTTGCATATTAGACACAATATTGCAAACTGACTGATAGTGTAATGAACTATTGATACTCAGAGATTAAAGTTTACTCTACTGTTTATGTTTAAACTATTTTCTTGTGGAGTTTTTACCATTGTTGCTTTTGGCTTGCTTATTGTGGGCTCTAACACTATTTTATTTTCCTCCATGTGTATTTAACCCAAACTGACTGATAGTGTAATGAACTATTGATACTCAATGATTAAAGTTTACTCTACTGTTTATGTTTAAACTATTTTCTTGTGGAGTTTTTACCATTGTTGCTTTTGGCTACATTGTTAAAAAAGCAACGGTTTATGAGACCATTTGATTCTAAGTAGTGCTAAGAAGTGTGAATTACTTTTAACTGCATAAAACACCATGGTAGACCAACAGAATTCACCCAAATGTTGTCCCCCAACTATAGTTGTCTGAACACAGAACTTTGAACAATAGTGATGAAATGTAAGGGTTTGTGATTTCCCAACATGAATTGCAGCATTAATAAATTATGAGGTTTGTAAGAGAATTATTGTTTCTCTGTTTTCTGACCAAATAAATAAATAATTAAAAACAGTTTTGTCTTTATTGTTAGTTATTTGTTGTGTTGAGATGCTAAGAAGTCACCTTTTAACAATAATAGCACTGTTCACATATTAATTTATGGGAGTAGAGTATTTCTGAAGGTGTTTACTAAAGTTTGCGCTAGTTAATTTATTGGTAGCTTATTTAACGCCCAAAAAAAGCACGTCTTAAACCAGACGCTAATTTGCGCTGCTCTTGGTGGATTGTGTCCAAGACCTTAAAGGATTAGTTCACTTTTTAAAAAACTTTTGCTGATAATTTACTCACCCCCATGTCATCCAAGATGTCCATGTCTTTCTTTCTTCAGTCGAAAAGAAATTAAGGTTTTTGATGAAAACATTCTAGGATTTTTCTCCATATAATGTAATACACTGGGTGCCAAACGGTTAAAGGTCCAAATGACAGTTTCAGTGCAGCTTCAAATGACTTTAAACTCTCCTGTTCGAACTCGTGTCTTTTTTTCCGAGTCATTTCGTTCATTTTGTTTGTTGAATGAACGAAATGACTCGAACAACGATTCGTTCATTTTGATGAACGAGTTCGAACAGGAGAGTCACGACCGCGCATCACACAACAGAGCAAGGCATCGTTTCGCAAGATAAGACCCTTATGCATTGTCTGGTGTCGTTTAAAGTCATTTGAAGCTGCACTGAAACTGTCATTTGGACCTTGAACCGTTTGGCACCCAGTGTATTACATTATATGGAGAAAAATCCTAGAATGTTTTCATCAATAACCTTAATTTCTTTTCGACTGAAGAAAGAAAGACATGGACATCTTGGATGACATGGGGGTGAGTAAATTATCAGCAAAAGTTTTTTTTAAAGTGAACTAAACCTTTAAGGAATTTTGTCGCACTTGAACATGGAATGCACAAAAAAATTGACTGGATTCGAGGAGTTTATGTGGTTGAAATAAATAAAAAGTAACAAATCTTTCCCTCTGGGTTTTTTTAATTTGTCAAAAAAAAAATATAAAAATTCTGGCACAATCCAGAACAAACACACGTGAAGGCATGAGACTATAGAACATCCCCAGTGCTGAAAACACCCACATGCTTACACACACACACACACAAGTTGTGTTTTCATGTTTTATGGGGACTTTCCATAGGCGTAATGGTTTTTATACTGTCCAAACTATATATTCTGTCCCCTTACACTGCCCATATCCCTAAACCTACCCATCACAGGAGACATGCTGCATTTTTACATTTTCAAAAAACATCACTTAGTGTGATTTATAAGCTGATTTCCTCATGGGGACCAAAAAATTTCCCCACACGAACAAGGATTTCGGATATTGCCATCCTTGTGGGGACATTTTGTCCCCATAACGTAGGGTTTACCAGGCCACACACACACACACACACACACACACACACACACACACACACACACACACACACACACACACACACACACACACACACACACACCTATATAATGTATTTTATAAATCACACACTATAAATATAATAAAGAAGCAGAAACACATAGTTGCATTAAAGTAAGATATTTTAATAAGTTGAAGAAACAATTTATGATTTGTGACACGCACACGAACAGACGCACATACACACGAACAGACACACACACTCTCTCTCTCTCTCTCTCTCTCTCCCCTCTCTCTTCTCTCTCTCTCTCTCTCCTCTCTCTCTCTCTCTCTCTCTCTCTCTCTCTCTCTCTCTCTCTCCTCTCTCTCTCTCTCTCTCTCTCTCTCTCTCTCTCTCTCTCTCTCTCTCTCTCTCTCTCTCTCTCTCTCTCTCTCTCTCTCTCTCTCTCTCTCTCTCTCTCTCTCTCTCTCTCTCTCTCTCTCTCTCTCTCTCTTCTCTCCTCTCTCTCTCTCTCTCTCTTCTCTCTCTCACACACACACACTTTCACACACAGACCGAATCCACCGAACGCAGCCACCTGTAATAAAAAGTGAGAAGAAGCTTTTCAACGTGTTTCTAAAAATTAAATTCGGACAACAGTAAGCCTATACCTTTTTTATTGTATGTGGATGTGGGAGGGGAAAATGTCGAGACTAAAGCCCTATTCGGATTATTTACAAGGGTATATGGAGTAAGTTAATGTAATTTTACCACAGGACTTCTGTAATATCAATAGCCAAATCGCATATGATAAGATATAGGTTATCAATAAAACTAGAAGTTGGAGGGGTAACTCAAATAAGCATCGCTGTCATGTGTGTATTAGGCTACATTGTTTCCTGATATCATGTGCGCAAACACAAATAACCTATACAACAGGGCAGTTGAATGCTTATCTGATAACCTAAAAGCTGTAATTATTACTTTAACAGTTAGTTACCCCACCTCTCCATGCCGGGTGAACACCGGCTGATGCAGTAAACAGCATTTCACGAAGATTTCAGTACAGTAATAGCAAATATCCTTGCTCCTTCTCGATTATCTGGTAATATTCTATTCACAAAATACAACCAATAGTACGGTAATGTTAAGACTTACTTGTGAAAAGCCCTATTTTCGATGGTCCGGCGATTAGAACAGGAAAATACTCCACAATGCTCTGGCATCTTATCTGCTGCCACGCAACGAAACTAGGAATATGACCGGTTCAAGATGGCGGACGGATTTCTCGGTTTCCAGCGGCCAACAGGGCTTCTAGTCTCTATATGATTTCTATGTGCACCTGTGCCCACAGCATGTTACTTCTGTTTGTAGCACATGGATGTACTTTGCAGAGGACTGAGTTTTCCTCCTTTCTTTTGTTTTTTCCTGCATGTGCGTAATTGACCATGTAAGTGCCTTTTGTTTGATGCTTAGTTCTGTAGTCTTTAAAGTTGTCTTTTAAAGGTGTTTATTTGTATGCTTGCTATATTTCATGTTTAGGCATTATCTTTAGTTAAGATGTATATTTGATGATCTTTAGTATGAGTAGATGCCTCATATGTTTATTGTAACCTTAAATGCTGTCTTCCTATGTTCCTTTGTAGAAACCACATGCACACAAAAGAAAATAAAGAATTTGATACCTGAGGGACTAGACTGGACCTGTTCTTACCAACAGCCCCATTGGCTTCAAGCTAGCTACCTAAGCATATGACAAGCCGTTTTAACTTTTATTCATTTCCAGGATATGAATCCTTGATATCAACAATTCAATTTTCACTAGTTAAAATTATAATTTTTGATATCAACAATTACATTTTTGATATCAACAATTGTATTCTTGATATCAACAATTGTATTCTTGATATCAACAATAGTATTTTCACTAGTGAAATGTCACCATAGGCTGCCATTCAAAATCAATTGTTGATATCAAGAATTACATTTTTGATATCAAGAATTACATTTTTGATATCAAGAATTCAATTGTTGATATCAAGAATTACATTGTTACTAGTAAAAATGCGAATTCCTGATATCAACAATTTAATTGCTACTAGTAAAAATGTTTATTCTTGATATCTGAAACTGTATTTCTGATATCAATATTATTTCAGATATCTAAAATGGCTTTCTTACTAGTAACAATTACATTCATGATATCAGAAATTAACATTGTCACTAGTGAAAATGTAATTGTTGATATCAAAAATGAACATTGTTACTAGTAGCAATTCAATTGTTGATATCAAGAATAGACATTTCCACTAGTGACAATTTAATTATTGATATCAAAAATAAAGGTTTTTACTAGTAAGAATTGTATTTCTGATATGTGAAATTGGAATTTCAACTAGTAAGAAATAAATTCTTGATATCAAGAATTGATTTTGAATGGCAGCCTATGGTGAGATTTCACTAGTCCAAAATACAATTACAGATATCAAGAAATATAGTTTTTACTAGTTGCAATTCAATTGTTGATATCAAGAATAGACATTTTAACTAGTGAAAATGTAAATGTTGATATCAAGAATTAGCATTGTTACTAGTGAAAATGTAATTCCTGATATCAAAAATTGTCATTGCTACTAGTAGAAATATTATTCCTGATATCAAAAATTATAATTTTAACTAGTGAAAATTGAATTGTTGATATCAAGGATTCATATCCTGGAAATGAATAAAAGTTAAAACGGCTTGCCATATAAGCAACCCCTTTCTCCTTTTCAGAGCTATATGGCCATCTAGTGGCAAGAGTCATGAAACATCATGTTATAATATTTTTTTCCACAAGAGGTCGATAAACAACAGAGACACCCAATGTGAGATATTTTAAGCTGAATTTACAGGTTTATGCTAGCCTGGTGTCGTCATACTCAGATTCTAGTCAGAATGTGAGCAAAGACTTTTATACTATTTGATGTGAGTCTAATACTGCTCCTTTGGGTTATGATTATGGGGTGTGTTTCAACCGAAGCAGGAAAGAAAATGCCTCTGCCCTCAATTGGATCGACAAATGCCTTGATCGTGGTTATCTGTTCCTCTTTTAAAATCAGTGTGTTTTCTACATGTTCTATAACAGACGCGATGGCTGAATAATATACATATCTAAATTCTCCAGCGGAAGCCATTCTTTGGTGATGTGGATGATTATGTTCCTGTTGATCATCTGTCCATCCCTCTATGCTGGTCCATCCATCCTCATGCCCGACCTGACTATTTGATTGGTCCAACGGAACAAGTTCAGACCATAGACAGTAAAAGAAATGGACACAGCGACCCCGTTGATTTCAACGGAGAGCGTTGAAGCCCAACATGGGCACTCACTTCCTGATAGCCAAGCGTACTGCGCATGCTCAAACTGAGCTTGACGACGTGAGCAACCTGACTGACAGTTGTATGTCTTCTAGTAGCGGTGCCAAGAGGAATCTGAATCATTCCCTTCCGAATCTTGCAGAGCCGGTGATCGTGAGTATTAGCTGTCCATGAGCTCACAGCAGGAGCAACTTTATGACTCTCTATGGGCTTCTCCCTTGACTTTATGCCTCCAAGTCCCCCCGATTGCGCGCGAGCTTTTACTTTTGTCTATACGGTCATTGATCTTGTGTGCGCCAGAGAGTCGTGGGGTTATGACGCAGTTGTTAGCCTATTTTTACAAAAATGGCTTCTACGGGGCCATAACGTAAGATACAAAGTAATGGAGCCTTTTATACATTGTCGTGTTTCTTTAGAAATAAATAATGGTCAAATGGAGTCTTTGGACGCCTCAGATGTAAAGTTATTCGCTGTCAAAGTGACGCCAAAATGAATGGGAGTCAATGGGATGCTAACAGCAGGTGATAGCCAGCTACAATGGCGGCCCCCGGAGGCAGCTTCAACTTCCGGCTGATGGATTACCCCCTTGGTTCAGACCATAGACAGTATAAGAAGTGGACAGAGCCATCTCATTGGAACTCAGTTGAGACAGTTGAAGCCCATTTTTAGCTTTTTTTTTTTTTTTTTTTTTTTTTGAGCACTTCCGTTCCTGACGCGCAGACTCAAACCGACTCAAACTAAGCTTGATGACGTGAGCAACCCGTCTGACAGATGTAAATCTTCTAGTAGCTGTGCGTGAAAACGTACTCGGTTACTAACGTAACCTCGGTTCTCTCTAGAGAGGGAACGAGTACTGCGTAATATCTTACAAATATCTTTGTGGCAGCAAGCAGACATAGGCGAGACAGCTCGCGCGCCTGGATTGGCTGCCCTGCGGCAAAAGCAGCAGCCTATCGAGAGAGGCTCTGCGTGACGTCACGACGAATGGGGGCCTTTCGCGCCCATATCATCACGTCCCGCCAGAAAGGGCGTGGTCTCGCCCTCTAAATAGGCTCGATAGCTGCTCTTACGTTGGTTTTCATCGCCGAAGCGAACCAGAGCGTATTCCAAGCACGGCAAGATACGCAGTACTCGTTCCCTCTCTAGAGAGAACCGAGGTTACGTTAGTAACCGAGTACGTTCTCTTACGAGAGTATCTCTCGTACTGCGTAATATCTTACGCTATGGGGAACACAATGCAACACGCCGTGCTGGTAGGGATCCAACAAAGTCCCAGGGGCCGAAGCCCGGGGCGCATATAGTGCACAATCACCATAAACTCACAGAGAGTGAGGGAAGAGAGGCTAGAAGCATCATTCCCTGTAAAATAGCATCCGAACGGAGCTAATCATGTGACAAATAGACCATACCGTCAGGGTGAACATTCAGCCTGAACTGGGTGGCCACATGTGTCAACATTTTAATGAGCTGCTGTACCGGTCAGTGAGCAATACGCAGGTCAAACTCAGTATCCGAGCCGCACAGCGGGCATATAGCACTGAATTTTATACCGCCAAAAGCTTAGCTTGTAGGGCGGGAACCTCCAGGTTATAGTATTTTATAAATGTAGACGGCGAGGCCCAGCCCGCGGCCGTACAAATATCTTGCAGTGTAACCCCGCTAGACCATGCCCACGAGGAGGCCATGCCTCTTGTGGAGTGCGCTCTAACACCCAAAGGGCACTGTAGGCCCTTAGAAGTGTAAGCCAGCGCTATGGCACCGACTATCCATCTGGATAGACTCTGTTTCGAAGCGGCAAGTCCCTTAGCATGTCCGCCAAACGAAACGAAAAGAGACTCGCGTCCTTCTCCTCATTGAGAACCGGAAGAGCAGACAGGGAAATCACCTGGGCCCTAAACGGTGTGTTGAGGAATTTTGGCACGTATCCGTGCTTCGGTTTGAGTATGACCTTTGAGTCATTAGGTGCAAACTCCATGCATGACGCGCTTACTGAAAGCGCTTGCAAGTCCCCTACGCGCTTCACTGAAGCGAGAGCCATAAGAAACGCTGTCTTGAAAGACGTGTTTCATGTCTGACGACTGGATTGGATCGAATGGGGCACCTTTCATGGCCTCCAAGACCGTGGAAAGGTCCCATGTCGGGACTGAAGGGGGCCTGGGAGGGTTTAGCCTCCGAGCTCCTCTAAGGAAACGCACGACTAAGTGGTTCTTTCCCAGTGACTGGCCAGACACCGGTTTTGCAAACGTTGCTATGGCCGCCACGTATACTTTGAGCGTGGAAGGGGTCCTGCCCTTATCCAGTAGCTCCTGAAGGAAGGAAAGCACTTCCGTAACCCCGCAGTCTACAGGTGAAAAGCCCTGCGCTTGACACCAAGCAGAGAACACAGACCACTTCGAGGAGTAGAGCCGTCTGGTAGACAGGGCTCTAGCCTGCGCGATCGTTTAACACTCCCTATGGGAGGTCAGCGGGTACCCGTTGATGGCCCATGCGTGCAGGGACCACAAATCCGGGCGAGGATGCCAAATCGAGCCTTCCGCCTGAGAGGAGGTCTCTCCTCAACGGTAAAGGCCATGGGGCAGCGCTGGTCAGCTGCATCAGGACAGGGAACCACGACTGGTTTGTCCAGAGCGGAGCTATGAGTAGCACTGGGCATCCCTCCCTCCTGATTCGCTCCAACACCTGAGGCAGGAGTGAGACAGGGGGGAAAGCATATAGGGGGTGGCGGGGCCAAACATGGGCCAGCACGTCCCGGCTTTTCGAGAAGAATCTCGGGCAGTGAGCGTTTTCTTGGGACGCGAACAGGTCCACCTGCGCTTTGCCGAACGTTTCCCACAGCAGCTGGATCGTCTGCGGGTGCAGAGACCATTCTCCTGCTGGGACGTTGTTTCTGGACAGCCTGTCTGGTCCCACGTTTAGGTGACCAGGCACATGCGCCGCTCTCAGCGAGAGCAGGTTGTGCTGAGCCCAGACCAGGAGGCGTTCCGTCAGCCTGTAAAGGTTTCGGGACCTGACGCCGCCCTGGCGATTTATGTACTGACATGTCGTCCGACCGGACCAATACGTGGTGGCCTTTTATCTGGGGACAGAAGCGCCGTAACGCTTTGTCGACTGCTATTAATTCCAAGCAGTTTATGTGAAGGAGCTTCTCCCGTACTGACCACAGGCCAGCTAGCGGTCTGCCCTCGAGCAGCGCTCCCCACCCCGATGTGGAGGCGTCCATAGACACCACCTTCACACCCGAGGGGATCCCCAGACTCACACCTGGCTGATACCAGTCGGTTACTTTCCATGGTTTCAGAGCCGAAATGCACTGAAGGTCGACCCTGAGGCGAAATAGACCCGCGGTCCACGCCCTGGGGGGAACTCGTGCTTTTAGCCATAGCTGCAGTGGGCGCATGCGGAACAGGCCCAACTGGAGTACGGAGGCTGCTGAGGCCATCAGACCCAGCATTTTCTGAAACCGTCTGAGCGGGACTATAGAGCCGTGGCGGAAGGATTTCGCGACGTGCTGAATATTCAATCCGCGCTCCGGTGACAGGCGTGCCGTCATGGATAGCGAGTCCAACACTGTTCCCAGAAAGGAAATTCTCCGACTGGGGAGCAGTGAGCTTTTCGCCCAATTGACTGTAAGGCCCAGCTCCTCGAGGTGCTCGAGTAATGCGGCCCTGTGTTCTATGAGCTCCGCGGTCCTGTGTTCTATGAGCTCCGTTCGTGAACGAGCTAGAATCAGCCAATCGTCCAAGTAGTTCAAAACTCGCATGCCCCGAAGTCTCAGGGGGGCGAGTGCCGCGTCCATGCACTTCGTGAACGTACGGGGTGCTAGGGACAGGCCGAACGGCAGGACTGTGTATTGATATGCCTGGCCCTCGAAGGCGAATCTCAAGAATCGCCTGTGATGGGACGCTGTTTATATTTGAAAATAGGCGTCTTTCAGATCTATTGACATGAACCAGTCTCCTTGGCGCACTTGCACGAGGATTTTCCTGGTCATAAGCATTCTGAACTGGCGCTTCACGAGCGTTCTGTTCAGCAGTCGCAGATCTAGAATGGGTCTGAGCCCACCATCTTTTTTCGGTACCAGAAAATATCTGCTGTATAAGCCCCCTTCACCCTGAGATAGAGGTTCTATAGACCCTTTGCACGTGACGTCACGCTCTACTCGCGCAAATTCTGAACGCCATGACGGACGGCGGAAGAGCTATTCTGTAGATGGACGGCAAGCCAAACGAGTACGTGTTTGTGTTCGTTCTTGTTAAAATGGTTATTTCGTGTTGTGCCGTGGGGTGTGCTAATAGACAGGGTAAAGCCAATATATCGTTTTATCGAATTCCATTTGATGGGGAGAGAAGGCATCGATGGGTTGCTGCTATCAGCCGAAAGGACTGGCAGCCCTCCAAGTACTCCAGGATTTGCAGCAAGCATTTTTTACAAGGTAAGAATAATTTCCCAGTTACGTGTAATTCATTTTTGTAATACCATACCGTCATCCATGTCCAGATGTAGACCCAGTCAAATTGTCATTTGTAACATGAGTTAGCTATGTAATAGGCAAGTACCAGCTAGCGTGATAGGGCTGTGCAGTCTACCCCTTCACACTGATCGCCCGTCTCTAACAATGTCATCTGTATGGTCTGACACAAAAAACAACGCAGATTTTGCACTTAAATGTCTATGCTTCGCTCTGATGCTCAAACTTATGTTAGAGGCAATGTAAACATTGTGCATGTGAGGCTATTTAACACTACACTTGACAGCTGGTAACGTTAGCTGGCAGCTGGATAAAAACGGTTAAAATGCTGACAGGTAAACTGTGTGCAAGTTTGTCTGTTTCAATATAGATGATTCCTTTGCCATTGTCGGAAAAACAACACAGAGCAGACCTTGTGCTGCATTCAAAGTGATTGTAAATTACCCCTTTCCCATCCAGAGGTTGTTTTTGTCATTTAACAGGAATTTACTGTACAAATAGAAAATGGATGATGTGTCAGGAGGATAGTTATGGGCTGGGACCATGGTTCTAAGCTCCCTCTTGGTGGTACTCAGGCAGTTGATTTCTTTTATTAGGACAGAAGAGTGATGACCCTTTATCCCCTGATTATGTGCCGTCAGTGTTTGCGCACACCAAGTCCTCTGAGAAGCGGCGAGCCCTGGGAAGTCTAGGGAAGTATGAGGTCAGAGAGGCAATGAAGAAAAAAAAGCGTCAGGAGTCCTCCAAACGCGAAGCTGCCAGGGCACTCCTCAATCTTTCAGCTGAGATGAATGTGTTACGTGAGGTTGATGAGGAGATTGTAGAAGAGGCGATTGTAGAAGAGGCTAGTATCAGTGAAACTAGTGGCAAATGTGATGCAATGTGCCAAACCAACCTCACTTCAGACTACATTGAGTCTCTTGAATTTGAGTGTCAGCAACTCCGGGGTGATACGTTAGCTCTGAAGGAGAAGCTGAAGCCCTCAGACCTGGAACAGAGTACTTTTGAAAACAGCGACAAACTTAAAACCTTTACAGGACTGCCCAACTATGAAGTGTTTATGGCAATTATTGATCTCATAACTCCTTTACTTAAGAATACGGCAAACATCACCATCTTCCACCAGCTACTGTTGACATTAATGAGGACCAGGCTTAACCTTCCAATTGCTTTTTTGTCATATCTGTTTGGTGTTCATATGTCGACATTTGTAAAAACTCTTGAAATTGTGATTAATATACTAAATGACAACTTAGTACCTGTGTGTGTGGTATGGCCTGACAGAGATGATGTCCAAACATCTCTGCCAATGTGTTTCAGAAAGTCTTTCAAGCAATGCATGTCTGCTTAGACAGTAATAGACTGTTTTGAAATTACCATTGACAGACCTAAAGATCTGAAGGCAAGGGCCCAGACATACTCTCAGTATAAATCACACAACACCATAAAATACCTAATAGGTATAACTCCACAAGGGATAATCTCCTTCATCTCCAAGGGCTGGGGTGGGCGGTCAACTGATGCTCACATTACAGCAAACAGTGGGTTTTTGGATAATCTCCTACCAGGAGACTTGATCCTAGCAGACCGTGGCTTTAGGATTCAGGAACAAGTTGGCTTGTACTGTGCAAGGGTTGAAACTCCTGCCTTTACACGGGGGGGAAAAACAGCTGGGCGCTGTTGAACTGGAAGATTCCAGAAAACTTGCAGCAGTCCGCATACATGTTGAGAGGGTAATTGGTCAAGCACGATCCAAGTACAGAATGTTGCATGGACCTGTGCCCATTAGTCTTCTGATTAAGTCATCAGAAGAAGAGTTCACCTCTCTTGACAAAATAGTCAGAGTGGCTTGTGCCCTAACGAATCTGTGCCCCTCAGTGGTGCCAATAGATTAGCTGAAAAAAACCCTAGTTATTCTTTAACAGAGAGGTTTCAAAGTTAAACATTTATTTGAGTAACAATTTCAAGTGTAAATAGTTGTACTAGCACATTAACAATCAATTGTTTACTTATCCATTAAAATCAGCTGAAATGTAACAGAGTTATATGGATGCTGGATGCTGCACATTGGTGGTGGTTGAGGAGATTCCCCCCCTTCTATGTAAAGCGCTTTGAGTGTCCAGAAAAGCGCTATATAAATGTAATGAATTATTATTATTATTATAAGTTATAAGTTGCATAGAACCCATATTTGTGGATGAGAGCTCTTTTAAGACTAGGCTATCTAATATATACTAATTATTATATACTTTTATTGAAGTTATGTATCAGGCTAGTGGCTGTGTAATGTAAGATGTGTTCAGTGGGTCCTGGTGACATATAGGCCACGTAGAAGAAAAAGTAGAGCATTTGTCAAGGTCTCCTATTTAGTGAGTATTGTGTCTACATCACACAGTTCACCAAAATTAAGCTGACTGTTTTATAAACCTCCTAAAATTGTCATGTGTCAGTTACCCAACACATTCACGCTTTGTATTTAATTGAAACATGCAGGACAAAAATTATAAATCGCAGTTGAAAACATCTATTGAGACAAGCTTTTAACACGTAGCCTCCGTCCCGTTTCAACTGCTATTTTATGTATATGTTTTTATATATTGTTTATTGATGTTTTTACTGGAAAGCGCCTTGTGCACCTTTTGGTTGTTGTAAGGTGGTCTACAAATAAAACTTGATTCTTTTATTGATAAAAGAAGTTGTATATGAGTGTACATTATGTAATTTAGGTTGGCTTTTATAAACATGTTGAAAGATGTTTTTGTAAAATAAACCAGCACTCAATCTTTTGACCGTCCCTTATAAACGGATATTAAATGTATGTAGAATTACACACTGGCAAATCTTACTAATTAATTCAATTCAATTTTATTAATAGTATCAAATCATAACGAGTTATTTTGAAAAACTTTACAAATAGAGTAGGTCTAGACCACACTCTATAATTTATAAAGAGCCAACAATTCTAGTAGTTCACTTCATGTTTTGAACAACACTCTACTACTACACCAATTCTTGTGAGTCTGTGGACTGTGTTTTGTCTGAAAGCAGTCTATCTGGGCATGTATATGTCTTGGCCAATAACTCAGATAAAATGACTGACCTATAGAAGGACTCGACATTCTGCACTGCTTCTGTAAAAAAGTCAGCATCAGGCAAAATTCTCTGTATGGAAAAATTAGATGTAGACCACACCATGAAGTCACAAAACTTCCGCTTCGTCACAAACAACTGGGCTTGCACCTGGTAGTGGTATTGATGATCTCTGTTAAGTGCATGTGTACCATCTGTGTTCTCAATGCAGAAATTTTTCTTTTCAGTGGCACTGAGGACTCCGGTGTCTTTGGCACAGTGTGGGCACTTGATTTCCAAAATACCATCGCCACAGCAGGAGCAGGACAGCAAGGCATCTGGAGAAGCTCCAAGGTAGGGACGGGAGGTATCAATGTGGAGACCAGCATCACGAACACTTAGGTCCTGATGATGTTGTGCAGCGTACGCCTCATACGTCTCTCTGGCTTTTTGTTCATGTTCACATCCCCATCTGTAAATTAGAAAAATAATGTTATTAAGTCATCGTGACTCTTTGAGTGCTCTTTTCATTGGATTTGTTCTCTAATTTCCTAAGAACTATAAGTACTATAGATGTCCGTACCCAAAATTGGCCTAATAGCACATAATATTCTCTTCCAACCCAGGCTCATTGGAAATACGTTACTCTGCCTACATTTTTGCAAAACCTGAAATACGTACCTCCAGGTACGTTTCCCTGCACTTTTCGGGTGAAACGTCCACTAGAGGCGCTAAGTGGTATACATTTTTATCCGTTCAAGATGCGTGTTTATTAAAGGTTATAAAAGCGACAATATCAGTAAATGATGTTCAGACTTCTCAGTATACACTCATTTTACTATCAATTAGGTATTTGTCCCACGCTTTTGAGGTGCCAAGGATGCGTGACTGCAGATGTCCGATGAGCATACTTCTGGATCGCACTTCTCCGAGGTAACTTGCGTGTTTACCGAAAGAGTATGGTATTGCCTCCAATGCCTCGCAAACGGAACAATGAATTCTAAAGAAATGCATTTGTATGTTTTAGTTTTCTGTGTTTTATTGAAATGAAACGGCAGGGAATCGCGAGAAAGCGACCGTGTTGATTACGTACCAAACTGCACAAAACTATTTGGCACTATTCTTGAACGACGTCGGACTCGGCGAGCAATTATTAATTTGTATAACGTTAGCTATGTGTCTAGTCTCACTACCGAGTATGAGTTAACTGTAAGCCGAATATATAATAAGATATCGAAGGCATAAAGAATTAGTTTAGCCAGAACGTTATGAATTTACGTTTCAGTCAGGTGATTGTTATGTACTCCGTGAAACGTACAGGAAGATTAGTAGCTGGCAGTGTGGCAGTGGACACCCTACTTCAATTAACCCTGGTACATAACATATTATATTAACCACATAATCTCAGTTGATCTGTCCTTTTGTTTTCAGTAAGCTTGCTTCTCTGCAGATTTTGGAAATTTCTCTCGTGTTACTAATGCCTAATAGGCATAATACATTAAATGCTTATTTTTTAAATGATAAATTATTATATTTAAATAATTCATTGTTGTTGTTTTTGCACATGCCAACTTAAATGACAACTTTTATCATTTGGAAACGGATCTCTTTATTCTGGGTTTACTTTAAAAAAAAGTAATTTTAACTTGATATTGCATTGTTCTGTCGTCGTTTGATCGCTTTTTATTTATTTTATTTTATTGTAATGTTATTATGTCGGTCTTATATAGCCAGGGAAGCTGGATTGCTTTCTGTTTATTGATATTTCTTCAATTATATTTTATCAGTAGGAAATCGCGCTGAAGAAGTCTCGTTCCGAACACATCGCGATATTTGGCATCAGTCACGTGTGCCAGGTGTTGGTAAGTCGTAAATACCAAATACGCTGTCCTAATAATGTTTGATATAATGTATTTTCTGTTTGTCGATATTAATCAGATTAGCTCACATTCAGTCACTGCATTATATCTGTCATCTCCACGGAGGCTTTGCGTTTCATTGCGTTCTAATTCAAAACAGGGTGATTAAACACCGTCTGTCACGTGACGTGCTATAGGCCTAGACCTGGCTTAATCATATTCATATCAGGTTTAAAGACAAGTAGTACAATTAATTCCAAAGTTGTATTTGTAGTAGTAGCACAGTAAAAACAACACTTGCTTTTACCACAGTGACATTAGTTTTAATGTGATAGGCTAAGTGTAGTAAAAAGACAGTAATCACAAAACTTACCATGCTTTTACCACACTATTGGTAGTTTTAATGTGATACTTATTGTAAATGTACAGTAACCACAACACTTACCATGCTTTAAATGCTTAATAATGTAACATACAATATTTGTAAGGTAAATCAATACTTTTTCCTTTAAATAATCCTATATATTATACATAATGATATTTTCTTATCTCTTTTTTCAGCTGAAAAGACCAAAGAGGCCTTTCGGACTCAGTCAGCCCATTACTGTTTGAGGACAAGTTAACAGAGGAGACGGAAAGCTGCAAAGGCAAATATTCGCAATGGTATGTATGTATGTATGTGTTGGTTTTAACCCTAAATGCTTTTATCAAGCATTTGTTGTTTCTTAAACCTTTTCTCACAAAACCCATTGCCCAATCAGTACAAACATAGTCTCAAAGTCTTAATAATTCACAAGATTTAACAAGTTATACGATCCCCGTACATATTTGTATATTTTTACACAATTGCTGCTTTTACTCCTAGTGCTGTCATTGGCTACTGCCTCAATTCCTGTACATATTTATCACAATATTTGTAAATCAGTTGCCCCTCTTTTTGGAAAGTAGCCGGATGTACCACACACTGTCAGAAAGTTTATATTAATTGCATTGTATTCATTAAAATATATGGATAAAGACAGAGGTAAAGTGATGTAATGAATGAACGTTTATCTAATTGCATAGCAGTAAGATACTATAATTTAATGGCAGTTATTTTTACCTTAAAACTTGCTAACATTTGTTCTGAGTTCTCCAGAGCCCCCAGACAATGCGATTTGTAACAATCATATTAGTTTTTTTAGACGCATTTACTATCACTTTTATTATTTAATGTTTTAATACAGTTGTGCAGTTTTGAAGGGGATAGGCTATATGGCTTTTTTTTTTTTTTTGCCAAAATTATTAACGATATTTATAGGCTACAGGTTTATTAAAAACGTTTTATGTAAAATTTACATTAAAGAAGACATTTCGCAGTTTCATTCATGTTGAAAACATGAAAACGTGCCATAATTTAGTGGAAGATTGCTGCCATCAATTCCCAAACAAACACTTTTGCTAGTGCTCAATGAATAGTTTGTGCATGAATGACATTTGGATGATGACATCACTGTTTTATCCAGAGCGGCTATATAAATTGAATAATTTTTTTTTTTTTTATTACAGCAAAATAAACCATCACTGAACATACTTAAACTGGATTAACACTATTTTCTTCTAGATCTGCTGTACAGGAGAAGCAAACTTTGTTGCATTATTTTCCTGTTATCACTGTAAAGCTGCCTTGAAATAGTATTGTAGGCTAAAAAGCGCTATATAAAAATAAAGGGGACTTGACTTGAATGCTAGATGTAATGCTCTTGCTATATATATATATATAGGCCTATAGACCAAATAATCACAAACACAATGATGGGGTGAAATGGGCTGTAATGCATGGGGCACCAGGTAAAATCTTGCCTAGGGCAGCAAATTGGCCGCCCCTTCCTGTCTGTTCATGTTCCAATTATACATGATGTCTCTCCACACCTCATAACCTACCTCTGTTTGCAAGAGTGGAAAAGCTGATCTGACTTGTCACATGACATCAGATACTCGATTATTTTGTCATAATCAGATCAGTTACACTGTTGATAACTGTCCCGTTTGCATGTAAATCATGTTATTTTTAAACGAGTTCATATGATTATTGCTTGCTATTAAATACATACTTTTATTCATAGAAATGCCCACATATCAGTGAACCTATTATATAGAAATGCTTTTAACATTTATTTTTGCGACACTCTTTACAGAAATAAATCCTGAATATTGTTGGCTATTGCCACAAATATACCCACGCGACTCGTGAATGGTTTTGTTATCCAGGGTCACATGGGTAAAACAGTTTTTGTTCAGTACTTAACTTATATTATGTGTTGCAATATTATATATTTATATAATACTTCAATGTGTATATTATATAATGTACTGACTGCTGCTATGTAAATTTAAAAAAGGAACAGGCAACTCCTTTTTGAGGTGGAGAGTTTACCTCCAACCCTAACTGAGCATACATCTGAAAATTTTAACCAAAGTCTTCAGGTTTACTTATAGACAGAAAGGCAGGAGGGTTTGATGTTAGAGCTAAATCTGCAGGACAGGGGACGCTGAGGGCCAGAGCCCATCACTGCTGTAAATAACACAGAATATAAGCTGACCTGACTGTCCATTAAACAACTTAATTTGAATTGTTTGTGTTTTTTGTTTTAATTTCAGACCAGGACTGGAGAACGCCTGACAATGGAATGTTGAGACTTCTTCCTCTGGTTGAGAAAAAGCTACACCACATCAGTGATCACATCTTCTGTTCATCTGTTGTACTGTAGGGTACAACTGAACAAACTGTTTAGACGAGGAAGAAGAACATGAACATGATAGAGACATGTACAGGGAAGAGCAAGAAACCAGTTTAGCTGTGATAATGAATCATTATTTTCCAACACAATATCAAATCTGTTTTCTGTATCATAGGTGACTGAATATAATTCTCTGGCACTCATTTTGTGGCTTTAGCAGCTGTGAATGGATTAATATGATGTTAATATATTTTTGAAGACACATTTTTATTTATCTTGAATCTCATTTGTCTTTATGCTACTTTATCAACTTTATGCTGTGACCTGCAATAAATTGTGTAATAAAGTATGGTGAATATTGTGTAATGAAGTGGTGTTTGGTGCAGTAAATAAATTGATTTGAGAAATTTGAGCCCATCACTGCTGTAAATAACACAGAATATAAGCTGACCTGACTGTCCATTAAACAACTTAATTTGAATTGTTTGTGTTTTTTGTTTTAATTTCAGACCAGGACTGGTCTGAAATAAAAAAATAAAATAAAAAAAAAACAATCGGATTGCTTTACTGATTACTATTACTACTAATTTACTGTTCATCTGTTATAATGGCGAACATATCGGATGTGTGTCTAACGTTACCTCTGAGTGCAGGTGAGGACACATTCGAGCTGATTTCGGTACGACTGGAGCTGGAGTCGGTGGAGAAGCAGATTCGTGTTCTGCTGGAGAAGCAAGCCGAGCTGCGAGATCGGCAATCAGCGCTTGAAACATCACGCGCCGATGCTCACAAGTCAGTGGTTAGTAACTTTGTGACTTTGACTCCGACTTCGTCTACTCCGTGCGTTTCTCTGCCCAGGAGGACGCGATCATCTCTGCCTTCAATCACTCCTGCACCCTGGGTCACGACACGAGCCAGGACCAGAGCAAGAACCTCTCCGCCCCTCCCGGTCTTCGAGATCTCCACCCGGAAACCGCTTCTCCCCTCTTCGCGAGTCGGAACGCGACGACGCCGTGATCATCGGCACTTCCATGGTCCGCCATGTCCGTGCTACCTCGGGTAAAGGTAAGGTGCGCACTCACTGCTTTCCTGGTGCTCGTGTTCTTGATGTCGCTGCGCAGGTTCCCGAGATCCTGAACGGTGACGAGCGCGTCGGAGCTGTCGTGCTGCACGCGGGGACGAATGACATCAGGCTGCGGCAGACGGAGGTTCTGAAGAAGGACTACCGAAGCCTGATCGAGACGGTACGCAGCACATCGCCTAGAGCAACGATCGTCGTGTCTGGACCGCTTCCCACTTGGACAAGAAAGGTTCAGTAGATTATTTGCTTTAAATGAATGGTTAATGTCATGGTGTAATGAACAGAAACTGCTCTTTGTAAATAATTGGAATCTGTTTTGGGAGCGACCTAGGCTCTTCCGTCCTGATGGTCTGCACCCCAGCAGAGTCGGAGCGGCTGTTCTGTCGGACAACATCTCCAAGACGCTACACACCATCTGACTAGTAAGTCAAAGTCCAAATCATAGTCTTTGCTGTCCCAACTTACTTGATATAAGTACCAATGTAGAACATTATATAGAAACTGTGTCTATTCCTCGCTTAGTGAAGCCAAACAACAAATCTACTGTAAGATCTAGCAAGAATATTATTGTAATTAAACCAGAAAATCTAAATATCAGTGAACAAAAACAATTTCTAAAGCTAGGTCTTCTAAACATTAGATCGCTCACACCTAAGGCGGTTATTGTAAATGAAATGGTCACAGATAATAATTTCGATGTTCTGTGCCTTACTGAAACCTGGCTTAAACCAAATGATTATTTCAGTCTAAATGAGTCTACTCCACCAGGATACTGTTATAAGCATGAGCCCCGTCTGATCGGTCGTGGCGGCGGTGTTGCAACAATCTATAGAGATATTCTTAATGTTACTCAGAAAACTTGTCATAGGTTTAATTCGTTTGAAGTACTTGTGCTAAATGTTACGCTCTTAGATGTAAGAAAGAAATCCTTACTATCTCTAGCATTGGCTACCGTATATAGACCTCCAGGGCCATATACTGATTTCCTAAAAGATTTTGCAGACTTTCTCTCAGACCTATTGGTCAATGTCGATAAAGCAATAATTATTGGCGACTTTAACATACACGTAGATAATACAAATGATGCGTTAGGGGCTGCGTTTAGAGATCTATTAAACTCTTTTGGGGTGAAGCAAAACGTCAGTGGTCCCACTCATCGGCTAAATCATACACTAGATTTAATTATTTCATATGGAACCGATCCAACCGATATAGATATTATACCGCAAAGTGACGATCTCACTGATCATTACATGGTAACTTGCATAATAAGCACTGCTGAAATTTGTCATGTTGCACCACGTTATAGACCAGGCAGAACAATCCTTCCAACCACTATAGATAGATTCTCAAATAGCTTACCTGATCTATCTCAGCTGCTCAGTAAACCCAAACAAACAGATGAACTAGAGGAAATGACTAGCAGTATGAGCAACATTTTCTCTAGTACACTAGATATTGTTGCACCAATTAGATTAAAAAAGGTTAGAGAGAAAACTAAAACACCATGGTACAACAGTGCTACGCATGCTATCAAGAGAGAAACTCGTAACTTAGAGCGTAAATGGAAACAAACTAATTTAGAGGTCTTCAGAATCGCGTGGAAAGACAGTATGTCACGTTATAAAAGGGCTCTAAAATCAGCCAGGGCTGAGCATATCCGCAAATTAATTGAAAATAACCAAAATAATCCAAGGTTTTTATTTAACACCGTGGCTAGACTAACAAATAATCAGACATCTCCAGAGCAAAATATTCCGTTACAATATAGTAGTAATGATTTTATGAATTACTTCAATGAGAAAATAGAAAGCATCCGAAACACAATTGTAAATGTACAATCCTCTATGGTGTCTTATGACTCGGCCTCAATTATGGCCCCCCTAGAACAACTACACCGCTTTACAACTATAGGACAGGAAGAACTAAATAAACTAATCATTGCATCTAAACCAACAACATGTTTATTAGATCCAATACCCACTAAACTACTTAAAGAAGTGTTACCTGTAGTGGAAGAGCCTCTTCTCAATATTATTAACTCGTCTTTATTTTTAGGTCACGTTCCATAAAATATTCAAGCTGGCGGTAATAAAACCTCTCATTAAGAAACCGCAATTAGATCCAAATAACCTAGCAAATTACAGACCCATCTCAAATCTTCCATTTATGTCTAAAATACTAGAAAAAATTGTGTCCGCTCAATTGTACTCTTTCTTGCAAAAAAATGATATCTACGAAAAATTTCAGTCGGGATTCAGACCGCATCATAGCACAGAAACTGCGCTAGTTAAAATTACAAATGATTTACTCTTAGCCTCTGACCAAGGCTGTATCTCAATACTAGTTCTACTTGATCTTAGCGCCGCGTTCGACACTATAGATCATAAAATACTCTTAGATCGACTACAAAACTACACTGGTGTTCAGGGACAGGCATTAAGCTGGTTTAGATCGTACTTATCAGACCGTTACCATTTCGTCTGTTTAAATGGGGAAAAATCAAAGATAACATCAGTAGACTATGGAGTGCCGCAAGGATCTGTCCTAGGCCCTCTGCTATTCTCAATATATATGATGCCACTTGGTAATATTATAAGAAAACATGGAATTAGTTCCCTTTCGAGGAACTCGAACTGCATCGGTGACGACACTAGGGAACGCCCTTCAGCGTAGCGCGTCTGAATTTATGAATGAAACCGAATCCAATCCTATTGGCGTTGCGTGATGACGTAGCGTGTGACGGCATATGCGGATGTGTACAAAGCACGCCGGCACACATGAGATGTCAGCTTTTTGCTATTCAGCAAGCGCTCTGTGTTGTCTGAACCAGTTTGTCTTATTTGGTGTTGTTTGTCTCTCTATTTTGCAATTTAGAAGTGTGTGTTACCCATGCCCTCGTTTTATCACGGCGGGACACACACACACGAGATGTGTGTGTCATGTCTGGGAACGCAGCACGCTCAAGCAGCCCTCGAGGGTGCTGCTTGTGGCCACTATGCATCTCTTACTATAAGAGTGCTGCGTTCCCGCCTGGCCTTATTTAGTAATGATGGTCAGATGCGCGCTCCCCGCGGATCAGGTCCCGCATCTGCTGAGGCAATGCGGCGGCTTAGATCGTGGGGCTCGCAGAGAGAGCTCTCAGAGGAGATCGGGACTGCTGAGGCACTTTCCCGATCTTCATCTGAAAGCTGCAGATTCCCCTATCCCCCGTTCGGGAGCCCGCCCCGCGGCTTCTCCCGTTCGGGATGTAGACCCGGTGTTGCAGCTGTCTGATTCCGAGGAATTGGACGTGCTCAGCATCGCGGAGGAGAATCTGCACGAAGCGCGCGCACACACACACACACAATTTGCAGTAAGATTCTGTGGCCGAGATCTCGCGTCTGAGGCAGCGCGTAGGTTTAATGTTTGCCTTGCAGTTGCAATACAGAATCTAGCTCGGATCTCGCGTTTGCCGAGGCAGCGCTTAGATTGCGAGTGTACTTTCCAGTAAGATTCTGTGGCTGGGATCTCGCGTCTGCCGAGGCAGCGCGTAGGTTTAATGCCTTGCAGTTGCAATACAGAATCCAGTAGCTCAGATCTCGTGTTTGCCGAGGCAGCATGTAGGTTACGAGTCTACTTTGCAGTTTGCTGTGTGAGTACGAGGCATGAACAGTCAGCTCCTGAGGGTGCTTGCTGTGTTCATTGAAAAAAAAAAAAAAAACTCGCCGCACACGTGCGTTTCGGGTGTCTCAGCCTCGCGCCTGTTGACTTTCTTCTCGAGAGATGAAAGCCAAATTATAACGGCTCGAATCTCGCGCTTGCCGAGGCAGCGTGTAGGTTATGAGATGGTATAATTAAATATAAAACAGTATTCTGGTGTTTATGGCTGCATTTAATTCCTACAGCCTACCATTCAGACTGTGTTTCACTTATCCAGTGTTATGGCTGCATTTAATTCCGAGGAGTTAAAGTAATTAAATATTAATTCAGCCTACCATCTGAAGGAGAGTATCGCTTTGAGGTCCCCCTCAAAAAAAAAAAAAAACTGAGCTTGGACTTTAGGCGTGCTCTTACCAGACCTCTGAGAAGACGACTGAGACGTCCTCCAGTCCAGTCCTAACTTTACAAGACCTCCAAGGGCCCGCCCCGAGAGACAGCGGTTGCGGTCCCATCTCTCGCTGGGCCCTCGGGAAGCTGGCGTCAGTATCCCGCCGTCTCTGACGTTTCGGGACACGCTAGCTTCCAGCGAGCACACACTGGTCTGTCTGCCCCAAAGGCTTGCAGTCAGTCAGTGTTCAGGTTCGCACACTGTGACTCGTTGTCGGTCTTCCCCTGCCGGTTCTCCGCTTCAGGGTGCCGTCAAGGACTCGCACAAAACACCTGACACCAGCCCGGAAGGGCTGGTTCCCTTGGCGAATTTTGCAGAGGCATGGCAGAACCTCGCGAATATTTCTCCATGGGTCCTGCGCATAGTAGAAATCGGGTACAGACTGCAGTTCCAGGTCCACCCACCAAGGTAAGTATCAACGGGGTGGTCTGGACTTCAGTTCACCCAGAGCAGAGTCTGGTGTTGGAACAGGAAGTTCACTCGCTGCTGGAAAAAGGGGCCATAGAGCATGTTCCCCCACCAGTCAGGGAGTCCGGGTTCTACAGCCGGTACTTCATAGTTCCCAAGAAGGATGGAGGGCTGCGTCCATTTTTAGATCTTTGGCATCTGAACCGGTCTCTGAGGAGGTTCAGGTTCATGATGCTCACTAATTATATTATCGTGAGTCAAAACCAATACAAGGATTGGTTTGTCATGATAGATCTAAAAGATGCCTATTTTCACGTCTCCATCCTTCCATCTCACAGGAGGTTCCTGAGGTTTGCTTTCGGGGGCGAAGCTTACCAATATCAGGTTCTTCCATTCGGCCTAGCACTCTCCCCTCGTACTTTTACCAAGTGTATGGATGCAGCTCTAGCATCCCTGAGGCTCGAGGGCATCAGGGTGCTCAATTACATCGACGACTGGCTAATATTGGCCCAGTCGAGAGAGCTGGCGATTCGGCATCGAGATGTCGTCCTCGCCCACATCCAGAGCCTGGGGTTGAGACTCAACACGAAGAAGAGCGTGTTGACACCAGCCCAGAGAACCACGTTCCTGGGAGTGGTGTGGGACTCAGTCACGATGCAGGCACCTTTTTCTCCTGCTCGGATCGAGTCCATCCTGACCACAGTGTCCGGGATAAAGCTAGGCCAAGCCATCACTGTCAAACACTTTCAGAGAGTGTTGGGTCTCATGGCAGCAGCGTCCAACCTGATACCTTCTGGCCTGCTACACATGAGAGCTCTACAGTGGTGGTTAAGAGCCAAGGGGTTTTCCCCGAGGGGAAATCCATTCCGCTTGATAAGGGTTACGCGCAGATGCCTTCGTTCCCTATCAATTTGGAAGAAGCCTTGGTTCTTGTCCCAGGGTCCCAGGCTGGGAGCGTCATGTTGCCGGATATCTATTTCGACAGACGCCTCCCTCACGGGCTGGGGCGCGGTCATGAACGGCCACTTTACGAGAGGTCTCTGGCAGGGCCATCATTCCTCTTGGCACATAAATTGCCTAGAAATGTTGGCGGTGTTCCGAGCTCTGAGGAGCTTTCTGCCAGACTTCCATGGTCGCCGTGTCCTAGTAAGATCCGACAACATGTCGGTGGTATCTTACTTAAACCGTCAGGGGGGTCTGAGGTCGCGCCCTCTGTGCAGACTGGCGCATCAGATCCTCCTGTGGTCCCAGCGGAGACTGTCGTCTCTCAGGGCGATGTATGTCCCGGGGGACCAGAACCAGGGAGCAGACATGCTGTCGAGGCAGGGGCTGAGGCCCGGGGAATGGAGACTCCACCCCGAGGTGGTGGAGTTAATATGCGAGAGGTTTGGCCCAGTGGAAGTGGACCTATTCGCGTCCCGAGAGACGACACACTGTCCACTGTGGTTCTCCCTCACATCCAGCCCCGCTGGGTTGGATGCCATCACGCAGACGTGGCCGAGGCTGCGTCTGTATGCCTTTCCCCCAATCGCTCTGCTCCCAGCAGTTCTGGAAAGGGTCTGCCAGGACGGGGTCAGCCTACTATTAGTAGCCCCGTTTTGGCCGGCCCGAGTATGGTTTTTGAACATCATCCTGCTCTGGCAGGCCCGCCATGGCAGATCCCTCTGAGGAGGGACCTGTTGTCTCAGGCAGGGGGCTCAGTTCTCCACCCTCGGCCCGAGCTGTGGAAACTGTGGGTCTGGCCCCTGAGGGGGCACAGTACCTAGAAGCCGGCCTGTCAACAGAAGTGGTTGAAACCATACTCACTTCCAGAGCTCCCTCCACGAGGAAGCTATACGGCCTTAAGTGGAATGTGTTTTCCACTTGGTGCAGAGAGCGTGATCTGGACCCAGTTCACTGCCCAGTGGCTTCAGTGCTGGAGTTCCTTCAAGACCGCTTTTCTGCCGGGCTTACCCCATCCACACTCAAGGTTTATGTGGCTGCCATTGCGGCTTTCCACGCTCCTCTGAGTGATGGCCCTCTGGGGAGGCATCACTTGGTCGTACGTTTCCTCCGTGGAGCCTGGAGGATGAGACCTGCGGCTCGCACCAGGGTTCCCTCTTGGGACCTGGCGGTGGTTCTCGAAGGGCTGGCCGAGGCCCCCTTCGAACCATTGGAGTCGGCTGAGGCCAAGAAAACTTTCGTTTAAGGTGGTCTTTTTGTTGGCCATTACTTCTCTGAGGAGGGTAGGAGATCTTCAGGCGCTCTCTATTTCCTATGGGTGCTTGGAGTTTGCTCCCGGCAACATTAAGGCCATCTTGCATCCCAGGCCCGGCTATTTGCCCAAGGTGCCATCTAATGTGGCACGGCCTATGGTTCTGCAGGCTTTTCATCCTCCACCTCATGTGACGGCGGATGAGGAGAGACTTCACCTGCTCTGCCCTGTCAGAGCACTGCGATGTTATATCCAGAGGTCCTCCTCATGGCGGAAGTCGGACCAGTTGCTGGTGTGTTTTGGGTCGCCCAAGAAGGGGCTTCCCGCCCCTAAGCAGACCCTCAGCAACTGGATCGTTCAGACTATTTCCCTGGCCTATCAGGTGCGCAATTTGCCTTCACCTATGGCCGTGAGGGCTCACTCCACCAGAGGCATGGCGTCCTCTAGAGCCCTCCTTTCAGGGGTTTCTATCCATGACATATGTGAGGCGGCTGGCTGGGCCACTCCGCACACATTCATGAGGTTTTACAGTCTGGACCTTCCCTCTACACCCGGTGCACGAGTGCTTTCGTCCTAAGTTGTGCCTGAAGACAGCTTCACACTAGGATGAAGCGGGGTTCGTTGTGGTATAGTGGGTATCTCGTTCCCCTAGTGTCGTCACCGATGCAGTTCGAGTTCCTCGAAAGGGAACGTCTCGGGTTACGTATGTAACCCTTGTTCCCTGAGAAGGGAACGAGACACTGCATCGGTTCGCCACACCTCACCCCGCCTGGAGCACTTGCTTCATAGCAAAAGCTGACATCTCATGTGTGCCGGCGTGCTTTGTACACATCCGCATATGCCGTCACACGCTACGTCATCACGCAACGCCAATAGGATTGGATTCGGTTTCATTCATAAATTCAGACGCGCTACGCTGAAGGGCGTTCCCCTAGTGTCGTCACCGATGCAGTGTCTCGTTCCCTTCTCAGGGAACAAGGGTTACATACGTAACCCGAGACGTTTTCACTGTTATGCTGATGACACTCAATTATATATCTCATCACGACCAGATGAAAACACTAACTTATCTAACTTGACAGAGTGTCTAAAAGATATAAAATGCTGGATGACGTGTAATTTCCTGCTATTAAATTCAGATAAAACAGAGGTATTACTTATTGGTCCAAAAAACTACCCACAAAATCCCTTACAATACAACTTTAATTTAGAAGGATGTCCTGTTACTTTATCCACTACAGTAAAAGACCTGGGTGTTATACTAGACCGCAACTTGACTTTCGAAAATCATATCTCATATGTTACAAGAACAGCCTTTTTCCACCTTAGAAACATTGCTAAGCTACGTAACATGCTATCTGTTTCAGATGCAGAAAAGTTAGTTCATGCATTCATGACCTCGAGACTAGATTACTGTAATGCTTTATTAGCTGGTTGTCCTGCATCCTCAATAAACAAACTACAGTTAGTGCAAAATGCAGCCGCTAGAGTTCTTACTAGATCAAGAAAATATGATCATATAACACCAATTTTATCATCTCTACACTGGTTACCTATTAAGTTCCGTATCAATTACAAAGTATTACTATTGACTTATAAAGCTCTAAATGGTTTAGCTCCTGTGTATTTAACAGACCTTCTATCGCCCTACAATCCATCGCGCTCTTTAAGATCACAAAATTCGAGGCTTCTGGTCGTTCCTAGGATATCTAAGTCTACTAAAGGAGGGAGGGCGTTCTCACATTTATCTCCTAAACTCTGGAATAGCCTTCCTGATATTGTTCGAGACTCAGACTCGCTGTCCCAGTTTAAAACTAGATTAAAGACGCATCTCTTTAACCAAGCATTCACTTAATGCTTACCTTTTATACTACTTCTGAATCAGTTCGAATGCATTAATATTATGAACATCAGCTATGCTAATTATTTCCCATCTGTCTTTCTGCTGTTATCTCGGGACGCTAGTCCCGAGGTAAATAGCGTTCGTCAGCTCCAGTTTGTATCCAGCCTCTCACGAAGACTTCAGATGCCCCAACACCTGTGGAGAGACGACTAAACGCCGGTGGAGAGACGACTAAACGCCTGTGGAGAGACGACTCGACGCCTGTGAAGAGACGACTAAACACCGGCGATATGTTATGCCTAAATTTATACATGATTAACTAACTGTATTTTTCTTTGTACATTTCTGAAATGCACTTTCTGTAAAGCTGCTTTGAGACAATGTGTATTGTGAAAAGCGCTATACAAATAAACTTGAATTGAATTGAATTGAAAATTTGTATTTCTTATTTCTTTAGTTTATACATAATTTAAAACCAACTGCATGTATTTAATAATTATAATTATTTTACGTATGACATACAAATTTAGATCTGGTAAATGATATTTGGGACAACAATGCAACAAAAGGTCAAGTCAAGAATATTTGTATAGCGCTTTTCACAATACAGATTGTATCAAAGCAGCTTCACAGTTTTAATTAAAATAATAATAAAACATCCACGTTTGGTAATGCGGATCAATAGTATTATTGATTGATTAAATTAAATTGAATATCCCCAACTGAGCAAGCCAAAGGCAACAGTGGCAAGGAACCGAAAAACTCCATCAAATGACCTACTGGTGACCTAAAACTCCATCAGGTGACCTACTGGTGACCTAAAACTCCATCAGGTGACCTACTGGTGACCTAAAACTCCATCAGGTGACCTACTGGTGACCTAAAACTCCATCAGGTGACCTACTGGTGTCCTAAAACTCCATCAGGTGACCTACTGGTGTCCTAAAACTCCATCAGGTGACCTACTGGTGTCCTAAAACTCCATTAGGTGACCTACTGGTGTCCTAAAACTCCATCAGGTGACCTACTGGTGACCTAAAACTCCATCAGGTGACCTGAAAGGTGCACATGCATGTATGCCAGTTTTCAGTGAAATAAAGGGAAGTGAATAACAAAAGGGCTGCAGTGGGCTATCTTGCTATAAACAGTTCAAGCTTAATTGAAGATGATCCATGTTGACCATTCTAGTAAATATCTATTGCATTTAAAATAAAAGAATAGACATTACTGTTGTCAGGCATATAAGCAGCAATCAGAGGGGGTGAAAAGGAAATGTTGGCACTGTTTTTTGTTGTTTTACTGAATAGTGCATTATCCCTGTGTAATAGTTATAGTGTGTGTAGATCTGTGTAGATTGAACTGCCCTTCCACCCCCAGGGGCCCAGGAATGGCCCCCAGAAGAGCAAAAAAGATTTTTCATTTATTTATTTTTTACATTTCAAATGGCTGTAACTTAAAGTCCGGTTAGTGTATCAAAGAGAAAATTGGCAGGATAACTGCTTATGCTTTATTTAATAAATAATGTTGGGCACAGTTTTCAGACATATATGGAAAGCTGGCAAAAAGGTTATTTTTGAAAGTGTTCATGGTAAAATATAAAATTTCAGCCTGTCCCTCATATATGTCATAAAGGTTTGCACAATGAACAAATTTAGATATCCAGTTGTCCATTAAATATATTATTGATTTAACATTTATTGTTTCATTGCTAAACGTTTTAAACTACATTACCCACATATCTCTGTCATTCTATCAATGGAACAGGAAACGTGGTGCTGTAGTTCATTGAAATGTGCTTAGGGTTAGGATTTTCGGTAAAGGAGTGATTTCTCACAACATAGAGACACTTTATAGTTAACTTAATGTATAACTAACTTAACAATAACACCAAAACATACTTTGTAACATGAAACGCCGTTTTATATGGTTTAAAAGGATGGTCCAATCACAGCGAGTTCTGCGATAAAGTCACAGCCAATAACAACCCAACTGAACAGATCCGTCACACTTACTTGCCCATTTATGGTAAACGATGACAGAGCTCTTCTGGTTCCGGTTGCAGGATAGATACTTTATATTTAATATTTCGGCTGTTAAACATTCATTCCTTCTAAATAAATTATAAAAATCACATTTAAAAACAAAACACTCCTTTGTGTGGTTACCATCCAACAACGAGTTCACATGATCAATGACACTAATGTGCCTATTTGATTAGAGACTGATGCATAAATACATTTGAATAAATAAAATACTTTTTTCTAAGCAATGGCCTACAGCAGTATGTTAATTAAAGATGAGTACATGTACTAAAGTGGTTCTAACATTTACAGTGTATGTATAGTATATCAAATGTATATCAATTATATTCAAATAAATGTAACAAAAGCACAATGAATGCACACAATTTTGAAAGCATATTCCAATATTTAATGTCAAACTGTTTAAAGACCAATGTAGCGCCAAAACTACTGCACAACAGTGTAAAAATCAGTTAATTATAAATAAAAAAATATCCAGATACAGGGGCAATCTATTATAGTGACACATACAGTAACGTTAAAAAACATTGCTATGATGACGTTATATTTGTACAAACCAAGAGATGAGATTCAACTTTGTTTTGTGAAAATATATTTGTTTCTCTTTCTATGAACAAAAAGGCAAACCGTAAGCACAACATTTTACATTCTCAACTTTAATTCTATATCCTTGTAATTATTGGTCACTTTTATTGTAACTAAATGAAAGGCAACTTAAAATAGTGGATTATTATAAATGTCAGCAATATAATAATCCAGTATGTCAAGTGTGTAATTTCTGTAATATTCTTTTAGCACCAAAAAGAATTCCAAAAATATTGATAGTTTTCAAAAGGTTTTTCAAAAACACTCTCACTATCTTCAATTGTTTGGACAAACACCTGCAATGGATGGCAATGAATATGTCCTTTACCAAAACTCCTGATATGGAATACTGACGCTTATTTGATAAAGGCATTAGGCAGATATCAAGTACAGTTTATGAAGCTGAAACATAATACTTTATGGGAAATAATGACTATAATGACAGATAAATTACTGTTTTCAATATTGGTTCTGCATAATATCAAAGAGATCCTGGAGGAGTGGGACTTACATGAAGACTTTCAGAAACTGTGACAGAGCAAAGGCTGCACCTCGCTGGACACATCCTACACATGCCCAAACAACAACACCCGAAGACACTTATGAAGAGGACACCACCAGGAGGATGCAGGAGACAGGGATGACCAAGGAAGACACGGAGGCAGATGTTTCACGAAGATCTGAAGAATGTCAGTGTCCCATGGGAAGATGTGGAGAACCTGGCCACAGATCGAATACGTTGGAGGACACTTGTTGCCCAATGTGCCCAGCACAGGACTTGATGATGATGATGATGTGAGTTTATCCATAACTGTAGGATTTATTTCTGTAAAGAGTGTCGCAAAAATAAATGTTAAAAGCATTTCTATATAATAGGTTCACTGATATGTGGGCATTTCTATGAATAAAAGTATGTCTTTAATAGCAAGCAATAATCATATGAACTCGTTTAAAAATAACATGATTTACATGCAAACGGGACAGTTATCAGCAGTGTAACTGATCTGATTATGACAAAATAATCGAGTATTTGATGTCATGTGACAAGTCAGATCAGCTTTTCCACTCTTGCAAACAGAGGAAGGTTATGAGGTGTGGAGAGACATTATGTCAGAGGTGGGAGTAAGTCACTAAATGCAAGTCTCAAGTCAAGTCCAAGTCTTAACATTGCAAGTCAAAGTCAAGTCAAGTCATTCTGTTGTAAGGGTCAAGTCAAGTCAAGTCAAGTCATACTCTTTGTCAAGTCAAGTCAAGTCAAGTCGCAACTTAGTCATCAAGTCATACCAAGTCGCACACAGGCTAGTTTTACACATTTTTTAACTCTGGGACTTTTATTACTTATTTAGACACAGAGGGCTGATGGGTTACAAAAATAAATAAATTAACTTGTGTGTAATAAATAAAATATCATTAAGAAGCACTTTAAATGCTCTAAAATAAAAAATAAATTAAATTAACAAGTAAACAAGGATTAATAAAAAATTTCCCATCTTGTGCTAGCCCTACATATAGTTATTTTGCTGTGATGTGTAAAAGTGTAGCCTAAACTAAGACTGCACTCCCTTGATAATTTCTAAAAAAGCCGACTTCAGTTCATCGCAATCTCACACATCTCTGTTATTATTATCAATGAAGCTTTCATAATATATACACTTTGTTTGTTATAATTAAAGGGTTTGCCAGCATACCGAATTCAGCACTGAACAAAAAGTCCGTTTAGAGCGGTGAGGGGAGTCTATCGTAAATGCTTCTGATTGGCCATTATTGCGTTCAAGAAATCAACACATATGTCTGTGATTGGCTACATCGTTTAACGCTGCAAACTTGTTAGAAATAGAAACTCTGACCTGTAAATCGTTTCTATTTTATTAGAAATAGAATTTCTTATTGCTTTTCTGCAACAGATGAATAAAAATGTATTCGTTTTTATGTTTTATTCATAGATATTTCTAGCTTGCGGAAGTCCCGCGAATCGTTTTATTCTCCCTCAACCCGCACACACATAGTGAGTGCATTACCGCGCGCGCTCTCTGTTGTTGCTGTGTCCATGTTGTCCGCGGAGGGATCTGCTGTTTTGGCAGGCGGCAAGCGGCTTCCTGATAGCGTCTAGCGGTTTATGCATGTATAGCTTGGGTTCGCCGACTTTTTGGAAAATATATAGAAAAAAATCACAATAATTGAATTTTTTTTTCCACAAGTCATTTCAAGTAAATAGGCACAAGTCGAGTCAAGTCTAAAGTCACAAGGAGCAAGTCTAAAGTCAAGTCGAGTTATCAGAGATCTAGTCAAGTAAGTCTCAAGTCCAGAAAATTGCGACTCGAGTCTGACTCGAGTCAAGTCATATGACTCGAGTTCTCCCACCTCTGCATTATGTATCATTGGAACATGAACAGACAGGGACCAATTTGTAACAATTTTAATGAATATACAATGCAATTAATATAAACTTTCGGATAAACTTTCTGACAGTGTGTGTGACATCCGACTACTTTCCAAAAAGAGGGGCAACTGATTTACAAATATTGTGATAAATATGTACAGGAATTGAGGCAGTAGCCAATGACAGCATTAGGAGTAAAAGCAGCAATTGTGTAAAAATATACAAATATGTACGAGTATCGTATAACTTGTTAAATCTTGTGAATTATTAAGACTTTGAGACTATGTTTGTACTGATTGGGCAATGGGTTTTGTGAGAAAAGGTTTAAGAAACAATAAATGCTTGATAAAATGTTTGTTTTAGGGTTAAAACCAACACATACATACATACATACCATTGCGAATATTTGCCTTTGCAGCTTTCCGTCTCCTCTGTTAACTTGTCCTCAAACAGTAATGGGACTGAGTCCGAAAGGCCTCTTTGGTCTTTTCAGCTGAAAAAAGAGATAAGAAAATATCATTATGTATAATATATAGGATTATTTAAAGGAAAAAGTATTGATTTACCTTACAAATATTGTATGTTACATTATTAAGCATTAAAAGCATGGTAAGTGTTGTGGTTACTGTACATTTACAATAAGTATCACATTAAAACTACCAATAGTGTGGTAAAAGCATGGTAAGTTTTGTGATTACTGTCTTTTTACTACACTTAGCCTATCACATTAAAACTAATGTCACTGTGGTAAAAGCAAGTGTTGTTTTTACTGTGCTACTACTACAAATACAACTTTGGAATTAATTGTACTACTTGTCTTTAAACCTGATATGAATATGATTAAGCCAGGTCTAGGCCTATAGCACGTCACGTGACAGACGGTGTTTAATCACCCTGTTTTGAATTAGAACGCAATGAAACGCAAAGCCTCCGTGGAGATGACAGATATAATGCAGTGACTGAGCTATCTACTAATGTGAGCTAATCTGATTAATATCGACAAACAGAAAATACATTATATCAAACATTATTAGGACAGCGTATTTGGTATTTACGACTTACCAGAGCCATATAAAGAGAGAGTTGCGACAACTCCATTGACAACAATGGAACGTTTTTTTTTACAGCAATGGCGGCTCGCGGAGCCTCTCAATAGTTCCGGAAGTAGCGGCAGCGCGGTAGAGTTACAGCAGAACAGACCGTTTGTGATGCACTTTTAAAAGGTAAGACGTTTAAAGAATAAGATTGTATATTATCAGTACATCTGAATCAAATTTACTTGTAACTTTAACTGTATTAAAGCATGCTAGTTGCTTATTGCTCTCTAAATTAGTAGTTATAGGGGACGTTATCAGGTAAAATAAAGGTCATTGGATAAAGTTAGTACCGCATAAGAAACCACGAACAGCATATTAATGTTTAAACCCGTTCTATTAATGCATGTTTATCCTTTGTTGTGTAATAAGAGGGAAATACTTCTAAACATAGGTTAAATATAACATTGGAGAGTGTGATAGTTAATTGATAAAATGAGAATATCGGTTTTATTATATGTGCAATAACGGGGAAAAATCCTTGTTTTAGATTTCATATTTGAGTAAGGAAAAACGTATGGTTGGCGTTTTTTATTCATTTTGTTTCTGTTGACTATTACCTGTCTATATTATGATTTAGCCCAGCTGATTTGTATTGATGGGAAAGGAAGATGGAATAAGTAAGATTAAAAAACATGCTTATAAACGGCAGCAAGCCATGTTCTAGATCAAATCACACTAGGCTAAATGGGGTATTATAAATACCATAACTGTATTATATACTAAATCCTATAAATAATTTATCGCGTTTTTTTTTTCCTTTTTCTCTTTCAACACAAGAAGCACAAAGGGGATTCGGTGGATCCTGAAGACTCCTGCACTGACGCTGTTCCCCTCACCTTCAGTCTCACCTCCTTGGATTTTGCAAGACTTTATGCTCCTTATTTTTAATAAACATTAAACTTCCCAGTGTTGGTCTTTGTGGAAAAAGTGCAGATACACCTAAGTATGATTAGCACAAAATTTTTAGTTCTATTTAGATTGCTCCTGACTTTTAGAGCATATTTTCTGTGTCTGACAGTACAAGAACAACATAGAGGAAAGGCCAGACAACATGCTTGACGTGCAGTTTATTAGACATTTATAAATCCCATTGTACTAATTCAGTGCAAAAGTGTATGTATATATATATATATATATATATATTATATATATATATATATATATATATATATATATTACACACACACACTACCGGTCAAAAGTTTTAGATCGGTTAAGATTTTTTTATGTTTTTAAAGAAGTCTTTCTGCTCACCAAGGCTGCAATTATTTGATAAAAAATACAAAAAAAAAAAAACAGTAATATTGTGAAATATTATTACAATTTAAAACAGCGGTTTTCTATGTGAATATAGTAAAGTGTAATTTATTCCTGTGATCAAAGCTGAATTTACAGCATCATTACTCCAGTCTTCAGTGTCACATGATCCAACAGAAATTATTATAATATGATGCTCAAGAAACATTTATGATTATTATCCATGTTGAAAACAGTTTTTTACATTTTTATTTTAGAATTCTTTGATGAATAGAAAGTTCAAAAGAACAGAATTGATCTGAAATAGAAAGCTTTTGTAACATTAATCATGGGCGTAATTTCCTATGGAGACAGGGGGGACATGTCCCCCCCACTTTTCAAAATCCCGTGTGTGTCCCCCCCACTTTCAAGTTCGTTTATGATTTTTTTAACCGCACGCCGTCATCGCCCTGGAGGAGCAGAATATAGCCTGTGCCGATGCGCGCGTCCGCGTCCAGGTGCGTCGCGTCTACACCATAGTCCACACTCTAAAAAGAGCTCACTAAGTTCTAATGAGCAGGTATAAAAGAGAACTGGATTCTGGCGCGCTGTCTGTGCGCCGTGTGCGTCAGGACATTCACAGACAGCGCGCCAGAATCCAGTTCTCTTTCGCACTTGAATAATAATAACACACACATTTATGCCAAAATTTCCGTTTTGTCAATTTTATCCTCACAAGGACAGTCTTAAAATGAGTTAAATAAAACCTTAAATGAAAGTCAAGCGTAAATGAGAAAATTAAACGGGTAAGATCCTGTCATCAGCGACAGATCTTAAAGGGACAGCAGCCAATTCTGTCTGTCATTTAAGTTAACCAAAGAACAAAGGGGAACAGAGCAAATTACTCACTGATCTTGTCTAAAGAACGTTGTAGATTTAATAAGGATTAATCTATATTTAATTTATAATGTATGCAGTGCAGACTATTTGATAACCTTATTCAATTTCTGTATATTTTGTACCTGTTAGACAGGAAGGGCACAGGCAAATATGACATTTATTGTGGGTTTAAGTGAAGATTGTTTAAAGTTTACTTAAATTAAAAGTTGTTATATTTTGGGGGGGGGGGGGGGGTCCTTTTAATCGAGAAGTCAGTAGCTATATTAATATCAGTGATACTGGCCTTCATTCATAAAAAGATGCTATTAAACAATTATTTAAAATATACTATCTTTATGTAGTTTTTACATTACAGTGGAAATTGGGTCTCACATAATTTCAAACACACAAAACATTAATGGTGAACATTTTTGACTTTATAAAATTATTACCTCAAGTCTTGGCAATCGGCCCCTATTAAACAAAAAAGTAAAATCTTTTGTTTAATAACACTTTATTTTGATGGTCCCTTTTGAACATTCTGGTGACTATAAGTAACTTTGCAACTACATGTCAACTAACTGTCATTAGAGTATTAGTCAGCTTAATATCTGATAACTCTTTATTGTGATGCTCCTCCAACAGACAGTCTACTGACTATAAGTAACTATGCAACTACATGTCAACTTATTCTAACCCTAACCCCACCAGTCTACTAATACTCTAATAACACTCTAATGAGAGTTAGTAGACATGTAGGTGCAACGTTAGTTTATAGTCAACAGAATGTGTTAAAGGGACCATCCAAATTTTTGTTTATACATAGTTTAGTAGCCTACTTTTATTTTTGGCAGAATTTATCATTATAATCAACTTAATTATTTCCTGGATTTTGTATCACCATAGTACAATTAGTCCCTAAATGTATGTAAATGCAGGAAATGGGATTCAAATCAGAAAAAAAAAATTCCCCCATTTTGTGTCCCCCCCACTTCTCAAACCAAAGTTACACCCTTGACATTAATCACTACCATTCAAAAGTTTGGGGTCAGTAAGAATTTATTTTTTATTTTTGGGGGAAAGAAATTAGAAAATACTTTTATTCATCAAGGATGAGTTAAATTGATCAAAAGTTACAGTAAAGACATTTATAATGTTAGAAAATATTCTATTATAAATAAATGCTGTTCTTTTGAACTTTGTATTCATCATAGAATCCTGAAATAAAAATGTTTAAAAACTGTTTTCAACATGGATAATAATCATAAATGTTTATTGAGCATCAAATTATAATAATTTCTGTAGGATCATGTGACACTGGAGTAATGATGCTGTAAATTCAGCTTTGAATTTATTTGGAATAAATTACACTTCACTATTCACATAGAAAACCGCTGTTTTAAATTGTAATAATATTTCACAATATTACTGTTTTTTTGTATTTTTTATCAAATAATTGCAGCCTTGGTGAGCAGAAGAGACTTTTAAAAACATAAAAAATCGTACCGATCTAAAACTTTTGACCGGTAGTAAATATATATATATATATATAGGCCATTGACAAATAAACAAATAAATGTTTTTTTAAATCTTTTCAAAACTGATGTAATGTATATTTTTGTGTCATGAACAATGTATTTGAACAAGTTTCAGTTGAACATTTCTAAGTGTTTAAATTCACCTGAAAGTGTACCAGCCTACCCATACTTGAAAGCGTTTTTACCAGTATTTGATAGAAGATCTACAAGGATCATTATGGCTCCTCTGGACAATGCATTATCATGCACACTGCAATTACCATAATAAGAGAGCCATGTTTGCAGTTGTGCCCCCCTGACATACAAATTGTTAGAGAAAAGGTTTTCAATTATCAGCTATAAATCTACTGAAATGTATAAAATTTGTTTATATGAAAGGTTAAAATGATGCCATAGAATTCCATTTAAATTAGTATAGTCTGTTAATTTGTGCGGACAGTTGCACAACCTGACATTTTGGGGGGTTTAAGATAACAAAACATAAAATATATATTATCTAAATGTACTAAAAATGAATTTAAACTAAATAGCTTTTATAGATTAAAGTGATGCATGTCATGAATTTATCAAATTATGTTAAGGAAATAATGTACTTGGACACCTAGGAAATGTATGTGTGTGTGTGTGTGTATAATCATGTTTTGTTTTAAAATGAAATATGTATTCATTTATATAGTAATAAGTGCATAAGCATTTTAAACATTACAATGAATGTAATTTTACATTTTACTTGTTTGCAATGGCTTTTTAAGACAATCGCCTGTTTCTGCAAGTCTCCTGTCCTAGTGAAACCATAGTGAACATTACATGATAACCCTTAAATAGTTTAAAGTTTAAGAACACAAAAATACTTCAAAACAACTGCAAAACGGTCTTTAACCAAGGTAAAGTTAGCCAGAAAATATGTTAACAAAGGCAGGCAACGCTGGTTGACCACAATAAAACATTAAATATCAGCAGATTTTTATCTTTTAAAAACAATATTGATGTAACTACATATACATACTACATCTAAATGTCAATGTATTATATACATATTGTAAACCAACGCATTTATTGACTACAAAACTACCAAAAATCGCAGTTCAGCTCTCTACCTCCATCGATTTGAATTGGCGCCGAAGCACTTCCTGGAACTATCTGAGGTCTACGCGAACCACGTGACAACCAAACATTTAGAACTTCCGTTGTCGCAACTCTCTCTTTATATGGCTCTGCGACTTACCAACACCTGGCACACGTGACTGATGCCAAATATCGCGATGTGTTCGGAACGAGACTTCTTCAGCGCGATTTCCTACTGATAAAATATAATTGAAGAAATATCAATAAACAGCAAAGCAATCCAGCTTCCCTGGCTATATAAGACCGACATAATAACATTACAGTAAAATAAAATAAATAAAAAGCGATCAACGACGACAGAACAATGCAAATCAAGTTAATTACTTTTTAAAGTAAACCCAGATAAGAGTCCGTTCCAAATGATAAAAGTTGTCATTTAAGTGGCATGTGCACTGAAAACAGCACATTGTTATTTAAATATAATAATTTATCATTGTAAAAAATAACATTTAAGTATTATGCTATTAGGCATATTAGTAACAGAGAATTTCCAAAATCTGCGGAAGCAAGCTTATGAAAACAAGGACTGTTTTACGGATTATGTGGTTAATATAATAGTTATGTACAGGTTAATTGAAGAAGGTGTCCACTGCCATACTACTATCTCCTACATTATCAGGAGTACAATACCTGACTTGAACGTAAACATAGTTCTGGCTAAACTAATTCTTTAGCTTCGATATCTTATTATATAATTCTGCTTACATTAACTCATACTCGTAGTGAACTACAGAGACACATAGCTAACGTTTACAAATAATTGCTCGCGATCGACGTCTTCAAAATATCAAATATTTTGTGCATTTGGTACTAATCAACCGTCGCTTTCGCGATCCCTGCGTTTAATTTCAATAAAACACAGAAAACTAAACATACAAATGCATTCTTTAGAATTCATTGTTCCGTTTGCAGGCCTTTGGAGGCAATACATACTCTTTCGTAACACGCAAGTTACCTCGGAGAAGTGCGATCAGAAGTATGCTCATACGACATCTGCAGTCACGCATCCTTGCCCTCAAAGCGTGGGCAATCTAATTGATAGTAAAATGATGTATACTGAAATCTGAACATCATTTACTGATAATTAGTCGCTTTTAACCTTTAATAAACACGCATCTTGACGATAAAATGTATACCACTTAGCGCCTCTATGACGTTTCACCGAAAGTGCAGGAAACTACCTGGAGTACGTATTTCGAGTTTTGCAAAAATATAAAATGATAATTTTACAATGTAGACAGACATCACCCTGAAAAATAGATCTTATTTCACTTAGAATAAATGAGAAATAAATGATATGCCTGTGCCACATTTTATTTTAAAGGGTCAGACTTCAAACTTCATCCTTAGATAGGATGTGCGTAATATATAGTACACTATTAAAGGCAAACGTAAAATGCGCGTGTTTGCACGGGCATGCATAATGGTGGTCGTGCGGAGCAGCAACAAATACAAAAACAAATTAATGTTAAATACAAAATTAACATTTTGTTAATGTGCCTTGAATTGGCGCTAATTTGAAAAGGAAACTAATTTTTTTTACATTGCTTATATAAAGCTGTTGCGGCAGTGTGCACTTCACTCTCTACGTTAATTTAAGACTTTATTTAAATCATTTAAGACTGCTCTTATGAGGACACTCGACAAAACTGACATTTTGGCATAATTTGTGTGTTATGTTTTGTTCAAGCCCGAAAGAGAACTCGATACTGACGCGAGTCTTTTCCTCCACACAGCTGACATGTTGGAAGTTTAAGTTGCTGGTGCTAATGCTACGTTCACGGTCTTCGCATGCGCATAGTATATAAATATATATATATATATATATAAATATATATATATATAATATATATATATAATATATATATATATATAATATATATATAATAATATATATATATCTGCCGATGATGATAATTTTAAGCTTTATCTACCGATGTTGTGCCGATATCATCGTGCATCCCTAAACAGGAACCATTTAAAAGGAACATTGAAATAAATAGGAAAAGGACCTTCACCATACACCTGGGATTAAAAATAGATAAGGGCACTCAAAGAGATTGAGGGATGCATGTTTGTAATTTAATGTTGATAATTTGTAATACTGACTGTAATAAATTTTCCAATGATAAACGCATTTCTTTGTCTTGTCTTGTGTTTGTTTCTTTGATGTTTTTTTTTTTAAGAAAGCAGGGGCCCTATACATTAGAACACATGTATTGCATACATTTCCATAGTTGAAACATAAGTTCAAAGCACATCTAATTTCTTTACTCACTTACACTATGGTGCAATTAAAAACAGAAACTATATGTTTGTGTCATTATGTCACACATGCCTGGTTGCAACTGTTGAAAATCACAGATATCACAGATACTCCGTGGTTTACTGGCTATAATGCACCTACAAAAACAAAAAGTGTCATAAATACATTATTTTTACATAAATGTTATTGTTTACTGCTGCAGTGTGACACCATAAATGCACCTTGTAAATACATCTTAATCACAATGCTGTGTTTACCAGGTCAAATTTTTTTTGTCATATTTATTTGTCAAATGTCATATTTAACATAGGCTACAGTGAATATAATAACATAAAAATGGCTAGATGTTACAGTTATATGTGGTTATTACTGACCACAGATACTCAGTGGTTTGCTGGATGGATTAACGTGTGATCGATAATTAATGACTGCACTTCCCAGAGCAGGGATGCGTCCAGGCCTTTTTACAGTCTATGGTCCAGGCATCCATTAAAATGCCACGGGCGACAATGTCCTCTAAAATCATAGGCTACGTGTGATATTAATCTTTACTTAGGTAAAATATAGATGTTAATAGCCTACAAAATAAACCATAGATTGATGTCTTACCTTTGCCATTATGTGGTGCCCGCCCCCCCCCCCCCCGCCGTTAGCGTAGCATCGCGTACCTGTTACCCAACCAGCTACAAAGAACTGGTAAGCATCCAGACTTTTAAAAGCTTTGAGATCAGCTCCCGTGTATGGCGATACCCCGTTTACCACATAGTGGTACAAATCGTGTGGGCCGAAGTCGGGCAGATCCGGCGATTTAATGAGTTTCGTAAAAACTGAGGGAGGAAGAAGGTATGGGTCGGTATCCAAACCTGCTATCTCTAACTTCTCCAAATACCGCTATTTGTGAGGACCTAGCAGATGCCCTACCGCGACCGATAACGGCACGACAACTTTTTCAATAGAAGAAGCCATGCAGTTTAGTGGTATCTTATCTATATTAAAGTGTTTAAAAAACTAGTCCAATTTCCCGCTCGTCTACTACTGTGTTTAGCCTGTGCATCCAGATATGTTGCCGTCCAGCATGGCGTCATCACGTGGTCATGGTCACGTGGTTGCAAAGGGTCTATACCCCCTTTTCTCAGTAGTTTCGCTATCTCGGCTCGAAGTAGATGAAACACTTCGCTTTTCACCGTAGTTTCGACGCGCGCCGTATAACGGCGGGGGCGTCGAGCGAACTGTAGCGAATAGCCTCTCGTTATAGTGTTCAACACCCATTCTGATACCCCGGTAAGCCTTGGGATTCGGCGTGTTTGAGGGAATGTGGGAACATTTACTAAATGCGGGCACATTTACTACACTGAGAATACTGTCAGCTCACGCCGACTGAATCACTGCTGTGTTTACAGCATGCGAGGCGCGCGCTGATCACAGCTGGCAGCCTGGCCGCGCTCAGCTTCTCTGTGACGGGTTTGTGCAGAGAAAACGAGCGGGGGCGAATCCCGTGAGATTCGGCGTGTCTGTGAGAAATGCGTGCGCGAGACAGCGGGCACATTTTCTGCACGGAGAACACTGTCGGCTCGCGCCGACTGAATCAACGCTGTGTTTACAGCGTGCGAGGTGCGCGCTGATCACAGCGGGCAGCCTGGCCACGCTCAGCTTCTCTGTGACGGGTTGTGCATAGAAAGTGAGCGGGGGTGAATCCCGTGGGATTCGGCGTGTCAGTGAGGAAATGCGGGACAGCGGGCACATTTACTGCACTGAGAACACTGTCGGCTCGCGCCGACTAAATGTGTGTTAGTTTCGTTTTTACAGAAACCAAGGGACACGCATCGTGTAGTGTAAAGGCCTCATTATGCTTCTGCGTCAACTCCACGGCGTAGCTTCGTCGTCACTCCTACGGCGTCGTTGCCGTTTTATGGTTCTGCGTCAGGTTGCGTTGCATCGCGGTGCATCGGACCAATCACAGCCCTTGCGGTCTGCGTCGCCTCGACGCGTAGTTACAATTTTTAGGAGGTGCACGTCAAGCTACGGCGTAGGGGTTGGAGAGGGATTCGCGGTGACGCAGAGTGGTCTGCGAGGGTACGCCGTTGTTTCGATGCAGAAGCATAAAACAGGCTTAAGCGGGCATTGTATGGGCTTTCACTACATTTTCTGCACAACCGACATGAGTCGGTTTTATTTGTGCTAGCCCTGCACCGTGGCGGGCTGTGTCTGGGTTTGGGAATGGGCACTGGGACGTGGGCATTCTTACAACACTCGTAACACCATCGGCCGTGGCCGGAACACCAGAAAATGCACTATTTATTGGATTTATCTGGGTAGCCATAGAAACGGCTTTTGTGCGCAGGCAAGCGGGCTGAGACACCGGCTGCTTCACTGTGAATTACACTGGGACAGTCACAACGCATGGAACTGAACGAGCGAGAAGTTTTGGTGGAAATCCGGCCGCAGCGGGATCTGAACACCGTCACTTTCCTAGAGAGACTAGGAAGGCCTTGAGACCTCGGGCTTTACCTCAATCCTCGGCCGGGGCCCGCGTTGAGGGGGGCGGCGTCCAGCAGAGCGAGAGTGCGGTGTTTGATCTCGGGCCTGGCAACGCTGCTAGTTAGCCGAAACAACGGCCTTTGTGCGCAGGCAAGCGGGCTGTGGAACCAGCTTGCTCACTGCGAAATACACTGGAACAGTCACATTGCTTGGAACTGAACGAGCGAGAAGTTTTGGTGTAAATCCGGCCGCAGCGGGAACTGAACACCGTCGCTTTCCTAGAGAGACTAGGAAGGCCTTGAGACCTCGGGCTTTATCTCAATCCTCGGCCGGGGCCCGCGCTGAGGGGGGCGGCGTCCAGCAGAGCGAGAGCGTCGAGGAACACGGAGCGCTCAGCTTCCGTCATCTCAGATATCGTTAGCCACAAATGTTTCTCACCATTCAGGGGGGAAGGGCGCGGGTCTCGACTGTGACGGAGCTTCGTCTTTCCCGAGAAAGCGTCCGTCCAGCCTGTTGCGCGTTAGTTGCGCGGGCGCCTTTCAGTCGAGCCCGATGTAATCCACGGCTTGAGAGAGCGGACGCATCGGCTCAGTTTCATGTCATTCTCAGCAGATGACATGGCGGTCCTCATCGCTGAGTGGGGCTCGGCAAGAACCACAGGAAGGCATCTTTAAAAAGACGCCGCTCTTTTAGAGGGGTGGGAAAAAAGGCAAATAATGCAAGACACAGGAAAGGATTCAGAGGATTCCTAAGCAGAGGAAAGGATATGTATGCCGGAAAGCGCAGGAGGTACGGCGGCTGAAGGCGGCGAGGCCAGCGACTCCAGACTCGATGGCACGTCCCGCTGAAGGCTACAGGTCGACGGCGCGGCTTCTCACTCTGGATCCAGCGATGCGGGAGGCTTCGCTGAAGAGATGAAAATCAACGTAAGAGCAGCTATCGAGCCTATTTAGAGGGCGAGACCACGCCCTTTCTGGCGGGATGTGACGATATGGGCGCGAAAGTCCCCCATTCGTCGTGACGTCACGCAGAGCCTCTCTCGATAGGCTGCTGCTTTTGCCGCAGGGCAGCCAATAGGCGCGCGAGCTGTCTCGCCTATGTCTGCTTGCTGCCGCAAAACGTTTTACATTAATAAAAAATTAAGGATAATTTTTGGCTTCAATATCTCGTGGAAAAGAGTTTTCCCCATAGCGTAAGATATTACGCAATACGAGAGTATACTCTCGTAAGAGACCTGCCAACGTTAATCTTGCAGAGACGGCGAGCTTGTTCATGCATTGAATGCCTGCGAGCTTCTCCTCCTGTCTGTACGGTAACTTCTGTACAGCGCAACAGAGAGTGGAGTGGTTATGACGCAATCGTTAGCCTATTTTTACAAAAACTGTTTCTACGGGGCCATAATGTAACATAGAAGGTAATGGAGCCCTTTATACATTGTCGTGTGTCTGTAGAAATAAATAATGGACAAATGGAGTCTTTAAACGCCTCAGATGTAAAGTTATTTGCTGTCAAAGCGACGCCAAAATGAATGGGAGTCAATGGGAATGCTAACGCAAGTGAAGTTCTGCTACAAGATGGCGGCTCCCGCGAGGCTTCAACTTCCGGTCGATGGATTACCTCCTTGGTTCAGACCGAACCATAGAGGACCGAACTTCTCTACCTCAAATGTTGTGGGCGGGGCTAAAGTTCGGCAGGCATCATGAAAAGGTTATGGAATTTAAAGTGAAAGATTGTGCTTAAATGATTAATTATAGATTATTTATTGATTAAAAATAAAATCTAGTCATTTAAAGGTAGATTTTTTTTTAATATTAAAATATTATTATTACTGGACCAAAAAAAAAAGGTTTATTTTTAGGGCTTCGGATATTTTTGATTTATTGGTAATTCAATATTTTTGAATCATCCACCAATTTCTAATGTCCTCCGTGTTGACAATAATAGCACTTGAGTGTCATTAAGTTACTGCCTAAAAAATATAAGACAATCACATTCATACAATTTGATTTAATTTTAGAATAGATCTAATTTGATCTATGATTTATTTGTAATTAAATCAAGTAGGCTAATGATAGCCTGATAACAACAACAATATGCAGGAAATGTAGCCTAACCAATAATACGACTAATACGTTAAATAATTATTAGACATTTTACTTTAGGCTATTGTGGTGGAAAATTTAAACTGAATATTAAGCTAAACATGTTTTACCATTTGACCTTATTTGACCTGCTAAATCTCTGAAACAATGTTCTAAGACATTCTGTATTTTAGGTGAATGTGTGTGTGTGTCGAACCCATGATGTGTGTATAAATAACATAATATGGGAAATGAGACTAGACAGAGATGACTAGTTAGAACTTGTGATAAATGAAGTAATGGTTAAAACATATTCTTCTCTACCCAGTAACAGAAGAAGACTGTGAATGAATAACCAATCAAATTAATGTCATTATGCCATACCCCCTATTGTATAAAAACTGTTGTTTCCGTGTTTTCGGTGGGATTCTCAATGGAAATTGTCTGAGATCCACCGGCCTTGTTTTTACTTGGGAGATTCTCTGAGTATTGCTCGAGAACTCTCCTGGCCGTTAATTAAAAGCATTTAAGGGATAATTACTGAAGTCTGTCTGTCATTCATAAGCTGCGCAGCAAAGAAACCAGTAAGTTAGAATTATACAGAACAAACTCAGCTGTAGTCGACTGTAGACTCGCTGGAGTATAGGATTTAGACGGATGCTGTAGTCGACTGTAGACTCGCTGAAGTATAGGATTTAGACGGATGCTGTAGTCGACTGTAGACTCGCTGAAGTATATAGGTAGGGAGCCGAAGCTGTAGTCGACTGTAGACTCGCAGAGGTGTGAACCTAGTTAACGTCCAGAGTATAGACGCACTATGTATAAGTTCATAATAGGGTTGATAATAGAGTAGTCAGTCTTAGGGAGACAAATCTAAAATAATAGGTTTGAGGATAAGAAAATCCATCACACTATACATCTCAAAGCATGCTGTAGTCAGCATTCATATAGTTGCCTACTTCATATTCCTCTCGCGCAGATTTGATCTCTCTCGCGTTCGTTGCATTTTTTTCAGTCTGGAACCACCTACAAATGATGCTCAGACATGGTGTTTTAGCAGGCAGCTCCGTATATTTTGAGACGCAGCCCAGCCTGTCACCCCTTTGTCAATGGAGAAAACGGGCCGCGTTGTTTTGAAAATTTATATAAACGTATATTATTGTTAAATAGAGGAATTTTAATGTCAGTCGCAAATGCAAAAAAGACGATTCTCAATCCGGTAAGTCATCGATTTATTTATTTGAGACGCCCTTACAGCTAAGCAAAGGCTACGACAACAATACATTATTCGTAACAATTCGTATTAAGCCCACGATATTATCCTTTCTCAAGCGTTTATGTTTTTTTAAGCATTCTGTTTCTAGCATCATAATATATTTCTAGACTACAATTAAATGCAAAAGGATTGTTAACGTTATGAACGTGGTTTTCATTTTGATTTTCACCAGACTGTCCCCTTCACTGAGATTATACCGGGTGGTCTTCACCCAGGAGAGATGATTGTTATTCAGGGATGTGTTCATAATGATGCTGACAGGTAAAGTCAACTCAATACATCCGTTGGTTTATTCTCATGATAAATTGCATAAGAATCTTAAAGCATGCCATAGTCTGCATTCATTTTATTTATGATTAAGGTTCTATGCCCTTCTGTGTCCCAGTTGCATTTAATGTTTATTGTAGTGAACACTATTAGCGTATGCTGCTTAAGAAACCGTCTGAATATTCCACCCACAATGCAAACATTAGCAATGTCAAATCATTCATTAATTCAAGTGATTAAGTTTTATATATTTAGGACATGTTCACATGCACTGTTAATTGTCTCACAATGATATGCTATGGGTGGATTTTGCCCCCAAAAAACTCCCGTTATTATACAACTTATTTATATTACTAATAATATAAGAATCCGGCCGCAGCGGGATCTGAACACCGTCACTTTCCTAGAGAGACTAGGAAGGCCTTGAGACCTCGGGCTTTACCTCAATCCTCGGCCGGGGCCCGCGTTGAGGGGGGCGGCGTCCAGCAGAGCGAGAGTGCGGTGTTTGATCTCGGGCCTGGCAACGCTGCTAGTTAGCCGAAACAACGGCCTTTGTGCGCAGGCAAGCGGGCTGTGGAACCAGCTTGCTCACTGCGAAATACACTGGAACAGTCACATTGCTTGGAACTGAACGAGCGAGAAGTTTTGGTGTAAATCCGGCCGCAGCGGGAACTGAACACCGTCGCTTTCCTAGAGAGACTAGGAAGGCCTTGAGACCTCGGGCTTTATCTCAATCCTCGGCCGGGGCCCGCGCTGAGGGGGGCGGCGTCCAGCAGAGCGAGAGCGTCGAGGAACACGGAGCGCTCAGCTTCCGTCATCTCAGATATCGTTAGCCACAAATGTTTCTCACCATTCAGGGGGGAAGGGCGCGGGTCTCGACTGTGACGGAGCTTCGTCTTTCCCGAGAAAGCGTCCGTCCAGCCTGTTGCGCGTTAGTTGCGCGGGCGCCTTTCAGTCGAGCCCGATGTAATCCACGGCTTGAGAGAGCGGACGCATCGGCTCAGTTTCATGTCATTCTCAGCAGATGACATGGCGGTCCTCATCGCTGAGTGGGGCTCGGCAAGAACCACAGGAAGGCATCTTTAAAAAGACGCCGCTCTTTTAGAGGGGTGGGAAAAAAGGCAAATAATGCAAGACACAGGAAAGGATTCAGAGGATTCCTAAGCAGAGGAAAGGATATGTATGCCGGAAAGCGCAGGAGGTACGGCGGCTGAAGGCGGCGAGGCCAGCGACTCCAGACTCGATGGCACGTCCCGCTGAAGGCTACAGGTCGACGGCGCGGCTTCTCACTCTGGATCCAGCGATGCGGGAGGCTTCGCTGAAGAGATGAAAATCAACGTAAGAGCAGCTATCGAGCCTATTTAGAGGGCGAGACCACGCCCTTTCTGGCGGGATGTGACGATATGGGCGCGAAAGTCCCCCATTCGTCGTGACGTCACGCAGAGCCTCTCTCGATAGGCTGCTGCTTTTGCCGCAGGGCAGCCAATAGGCGCGCGAGCTGTCTCGCCTATGTCTGCTTGCTGCCGCAAAACGTTTTACATTAATAAAAAATTAAGGATAATTTTTGGCTTCAATATCTCGTGGAAAAGAGTTTTCCCCATAGCGTAAGATATTACGCAATACGAGAGTATACTCTCGTAAGAGACCTGCCAACGTTAATCTTGCAGAGACGGCGAGCTTGTTCATGCATTGAATGCCTGCGAGCTTCTCCTCCTGTCTGTACGGTAACTTCTGTACAGCGCAACAGAGAGTGGAGTGGTTATGACGCAATCGTTAGCCTATTTTTACAAAAACTGTTTCTACGGGGCCATAATGTAACATAGAAGGTAATGGAGCCCTTTATACATTGTCGTGTGTCTGTAGAAATAAATAATGGACAAATGGAGTCTTTAAACGCCTCAGATGTAAAGTTATTTGCTGTCAAAGCGACGCCAAAATGAATGGGAGTCAATGGGAATGCTAACGCAAGTGAAGTTCTGCTACAAGATGGCGGCTCCCGCGAGGCTTCAACTTCCGGTCGATGGATTACCTCCTTGGTTCAGACCGAACCATAGAGGACCGAACTTCTCTACCTCAAATGTTGTGGGCGGGGCTAAAGTTCGGCAGGCATCATGAAAAGGTTATGGAATTTAAAGTGAAAGATTGTGCTTAAATGATTAATTATAGATTATTTATTGATTAAAAATAAAATCTAGTCATTTAAAGGTAGATTTTTTTTTAATATTAAAATATTATTATTACTGGACCAAAAAAAAAAGGTTTATTTTTAGGGCTTCGGGATATTTTTGATTTATTGGTAATTCAATATTTTTGAATCATCCACCAATTTCTAATGTCCTCCGTGTTGACAATAATAGCACTTGAGTGTCATTAAGTTACTGCCTAAAAAATAAAGACAATCACATTCATACAATTTGATTTAATTTTAGAATAGATCTAATTTGATCTATGATTTATTTGTAATTAAATCAAGTAGGCTAATGATAGCCTGATAACAACAACAATATGCAGGAAATGTAGCCTAACCAATAATACGACTAATACGTTAAATAATTATTAGACATTTTACTTTAGGCTATTGTGGTGGAAAATTTAAACTGAATATTAAGCTAAACATGTTTTACCATTTGACCTTATTTGACCTGCTAAATCTCTGAAACAATGTTCTAAGACATTCTGTATTTTAGGTGAATGTGTGTGTGTGTCGAACCCATGATGTGTGTATAAATAACATAATATGGGAAATGAGACTAGACAGAGATGACTAGTTAGAACTTGTGATAAATGAAGTAATGGTTAAAACATATTCTTCTCTACCCAGTAACAGAAGAAGACTGTGAATGAATAACCAATCAAATTAATGTCATTATGCCATACCCCCTATTGTATAAAAACTGTTGTTTCCGTGTTTTCGGTGGGATTCTCAATGGAAATTGTCTGAGATCCACCGGCCTTGTTTTTACTTGGGAGATTCTCTGAGTATTGCTCGAGAACTCTCCTGGCCGTTAATTAAAAGCATTTAAGGGATAATTACTGAAGTCTGTCTGTCATTCATAAGCTGCGCAGCAAAGAAACCAGTAAGTTAGAATTATACAGAACAAACTCAGCGTTCGACTGTAACCGCTGAGTAGGATTTAACGGAGCTGTAGTCGACTGTAGACTCGCTGAGTATAGGATTTAGACGGATGCTGTAGTCGACTGTAGACTCGCTGAAGTATAAGGTAGGGAGCCGAAGCTGTAGTCGACTGTAGACTCGCAGAGGTGTGAACCTAGTTAACGTCCAGAGTATAGACGCACTATGTATAAGTTCATAATAGGGTTGATAATAGAGTAGTCAGTCTTAGGGAGACAAATCTAAAATAATAGGTTTGAGGATAAGAAAATCCATCACACTATACATCTCAAAGCATGCTGTAGTCAGCATTCATATAGTTGCCTACTTCATATTCCTCTCGCGCAGATTTGATCTCTCTCGCGTTCGTTGCATTTTTTTCAGTCTGGAACCACCTACAAATGATGCTCAGACATGGTGTTTTAGCAGGCAGCTCCGTATATTTTGAGACGCAGCCCAGCCTGTCACCCCTTTGTCAATGGAGAAAACGGGCCGCGTTGTTTTGAAAATTTATATAAACGTATATTATTGTTAAATAGAGGAATTTTAATGTCAGTCGCAAATGCAAAAAAGACGATTCTCAATCCGGTAAGTCATCGATTTATTTATTTGAGACGCCCTTACAGCTAAGCAAAGGCTACGACAACAATACATTATTCGTAACAATTCGTATTAAGCCCACGATATTATCCTTTCTCAAGCGTTTATGTTTTTTTAAGCATTCTGTTTCTAGCATCATAATATATTTCTAGACTACAATTAAATGCAAAAGGATTGTTAACGTTATGAACGTGGTTTTCATTTTGATTTTCACCAGACTGTCCCCTTCACTGAGATTATACCGGGTGGTCTTCACCCAGGAGAGATGATTGTTATTCAGGGATGTGTTCATAATGATGCTGACAGGTAAAGTCAACTCAATACATCCGTTGGTTTATTCTCATGATAAATTGCATAAGAATCTTAAAGCATGCCATAGTCTGCATTCATTTTATTTATGATTAAGGTTCTATGCCCTTCTGTGTCCCAGTTGCATTTAATGTTTATTGTAGTGAACACTATTAGCGTATGCTGCTTAAGAAACCGTCTGAATATTCCACCCACAATGCAAACATTAGCAATGTCAAATCATTCATTAATTCAAGTGATTAAGTTTTATATATTTAGGACATGTTCACATGCACTGTTAATTGTCTCACAATGATATGCTATGGGTGGATTTTGCCCCCAAAAAACTCCCGTTATTATACAACTTATTTATATTACTAATAATATAAGAATTCCCTATGTCTACTCCTAATTTTTCACATTTAAAATTTGTGGTACTGCCAGGTGAGATTAACGTCTGGTGGTAGTTTAGCAATAACTATTTAAATGAATATAGTATACCTACTCAATTAAAAACCCATATTTTCACCTAAATGTTATTTTCTCATTTCAGTTGCCGTAGTAGGCTCCTAGTGATCACATTGACTTAGGCTTATTACAAATGAGGCATACTAAAAAGGGAGGTACAAATATTTCAGTGTAGTACAATATGTGCTTCCATAGGTTTCAGTTTGATTTGACATGTGGCTGCAGCACAAAGCCACGGGCGGATGTTGCCTTTCACTTCAATCCCCGCTTCAGCAGCTCTCCGCAGATCGTGTGCAACTCTTTACAACACGAAAACTGGGGAAAAGAAGAAAATATGGACCTCATGCCTTTTAAACAAGGAGCTACCTTTGAGACCATTATCTTGGTACTTTGTGATGTATTCAAAGTGAGTGTGAAACATTATATTACAGGTAAACAAAGCTAGTCTTCAGCCTATCTGGTTTAAAGCATTTATACCCAGATATTAATTATTATTCGTAGTAGTAGTTATTGTAATAGAGCTATTTCCAGAGAGAAATGGTAGATTTGTTAAGTGACAGGAATTTAACTCATTTACTTGTAGGTAGCAGTAAATGGCGTTCACATTTTGGAGTATGAACACAGAATTCCTCTTAAGATGGTGGACACATTTTCAGTCTCCGGAAAAGTAGAACTGCATGCCATTGGCTTTATCCCTGATTCAGTAAGTGACAAACACTACTATTCAAAAATGTGGACATACCTACTCATTCTTTATTATTCATTTTATCATTATTATATTCCAAATGTAAGTATTATAGTAAAGTCATTAACACATAAGTATGGAATTATATAGAGACCTATATATATATATATATATATATATATATATATATATATATATATATATATATATATATATATATATATATATATATATATATATATATATATATATATATATATATATATATATATATATAACACATACACACTACCGTTCAAAAGTTTGGGGTCAATACGATTATTTAAAAAAAAAAAGAAATTAATACTTTTCTTTAGAAAGGATGCATTAAATTGATCTAAAGTGACAGTAAAGACATTTATAATAATGCAAAATATTACTATTTTAATTAAATGCTTTTCTCTTGAACTTTCAAAGAATCCTGAAAAATAATGAATCACGGTTTGCACAAAAATATGAAGCAGCAAAACTGTTTTCAACGCATGTGATAATTATCATAAATGTTTCTTGAGCATCAAATCATCATATTATAGTGATTTCTGAAGGATCATGTGACAGTAATGATGCTGAAAATTCAGCTTTGATCACATGAATAAATTACACTTTACTATATATTTACATAAAAACAGCTGTTTTACATTGTAATAATATTTCACAATATTACTGGGTTTGTTTTGTATTTTTAATCAAATAAATGCAGCTTTGGTGAGCAGAAGAGACTTATTTTACAAACATTAAAAATCTTACCGACCCCAAACTTATGAACGGTAGTGTATATATATATATATATATATATATATATATATATATATAATATATATATATATATAATATATATATATCCACCCTGTGCTTAGATTACAGTGCACAGACTGGCCAACTTTGAGGTTTTTAAACGGTATTATACAGTTAGTTCAGCTCCATATATGCATAATTAATATCAGTTGGGCATAATTTATTTCACAATTTATATTTGAATACAAAACTTAAGGATAAAAGCTGTTGTTGAAAAGGATAAATAATATGCATTTCAACTTTGCAATGACATATTTTCTGTCTTTGCACAGGCAATATTTTCAAAATCAGATGACCAAGTAAGTTTAGCATCCCTGCACCTGACATCAACAATGGAATTTGCATAATACATTTTTTTCCTATTAATGAAAAAAATGCACTTCATATTAACATGATAACATGACTCACAACATGAACTGTCATTTTGCAGAGCATACCCTACAAGGGCAGTTTACTTAGAGGAGTCATTCCAGGGCAGCATATAACAATCAAAGGGCATATCAGCGTATTCCCTCACAGGTAGATACAAAACTTATCTTTTGTACAGTTTTTGCCATTTGACACCTAATTATCTTGTTTTGTCTTTTCTCAAGTTTCACTGTTAACCTAAGGTGCAGCCAATCAAACAACATCGCCCTGCACCTTAACTCACACATCAAATCTGGCATGCTTATCAGGAACTCTTTTCTCAGCCAGTCATGGGGGCCAGAGGAGCGTGAACTGCCATACTTTCCCTTTTCAGCTGGAAACTACTTTGAGGTACCTCTGACCTTTGCTTGGAAGCATGGCATTAGTTTTCACTGAGATACTCAGCTGTATATTTCTTCGCGCTCTAACGAAACTTACCATTTCACAAAATGAACGGAATGCATAGGCTGATATAAAAAACTGGATGACTAGTAATTTCCTACTACTTAATTCTGAAAAAAAAAAACAGAGATTCTAATTATTGGACCAAAAACCTCAGCTTTTTACTTTTTGTAAAAGTGTTACTGTCTAACACTTGATTCTATCAAGTCTTTGTTGGTTAGGAACCTGGGTGTGCTCTTTGATACCAATCTTTCATTTGAAATCCACGTTTCTAGCATCTGTAAAACTGCATTCTTCAATCTTAAAGGGGTCCTATAATGCCCTTTTCACAAGATGTAAAATAAGTCTGTTTAAAATTTAAACTCTGTTTAAATCTAGACTAAAATCACATCTCTTTAACATACACATTATCAACTTATATAATTCATATAATGTTAGGCTGCATAAATTAGGTCTGCCGGAACTGGGAAAACGAATCGATTACCTAACGTAACCTCGGTTCTCTCTAGATGAGGGAACGAGTATTGCGTAAGCTAGCTTACGCTACGGGAAAGATTCCATCTTTCTGAGAAATTGAAGCCAAAAATTATCCTATAATTTTGTATCCATTGTCAACGCAGTTCAGCTGCAGCAGACCATGAGAGGGCTAGCTAGCCGCTCATTGGTTCGCTCACGGAGAACTGCTTAAGCCTATGAGGGAGCGCGAGTGAACCCGCGACCAATGAGAGTCTGACTCGCTCTCAATACGTCACCGCCCGCCGAAACTGGTGTGGACGAGACTATAAATATCCCGAAATAGGCTGAATAATCTGTTTTTTTCATATACTGAAGCAAAAATCGCCAGTAGCACAAGCACGGCCAGGAACGCAATACTCGTTCCCTCATCTAGAGAGAACCGAGGTTACGTTAGGTAACCGATTCGTTCTCTTACGAGAGGTTCTCTCGTATTCCGTAAGCTAGCTTACGCTACGGGAACCCCTGGTCAACGCCGTGCGTGCTAAGCATCCACTATTAGTCCCAGGGGGGACCCCGGGGAACTCTGTAAGTGGGAATGAATATATGTACATGTGACAAAAGGCCAGCGGAGCGGGCCGGTGACTGTGTAGTACATAAGCACATTATAGAGAGGGAACAGAACGAACTCGGTCTGTGTGATTAACCCCCTATAGTGCAGCTCAACCAGAAGCGCTGAAACATACTAGACTGCTAATAGTTTAGCCTGCAAGACGGGTACTTCCAGATTGTAAAATCTGACAAAGGTGGAGGGGGAAGCCCATCCCGCTGCCACGCAAATGTCGTGAATGGAAATTCCGCTGGACCATGCCCACGATGAGGCCATGCCTCTAGTGGAATGAGCCCTGATGCCCAGAGGGCATGGCAGGTCTTTAGATGCGTATGCTGCTGCAATGGCATCAACAATCCATCTGGATAGGGACTGTTTCGAAGCGGCCAACCCCTTGGTGCGCCCACCGAACGAAACAAAAAGCTGCTCGGATCGTCTGACCGGAGCAGTGCGAGTAACGTATAATCTCGGGGCCCTGACCGGACATAGGAGATTAGTATCAGATTCGCTATCGGATGCAGGCAGAGCCGATAGGGATATAACTTGTGCCCTGAACGGGATGCCGATCGCTTTGGGGACATAGCCATGCCTAGGTTTGAGAACGACTAAGGAGTCATTAGGTCCAAACTCAAGACAGGACGCGCTGGTGGACAGCGCGTGTAGGTCTCCCACCCGTTTTACTGATGCGAGCGCGAGTAGAAAAACGGTCTTTAGCGACAGGTACTTTAGGTCCACGGTGTTTAACGGTTCGAATGGGGGAGCTTTCATAGCATCAAGAACTATGGAAAGGTCCCAAATCGGCACCGAAGGGGGGCGAAGGGGGGTTCATCCTTCTAGCTCCCCTGAGGAAGCGGACTACCAACCCATCTTTGCCCAGTGACTGGCCGCGCCGGGGTTCAGCAAACGCCGCGACGGCTGCCACATACACCTTAAGAGTGGATGGGGATCTGCCCTTGTCCAGCATCTCTTGGAGAAAATTTAGCAAGGAGGGAACCTCGCATAACCGTGGGTCCAGACCCTTTTCGGTGCACCACTCTGAGAACACAGACCATTTTGACGCATAGAGCCTTCTGGTAGAAGCCGCTCTAGCCTGCATGATCGTGTTTAACACTCCCTCTGGCAAAGCAACGGGTAGTTGTTGAGCACCCACGCGTGTAGCGCCCAGCGCTCTGGGTGGGGATGCCAGATCGTGCCGCAGCTTGGGAGAGGAGATCTGCTCTGACTGCAATGGGCCACGGCGCTGTCTGTGACAGCTGCGTGAGCTCCGGAAACCAAGTCTGACCCTCCCAGCGCGGGGCTATGAGGAGCACCGAGTGCTGAGCTTCTCTGATTCTCTGAAGCACCTGTTGTAGCAGAGAGACCGGAGGGAAAGCATAAAGCGGGCGGCTGGGCCAGGTTTGGGCTAGCGCGTCCTCGCTCCTTGAGAAAAATAATTGGGCAGTGGGTGTTCTCCGCCGAGGCGAAGACGTCCACCTCTGCTCTGCCGAATAAACGCCACAGTTTCTGAACTGTAAGAGGATGCAGGGACCACTCCCCGGGGGGAGTGGGGTTCCTGGACAGGCTGTCTGGACCGTCGTTCAGATGTCCCGGCACGTGCGTCGCCCTGAGCGAGAGCAGGTGACACTGAGACCAAACTAAGATGCGTTCTGTCAGCTGAAAAAGACGCCCCCCTGACGGTTTATATAAGAGACCACGGCTATATTGTCCGAACGGATCAGCACGTGGTGGCCCTGAATGCGCGGGAGAAAGTGCATGAGCGCGTTCTCGACCGCCAACCTCTCCAAACAGTTTATGTGTAGGAGGCTCTCTTGAGCTGACCAGGGGCCGAAGGCCGGTGAGCCCTCGCAGACCGCTCCCCAACCCGTGTTGGAGGCGTCTGTCGAGATGACTTTTCGGCGTGAAACTGTCCCCATGGAAACGCCCCGCTGAAACCATTCTGCCACTGACCATGGCTGCAGAGCTGTGATACAGGTCTGCGTTACTTTTATCAGCTGGTGGCCCGTGGTCCACGCTCGGTGAGACACACGGCTCCTCAACCAAAGCTGAAGCGGGCGCATGCGCAGTAACCCCAGCTGGAGCACCGCGGAGGCTGAGGCCATACAGCCCAACGCTCTCTGAAATGTTTTCAAAGGCGTGAGTCTGTTCATCTGAAAAGGTGCGGCGAGACGCTGCACACGGTGCGCGCGCTGCGTTGACAGACGCGCCGTCATCGTGACCGAGTCCAGCTCTATACCCAAGAAGGAGATAGTCTGACTGGGTTGTAGTACGCTCTTTGTCCAGTTGACAGAGAGGCCCAAAACTTTCAGATGGTCGAGGAGAACTGTACGATGAGACAGTAACTCTCTCTGAGATTGTGCCAAAATCAGCCAGTCGTCCAAGTAGTTCAGTATTCGCAGCCCCTGACTCCGCAGGGGGGCGAGCGCCGTATCCATGCACTTCGTGAACGTACGGGGTGCTAGGGATAGGCCGAACGGTAGGACGGTGTATTGATAAACCTGTCCTTCGAGGCGAAACGTAAGAATGGCCTGTGAAGGGGATTTATCTGGATCTGAAAGTATGCATCTTTCAGATCTAGTGATATGAACCAGTCCCCCTGGCGCACATGCGCGAGGAGTTTTCTGATAGTGAGCATTTTGAACGGTCTCTTCATGAGAACTTTGTTCAGCGATCTGAGGTCTAATATTGGTCTGAGACCGCCGTCTTTCTTGGGGACAAGAAAATAACGGCCGTAAAACCCCGACTCGCTCATAGCCAGAGGCACCCTCTCTATAGCCTTTTTGCACAACAGAATTGCTATCTCTGAACGGAGCAGCGCGTCACTGCTTCTGGGTTCACAGTAGTTTCTAGCCGCGCTCGGAAGCGAGGAGGGCGGCGGCAAAACTGTAAGCGATAGCCTAGCTTTATTGTGTTTAACACCCACTGCTTCCCACGCTTTGAAGCGTGACGCTAGGGGGTGAATGGCTACATGGTCCCCGTCACTGCACTTCGCGGGCTGCGTGAGCGCGCTGATAGTGTTTACAACAGCGGGACGTACACTCGGAGAGGAGTTTATGGGCCCTGTAACAGAGTGAACAGAGGTAAGACGCGCACACGGGCTTGTGGGCGCGCTTATACACTCTGAGACTCGAGCGGGCTTGGCCCGCTTTATGAGAGTGGACTCTGTGTGAGACAGGGGAACTGGAGTGTCTTTGTGTATGAGTGAACACAGTGTTGTGGGCACATTCTCTACACAAGTTTATGGACCGCGTAACAGAGGTGGGACGCGCGCACGGGCTCGTGGGCGCGCTTATGTACTCTGAAACTCGAGCGGGTTGGGACCGCTTTATGAGAGTGGACCCTGTGTGAGACACGGGAACAGGAGTGTCTTTGTGTATGAGTGAACACAGTGTTGTGGGCACATTTTCTACACAAGAGGCTTTTACTCTCTTTTTGAGATTTCTCTGGGACGCCGTAGACACGGCGTTTTGTGTATGAGTGAACACAGTGTTGTGGGCACATTTTCTACACAAGAGGCTTTTACGCTCTTTTTGAGATTTTGCTGGGACGCCGTAAACACGGCGTTTGTGCTCATGCAAGCGGGAAGGGATACCGGCTTGGTAATGGCGGGGTACACTGCTGTAGTAGCCGCGTGAGCGGGGACTAACAGAGGGCGAAACTTTGACGGCGATCCGGCCGCGGCGGGGGAGAGCGCCGTCTTTTTCTCAACCACGCTAGGCAGACTTCGAGTAATCAGTTTTCAGCGCGATCCTCTGCCGAGGCCCCCGGGGAGGCGGCGGTCTGTGGCGGCTGTCAGAGCGAGAGCGAGGGCGGCCGCCCTGGTGTCGCTGAGAAGTCTGACTGTGTTTAGCTAGGCGCTAGGGTGGGGCTCGTGCAGGAGGCTGGTCACGTGAGCGGCCTGCAGAGGAGCTAGCGCGACGAGGCAGAACAAAATTCGCGGGAAATCCTCAATCCGCGTTGAAGGGGGATTTTTCCCCCGCTCTCGTCCCATTCACGAAGTACCTCACTCTGTAGTAGACATGGGGTGCAGCAGCTGCTTGGCCGGCGGCTGAAAGCTTGAAGTCGGACTGCAGGCTTTAGCGGGTAGCACAGGTGATGAGCGCCATCTCGCGGAGGGCGGCATAGACGTGCGGCGACCAGGTCCTCTACAGGGAAAATGGAGATAAAGCCCTTCTCTGCGGCTCCGTCCACAACGCGACGCGGGGTGGAAGAGTCAGAGCGAGTTCTAGCAGAGAGCGGGGCGTTCCAGGACTTCGTGAGTTCTGCGTGCAGATCAGGCAGAAAGGGCGCAGCCCGTTTAGCGGCGGGAGTCGAGCGCTGGTGGAAGTAGCTGCGCGGGTCCCGGTTGATTCTCGGGCCGAGGAGGCGTGAGAATCGGACCAATCCTCACCGTCTGAAGCGAGAAGCGAACATGTCTCCTTGGTGTCCGCGGCGTCAACGGAGGCAACAGAGCGGCCACTCGGCGGCAGCTGTATGTCCGGAAGCGGCGGAGATGGAGAGCGGGAGCGAGAGGCTCCGGCGGGATGAACGCTTCCGGCTGGGGGTCCGGCGGCCTCTGAGAGCGGCGTTTCTTTCTCCGCGGCGAAGTCAGAGGCGGCACGGAAGCATCTTAGTGGCCGAAGTCGAGCCCGCGGGGTCAACAATGGCATAGATTCGCAGAGCTCGCAGCCGCCACAGCGGGGGCGAGCTCGGCGTGCTCCAATCCGAGGCAGAGAGCGCAGAAGAGGTGGCGGTCCCCAGCCTCGAGGGGAGCGCGGCAAGAGCCGCCAGAAAATTTACGAGACATCTTGAAAAAGACGCTCGCTCTTTTAGATACAACAATATATAGGAAGCATTTTTGTAAAAAGGATACAATCCGTCGGATGGCGCTAGCTCACAGGACGGCTGAAGGTGGCGAAGACGGCCGGCCTTTTCGACGACGGCGGCTTCTCTCTCAGGATCAGCAGATGCAGGTGCGTCGCTGAAGGATGAAAAAATCAGATTATTCAGCCTATTTCGGGATATTTATAGTCTCGTCCACACCAGTTTCGGCGGGCGGTGACGTATTGAGAGCGAGTCAGACTCTCATTGGTCGCGGGTTCACTCGCGCTCCCTCATAGGCTTAAGCAGTTCTCCGTGAGTGAACCAATGAGCGGCTAGCTAGCCCTCTTCATGGTCTGCTGCAGCTGAACTGCGTTGACAATGGATACAAAATTATAGGATAATTTTTGGCTTCAATTTCTCAGAAAGATGGAATCTTTCCCGTAGCGTAAGCTAGCTTACGCAATACAAGAGAACCTCTCGTAAGAGAACTTTCCATAACACCTGATGTACTCGTTACATCATAAAAAGACTGGCGTTGTCATGATCCGGCCTTCTTGTCCTTGATTTCCCCTAGTCTTGAGGCTGGTTTAGGTTATTGTCTGAGTCTTAGTGTAGTCTATCCTGTCTTGTTTTGCCCCCTCGTGGGTTTTGTTTTTTTAGTCATTAATAAACCCCTGTTTTGAGTTACTTGCTGTCTGCTATTGGGTTCGTCCTTCATCCACATAACAGGCGTCTACGCTTATATTAGTCTCTCTGTTTACCCCGAGGTTTACCGTAGTCCGCCGGATCCAGGCCGGATCTGATGAAGGACCTGCGCCTGAACCCGACAACAATGCAGTCCTGAAGTGTCAACTAGTCTCACCCCTGTGAAGGCACCCTTCTCCTTCCCTTTACCTTTGTGCAGATAAAAAGTTATCAAAATGATTCCAGGTCGCATGGATCCGCAGAAATGACTAAAAATTCTGTATTATGCAGGCCAGACAAGTTATTTGGCAATGTTAATTTGGAAAGAAATACTTACGTTCCTGCGCACATATATATTTAAATGCACATACCTTTAGACTAAACATGTGATATGCATGTGCACGCCATCACCATTTTACAGATTCACTTTACTTGACCTATGCCCCCTATGTAGACAAGACGTGTGTGATATATATATATATATATATATATATATATATATATATATATATATATATATATATATATATATATATATATATTATATATACAGTACTATGCAAAAGTCTTAGGCACATTAGTATGTTCGCCCCAAAAAATGGTTTTAAGCCAGTAATTGGTATCTTTTGCTGTAGTGTGTTATTTGGAAATATCAGTTTACATTTCCAAACATTCATTTGGCCATTAATTGTAATAATACAGTGAGATTTTTAAATGCACAAGGAGTCTGACAACAGCTGGTATAATCCACTCAGAGATCTGGGGCTCGTTCTTCGTACGTCGCTAACTCAGTTAGCTGGATTTGATTGTTGGCGATTTGGCATGATCTTGGATCGTTTGGTTCTTCGAAGCTCATCCTAGACTTGCTGTCATAGCAACAGGTGCGCTAGCTTGAACCTGCTCACGAGCAGGCTTATTTCATGGCTTTATAAGCAGAGCTGATACGGGAAGTCTTAACGCAGCGCGATAGTGTACTTTTTGAGATATTTTTTTTTTCTCATGACTCGTGAGTATGTCGTTACATCATTAATTTGTTGGAAATGCACAAATGTTCGACTCGTCGGAGTCGGGCTTTAATAACAGCACAAATAAACAGCATATAGAGATTCTTTGCGAGTGGCTCTTTCCTTTACATTGGAGATGCGGAGAACTTGGTGATAAGTAATGTCTGTCGTGCCATTCGCAAAGTTTACCTGCCTCTTAAGCAGGTTTTAGGGCATTTCCAAGCCACTTTAGACCCAATTGGTTGTATAGCAGTTTTTTTTTCAACGCAGGTAGGCCTAACGTTACATTATAATTTTTAATGTCGATCATGTAATCGTTAGCATGATGATTATGACTTTCAGTACAATATAGGCCTATTCCTCAGGCTTCCCTAATGTGATTGGTGCCATAGACTGCACATGTGTTCCCATCAAGGCCACAATTTTGTGAACTGAAAGGGGGATCACAATGTAAATGTGCTGCCAAGTTACTATTACGATTCTTAATATTCCAGATTAGTAGCCTAATATTACGTCAAATTGTAAAAAAAGGCAGTTGACAGACTAAAATCTCTTAGATGGTGTGTGACTGTTCCATATCACAAATGTGGAAGCACAGCGATTCAAATTTATGCACATATTTGAACGTGGTAAGGAAAATATTAATATCAAGCTCACTGTATTACATACACTCCAGTTACAATGCAGCTCTAGGACAAGGGCACACAATGCAATGAACTTTGGCCAACTAAAGGGGAGATTTCAGTGTCTGAAAAGCCTGAGGGTTGCACCTGACAGGACCTGTGACATTGCATGTGTCATATTACACAACCACCATCAGAAAAAAATATAAAACATTACATTAAATGTTTAATAAAAGACGAGACAAATTTGCTTAGTTCTTTGAGTTTTATTTCAATTGTTCTTTGTAAAGAAATGCCAGTGATCAAGTCATATTTTGCCTGCAATAAGAGATACTATGCAAGGTCAGCAATAGTTCTCTGTGTGAAATAATATATTAGCACTTACTCTGAAGTTCATTTGAAGCAACTATATCTCTAGTGCCAGTCTTTTTCTTTAAGTTGTCAAGTTAAGTTGTTCTTTTTATTTCTCAGCCTTTTTCATGGTTGCTTTTATAAACAGGCAAACATTTATTAACAGTGCCTTTTTAAAAGAGATTAGTATAAGTATAAATTACTATTATGTAGAATAATAGTACTTCACTTTTACTTGTTCCTATGTTCTAGTAGTGGGTGGTGACTCTGACATTACAATGAACAAAGTTATTAATTATTTAGAAATGATTCAAATATAAAAACTATACTGTAATAAGTGATAAAAACATCTAACTACAAACTTAATTTGTCTGCTACTTTTTGCCAGCCCTCTCTCCTGGCTTTTGCACACGTTAAGGTGTTCCCTGGCGTTTTTATTAAGTTTTCAAATTCAGCATATCCTTCAAGCAATAACTCTTGCTCTTCTGTGGAGAAAAAAACTGAGCGCGCTCTTTGGCCACGGTGAGCAGCCAATAGCAGCGTAGCTGATCAATGTTTCTACTATCGATACATATCCCCTTTTAACCCAGCGCGTGAACACGCAGTTATCTAAGATAATTCAATCCAGCGATACTAATCATAAACAACAGGTGTGTTCGAAGAACCCAATTAGCCGGATCATGATTAGCCCGATGATATTATCTTGGATGTCTCATTTGATCTCGGATGTTTTAAGCAACGTACGAAGAACGAGCCCCTGATCTCGCTATCATCAAGTCCATCTGGGATGACATGAAGAAACAAAAAACTGAGACAGAATAAATCTAGAAGAACTGTAGCATTGTCTCCAAGGCTCTTGAAGAAACATGCCTGCAAAGCTACAGTACTGTGAAAAGTTTTAGGCACTAAAAAATGCTTTAAAGTGATGAGGCTTTAAAAAATAATGTCATAAATACATTACGCCGTCTTTTTCTCAACCACGCTAGGCAGACTTCGAGTAATCAGTTTTCAGCGCGATCCTCTGCCGAGGCCCCCGGGGAGGCGGCGGTCTGTGGCGGCTGTCAGAGCGAGAGCGAGGGCGGCCGCCCTGGTGTCGCTGAGAAGTCTGACTGTGTTTAGCTAGGCGCTAGGGTGGGGCTCGTGCAGGAGGCTGGTCACGTGAGCGGCCTGCAGAGGAGCTAGCGCGACGAGGCAGAACAAAATTCGCGGGAAATCCTCAATCCGCGTTGAAGGGGGATTTTTCCCCCGCTCTCGTCCCATTCACGAAGTACCTCACTCTGTAGTAGACATGGGGTGCAGCAGCTGCTTGGCCGGCGGCTGAAAGCTTGAAGTCGGACTGCAGGCTTTAGCGGGTAGCACAGGTGATGAGCGCCATCTCGCGGAGGGCGGCATAGACGTGCGGCGACCAGGTCCTCTACAGGGAAAATGGAGATAAAGCCCTTCTCTGCGGCTCCGTCCACAACGCGACGCGGGGTGGAAGAGTCAGAGCGAGTTCTAGCAGAGAGCGGGGCGTTCCAGGACTTCGTGAGTTCTGCGTGCAGATCAGGCAGAAAGGGCGCAGCCCGTTTAGCGGCGGGAGTCGAGCGCTGGTGGAAGTAGCTGCGCGGGTCCCGGTTGATTCTCGGGCCGAGGAGGCGTGAGAATCGGACCAATCCTCACCGTCTGAAGCGAGAAGCGAACATGTCTCCTTGGTGTCCGCGGCGTCAACGGAGGCAACAGAGCGGCCACTCGGCGGCAGCTGTATGTCCGGAAGCGGCGGAGATGGAGAGCGGGAGCGAGAGGCTCCGGCGGGATGAACGCTTCCGGCTGGGGGTCCGGCGGCCTCTGAGAGCGGCGTTTCTTTCTCCGCGGCGAAGTCAGAGGCGGCACGGAAGCATCTTAGTGGCCGAAGTCGAGCCCGCGGGGTCAACAATGGCATAGATTCGCAGAGCTCGCAGCCGCCACAGCGGGGGCGAGCTCGGCGTGCTCCAATCCGAGGCAGAGAGCGCAGAAGAGGTGGCGGTCCCCAGCCTCGAGGGGAGCGCGGCAAGAGCCGCCAGAAAATTTACGAGACATCTTGAAAAAGACGCTCGCTCTTTTAGATACAACAATATATAGGAAGCATTTTTGTAAAAAGGATACAATCCGTCGGATGGCGCTAGCTCACAGGACGGCTGAAGGTGGCGAAGACGGCCGGCCTTTTCGACGACGGCGGCTTCTCTCTCAGGATCAGCAGATGCAGGTGCGTCGCTGAAGGATGAAAAAATCAGATTATTCAGCCTATTTCGGGATATTTATAGTCTCGTCCACACCAGTTTCGGCGGGCGGTGACGTATTGAGAGCGAGTCAGACTCTCATTGGTCGCGGGTTCACTCGCGCTCCCTCATAGGCTTAAGCAGTTCTCCGTGAGTGAACCAATGAGCGGCTAGCTAGCCCTCTCATGGTCTGCTGCAGCTGAACTGCGTTGACAATGGATACAAAATTATAGGATAATTTTTGGCTTCAATTTCTCAGAAAGATGGAATCTTTCCCGTAGCGTAAGCTAGCTTACGCAATACAAGAGAACCTCTCGTAAGAGAACTTTCCATAACACCTGATGTACTCGTTACATCATAAAAAGACTGGCGTTGTCATGATCCGGCCTTCTTGTCCTTGATTTCCCCTAGTCTTGAGGCTGGTTTAGGTTATTGTCTGAGTCTTAGTGTAGTCTATCCTGTCTTGTTTTGCCCCCTCGTGGGTTTTGTTTTTTTAGTCATTAATAAACCCCTGTTTTGAGTTACTTGCTGTCTGCTATTGGGTTCGTCCTTCATCCACATAACAGGCGTCTACGCTTATATTAGTCTCTCTGTTTACCCCGAGGTTTACCGTAGTCCGCCGGATCCAGGCCGGATCTGATGAAGGACCTGCGCCTGAACCCGACAACAATGCAGTCCTGAAGTGTCAACTAGTCTCACCCCTGTGAAGGCACCCTTCTCCTTCCCTTTACCTTTGTGCAGATAAAAAGTTATCAAAATGATTCCAGGTCGCATGGATCCGCAGAAATGACTAAAAATTCTGTATTATGCAGGCCAGACAAGTTATTTGGCAATGTTAATTTGGAAAGAAATACTTACGTTCCTGCGCACATATATATTTAAATGCACATACCTTTAGACTAAACATGTGATATGCATGTGCACGCCATCACCATTTTACAGATTCACTTTACTTGACCTATGCCCCCTATGTAGACAAGACGTGTGTGATATATATATATATATATATATATATATATATATATATATATATATATATACAGTACTATGCAAAAGTCTTAGGCACATTAGTATGTTCGCCCCAAAAAATGGTTTTAAGCCAGTAATTGGTATCTTTTGCTGTAGTGTGTTATTTGGAAATATCAGTTTACATTTCCAAACATTCATTTGGCCATTAATTGTAATAATACAGTGAGATTTTTAAATGCACAAGGAGTCTGACAACAGCTGGTATAATCCACTCAGAGATCTGGGGCTCGTTCTTCGTACGTCGCTAACTCAGTTAGCTGGATTTGATTGTTGGCGATTTGGCATGATCTTGGATCGTTTGGTTCTTCGAAGCTCATCCTAGACTTGCTGTCATAGCAACAGGTGCGCTAGCTTGAACCTGCTCACGAGCAGGCTTATTTCATGGCTTTATAAGCAGAGCTGATACGGGAAGTCTTAACGCAGCGCGATAGTGTACTTTTTGAGATATTTTTTTTTTCTCATGACTCGTGAGTATGTCGTTACATCATTAATTTGTTGGAAATGCACAAATGTTCGACTCGTCGGAGTCGGGCTTTAATAACAGCACAAATAAACAGCATATAGAGATTCTTTGCGAGTGGCTCTTTCCTTTACATTGGAGATGCGGAGAACTTGGTGATAAGTAATGTCTGTCGTGCCATTCGCAAAGTTTACCTGCCTCTTAAGCAGGTTTTAGGGCATTTCCAAGCCACTTTAGACCCAATTGGTTGTATAGCAGTTTTTTTTTCAACGCAGGTAGGCCTAACGTTACATTATAATTTTTAATGTCGATCATGTAATCGTTAGCATGATGATTATGACTTTCAGTACAATATAGGCCTATTCCTCAGGCTTCCCTAATGTGATTGGTGCCATAGACTGCACATGTGTTCCCATCAAGGCCACAATTTTGTGAACTGAAAGGGGGATCACAATGTAAATGTGCTGCCAAGTTACTATTACGATTCTTAATATTCCAGATTAGTAGCCTAATATTACGTCAAATTGTAAAAAAAGGCAGTTGACAGACTATAATCTCTTAGATGGTGTGTGACTGTTCCATATCACAAATGTGGAAGCACAGCGATTCAAATTTATGCACATATTTGAACGTGGTAAGGAAAATATTAATATCAAGCTCACTGTATTACATACACTCCAGTTACAATGCAGCTCTAGGACAAGGGCACACAATGCAATGAACTTTGGCCAACTAAAGGGGAGATTTCAGTGTCTGAAAAGCCTGAGGGTTGCACCTGACAGGACCTGTGACATTGCATGTGTCATATTACACAACCACCATCAGAAAAAAATATAAAACATTACATTAAATGTTTAATAAAAGACGAGACAAATTTGCTTAGTTCTTTGAGTTTTATTTCAATTGTTCTTTGTAAAGAAATGCCAGTGATCAAGTCATATTTTGCCTGCAATAAGAGATACTATGCAAGGTCAGCAATAGTTCTCTGTGTGAAATAATATATTAGCACTTACTCTGAAGTTCATTTGAAGCAACTATATCTCTAGTGCCAGTCTTTTTCTTTAAGTTGTCAAGTTAAGTTGTTCTTTTTATTTCTCAGCCTTTTTCATGGTTGCTTTTATAAACAGGCAAACATTTATTAACAGTGCCTTTTTAAAAGAGATTAGTATAAGTATAAATTACTATTATGTAGAATAATAGTACTTCACTTTTACTTGTTCCTATGTTCTAGTAGTGGGTGGTGACTCTGACATTACAATGAACAAAGTTATTAATTATTTAGAAATGATTCAAATATAAAAACTATACTGTAATAAGTGATAAAAACATCTAACTACAAACTTAATTTGTCTGCTACTTTTTGCCAGCCCTCTCTCCTGGCTTTTGCACACGTTAAGGTGTTCCCTGGCGTTTTAATTAAGTTTTCAAATTCAGCATATCCTTCAAGCAATAACTCTTGCTCTTCTGTGGAGAAAAAAACTGAGCGCGCTCTTTGGCCACGGTGAGCAGCCAATAGCAGCGTAGCTGATCAATGTTTCTACTATCGATACATATCCCCTTTTAACCCAGCGCGTGAACACGCAGTTATCTAAGATAATTCAATCCAGCGATACTAATCATAAACAACAGGTGTGTTCGAAGAACCCAATTAGCCGGATCATGATTAGCCCGATGATATTATCTTGGATGTCTCATTTGATCTCGGATGTTTTAAGCAACGTACGAAGAACGAGCCCCTGATCTCGCTATCATCAAGTCCATCTGGGATGACATGAAGAAACAAAAAACTGAGACAGAATAAATCTAGAAGAACTGTAGCATTGTCTCCAAGGCTCTTGAAGAAACATGCCTGCAAAGCTACAGTACTGTGAAAAGTTTTAGGCACTAAAAAATGCTTTAAAGTGATGAGGCTTTAAAAAATAATGTCATAAATAGATTTTATTTATCAGTTAACTAAATCAAATCAATATTTGGTGTAAAGACTGGGGTTCATAAGCTCTTTTATCAATTTTAGGTTTGGGGATAGATATTCAATAATTATTAATCTATGATCAACAAATTATTGAATAGAGTTTGAACCGGGTCCTTACGTATTTAAATTACCCAACGAAGGGTTATACAGCATACCCGTCTGTTCAGGGTAAGTATATAACAATTAAACACAACGAATTATGGTTAATTATTAATATACATCCTACACAGAGGAATGGCTGATCTTCAACAATACCAAAGCATTTGACCCCTCCTCGCTCATTCACACGTCTGCTGTGTAGTCCGGCTGGAGGCTACAAATGACTTATGGTCTATTTTAGCTTAAATTTAGTGACAATGTTTTGTGCACTTAAACGATTATCAGATTGTAGCTAGGATCTTTATATTAACGAGGCTTTGTTATACGAGCAACAACCACAGAGTCAATAAAGTATAAAATGAGGTTTAATGAATGAACTACACTACATGTAAAACAAGGATATAGATTAAACATTAAAGCTGCAAGCAGCATTGAAAGGGCCCTCGCACCCGTGCCATCGCCACCCGGTGGCTTTAGGAAGACAGACCACGGTGGGCAATGTGCATTTAAGTAGATAAATATAGTGGGAGTATGTCAAAGTCAGTTACAAAAATGTCCTTTATTATGGGATAATAGCATGCTGTTAAACATGTCACTTCCTGTTGCCAGCAGGTGACGCTATGACTGTAACTGAATATGAGCATGCACATGTGTTCAGGACAGAACTCTTATCAAACATGTGAAGTTTGGGGCAGATTGAACTTTGCCTTCTTAAGTAAAAACAACTTCCTGTTTCATTTCATTAGCATGCTTTAGCACTTAGCTAAGAATTGCTAGCATGTTTAACATGTTTATAACATGTTTATAACTCAATGGCATATTTACTATGTTGCCAGTACTGCATCACACTGTTAAACATGTCACTTCCTGTTGCCAGTAGGTGGCGCTATTACTATAGCTGAAAATTGTAATGTAGATGTGTTCAGGGCAGGACTCTTATCAAATGTGTGAAGTTTGGGGCAGTTTGGACATTGTCGTCTTAAGTAACAACAACTTCCTGTTTTATTTCATTAGCATGCATTAGCACTTAGCTAAGAATTACTAGCATGTTTTAACATGTTTATAACATGTTTATAATTCAATGGCATATTTAATATGTTGCTAGTACTGCATCACAGTGTTAAACATGTCACTTCCTGTTGCCAGTAGGTGGCGCTATTACTATAACTGAATATTCTCATGTAGATGTGTTCAGGGCAGGACTCTTATCAAATGTGTGAAGTTTCGGGGTTTCGGGGTTCGAAGTTACAGCAAATTACTATTTAATTGCAGTAATAGCATGCTTTAGCACTTAGCTAAGTGTTTGCTAGCATGTTTTAGCATGTTTCAAGTATGTTGATAGCATGTTTAGCACTTGTCAGGAAGACAGGAACTTCAGTGTACATGCTCACAGCTGCACCAAACTTTACATGTAGGATAAGAGTCCCGCCATTGAACTCATGTACATGCCCACATTCACCCACAGTCATAGCGCCACCTGCTGGCAACAGGAAGTGACGTATAACACCTTCATGCAGTGTCTGAAAAGCGTAGCAAATTCAAAGCCGCACTGGCAGAGCTCCAGAATATGCAACAGAATATGCGGCCGCATCACTCCCCGACGCGCTACATGTGCGAGGGCCCGCCCATCGCTGCTTGCAGCTTTAATTATTTTATTTTTTTTCTTTTTTTTTTCTGCAAATTAAAGGGTACCTATTATGGCATTTAAAATGTTCCTAATATTGTTCTGGGAGTCCCCAACAACAGTTTTACAAGCATGCAATGACAAAAAACACTTTTGTTGTCTTATAATATGCATTTATTTTTACCTGATTTGCTCACCGACTCCCATATGAATCGTTTAGGGAGTCATTTTTCCAAACCCCGCCTTTGCGTGACGCTAATCTGTGGTGATATGTTAGACACCCAGCTGACGGGGTGTCATTGGTTGTTGCGCTAGATCTTACCCAGATACAACAGTGCTATTTTCTGATTGGCTAACAACACCAGACGAACAACACCAGAGGAGACCAGGGTTGCCAGGTCTGCACAACAAAACCAGCCCAATTGCTCATCAAACTAACCCAATCACGGCCAAAAATATTCAAATAGCGTTCCCGGGTGTTTCCTCAATAACAATCATGTTCCAGTGGATAAAACAATCGCGTCAAAACAACCCGCGGAAACAGTGCAGGCATACGGACCTGGCAACACTGGAGGAGACGCGCTTGAATCCTGCCGGTTCCACAGTGAGTGAGTTTTGGGCACTGCGGCATATTAAATATATTACAAATAGTTTTTCAGCGTGAGAAATACAATGTGTGGCCGGAGAGCGTGACAAAAGACCGAAATGAGTGACTGTCACGCTCAATGCGTGATGCGTGACACTTGAGAGCCCTGTGACAACTCCATTAACAACGACAAACACTTCACATATTTCAATACAATTGACATTGAAGACCTAAGTTAGCTGCTAGAAGCTGCGCTGTGCCTGTGCGTACACAACACACAAAATAATTATAGAACATGTTACAAACATAAAAGCAACAGCCTACTTACAGATTGTGATTCGGAGAAGGAAGCTGATCCAAATAAACTCGGTACTGAACCTCCCTCCTTCAGTATCAGCCGGCTCGCAAATTCATACTTTATAGCATTTAGGTTTGTGAAGCAATCATCTTCAAAATGACGCGAACACAGAACAAGTTCAGGCTATAATACTTCTGTGGTATAGTTATGAACTGTAGCCACTGTCTTCAAATGCTCCTCACTGGGCAGATGAAAAAAGTTTGCTTTTGCGTCGCACTTCAAAACACAGCAGCGTCTCGTCGACATGATGTTTTCCCTGGTGTCTCCTAATGCAATGAGTGGGCGTATCTTATTCAAATAACTTGTACAAGTGACGTACGAAAGTTAGAGAAAATGCATCGTTCGTCTATCGATTCATATCAACGACTCTTACTTTTGAGAGATAATAACTTTGTATACGGTGAACTTTCATATTTAAAACTATGCAGGGTGTTTTCGTTCACTTAGATCTATGTTACACACTACATGAAAGGTAATTTTCAAAATTCCATGATAGGTACACTTTAAGCCCATTTTCGAGGCCGCAACATGCTCAAAAAGTCACCAGATTTTGCACACATGTCAGGACTGGTGAAAAATGTAGTATTTTGTGGGTTTCGCGGATGGGCGTGGCAAAATGGCTCGCTAGCGCCACCTAGAAAATTAGAAAAAATTAGCCCCTCGTCCATGTTCGACCTACATGCACGAAATTTGGTGGGGACGTGTATCATATCAAGATGCCCAAAAAAGCTTCAAGAACCCATACCCTAAACTCGACAGGAAGTCCGCCATTTTGAATTTGGCGGCCATTTTGAATTTGGCGGCCATTTTGGGACGATTAACACACTCCGTACTTTGACGAACTCCTCCTAGGGATTTAGTCGGATCGAATACAAATTTCTGCTGTGCCTTCTAAAGGTATTGACGATGAAAAGTTGTGCTCTCTGCGCGTTTTTGTCAATGGGCGTGTCCGTGGCATCGATGATTCGCCATGAAACAGGAAGTTGGAGTAACTTTGCTGTACATGCTCAGATCTGCACCAAATTTTGCACGCTTGACAAGAGTCTCGCCCTGAACACATGTACATGCCGACATTCACCCCCAGTCATAGCGCCACCTGCTGGCAACAGGAAGTGACATTTAACGAAGCAGCCCCCGCCGCACGTTTGACCTACATGTACGAAATTTCTGTGGCACATCAACCATGTCCAGACGCACAAAAAAGCCTCTTGGAGCGATGCCCTAAACCAGTACTTCTCAAAGTCCGGACTCCGGTCCGGATCCGGACCCGGAGGGAATTCAATCCGGACCCGCCTCCATATCACATTTCAAGAGCACTAATTGTGTGTAAGGGATTAAAAGTGTGGATTTCCTACTTTGATAAACGCATGTTAAAATCATTTGTTTATTTTTTGAGATGGTCCGAAATTAAAACGAAGGCGAGATATTTAATGTTTTCCTCCGTGATTTAGTTGCCATGACATCCAGTAAGCGTATGACTTTTGACGTAATCAGGCGCAACCATAGACTGTAAAAAGGGGCGCAACGCGACACTTCACCGCAGTAAGCGTTTGAATGGGTGTGGATGATGTCATTGTCCAGGAAAAGAAAAGTTGATGAAGAAAATAGAGTTTTCAAAGATGATTGGACAGAGAGGTATGCGTTCACAGATATTCCAATTCTCCCGGAAGTTCCAGGAGTCTCCCGCATATTGATAGCGGCTCCCTGATGCCCGCAAATTAGTTCAAATCTCCCGCAATCTAGAGCTCGCGAGCTCCAAACCGGCAGAGAGGGAGAGAGCGACCTTACGTGTGTGTGCGCAAATGTGCTTGTGTGCCTCATGGGTTGCCAACCGTTTCGTACAATACATATTTGTTTAAGTTAAAAATAAAACGTATTATGAACTAAACAAATACATGGTTCATTTTTGGCAAAATGATCATGATAGCCTTTATATATCTGAGTGGTTAAGTCTTGTATATAGATTAAGCCTACTATAAAAAATATATATATAATGCAACTTTGCCTAATAAGTTGCATTTATAATGTGCTATAAAATGTATGAATTTCAGGGGTTATTTTTCAAAATTTTCTTCCGTGGGGGCATGTCACTATTCCCCCCGTTCCTTATTTTCAATTCAGAAAGTTGGCAATTCTACTCATGCCCCATCCAACACCCCGTCAACAAAAAAATGCCCCAAACAGTTTCGGACCTTTGACATTGACGAAAATTTTGATTTGGACCTTTGAATATAGACTTTGAGAACCCCTGCCCTAAACCCAATAGGAAGTCGGCCATTTTGAATTTTACGTCAAATTTTGGCTGATTTACACACTCCGTACATTAACGAACTCCTCCTAGGGATTTAATCAGATCGACTTCAAATTTCTGCTGTGCCTTCTAAGGATTGAGGATGAAAAGTTGTGCTATCTGTGAGCTTTCGTCAATCGTCGTGTCCGTGGCGTGGTGTCAAACATCAAGTCTTCGCCACGACAGGAAGTGGTTGTAACTTCAGTGTACATGCTCACAGCTGCACCAAACTTTACATGTAGGATAAGAGTCCCGCCCTGGACTCATGTACATGCCCACATTCACCCACAGTCATAGCGCCACCTGCTGGCAACAGGAAGTGACTTATAACACCTTCATGCAGTGTCTGAAAAGCGTAGCAAATTTACAGCCGCACTGGCAGAGCTCCAGAATATGCAACGCGGCCACATCACTCCCCGACGTGCTACATGTGCGAGGGCCCGCCCATCGCTGCTTGCAGCTTTAATTCTAAAATGAATCCATCAAAACTTTACTAGATGCTGGTTTGCTTTATCCAGCCAAGAAACATAGTTTTCTTTACATTAGCACCATTTTGGACTGATTGTTTGAATGCATTCGCTTACTGGACTGGAATCTTTCCCGGAGTTTGGCAGCTTAAAATGATCTGATCGCACCATTGTAGTGATAAACTCCCGACTCCCAAGACTATCTAACTGTGTGACGTAAATTACTTCATTGAGTTATTTGCATTAAATTATTGTAACACGTTAAGAATTTTGACATCTACAACCTAGTAAGCTCTCCATGCACTACGGGAAAGAAAGGCACTGGGGCGGCGGGCTGAAAACCAGCACGGCACCTCCACGAGAAACCAATCATCCAACCGAGACTGAGCGGGACACGGTGGAGACTTTCCATTCGAGCCTGACAGCCCCTTTTCAGCATAGCTGACAATTATGGATCTGGCTCGGGCAACGTTACACTCCCAGAGGTAACGCAGCCGAGTCATCATCTCCAGAGGCCAGCTCACCCTCCGATGCTGCAATCGGCATCCTGTCCTCTGGAGGAACACAGAATGAAACGGCTGGTCGGTCCATTACAGAGGTACCAGCACGCTCAACTGGGGACTCCACCGGCTGTTGTGTGATGAAGGAGTGACAGGGAATGCTTACCGGGCAGGTATTCCATCACTATCCTCCGATCACCCATCCCATATGGCACCCGGGGGTGGGGCATGGTAATGAGGACTACACCTTCGCGGACGAAGGCAAGTCTTGATCTCAACACAGAGACAGTCATATTCCCGCAATGGGAACATGAACTATCCACAAAAGCTGCTTCAGCGTGCTGTAAGCCCAAACACGTGATGCAACAATTGTGACCGTCAGAGGGGGACAGGGAACAACCGCATCCAGAAACGCACCAGTGTTGCTCTTTCAGGAAATGAAAAACTCACCAGTGCCGGAGCACACAGAGGAATGATTGTGGCAACACTGACAGTAATGGTGCAGCCTGTACCGGTGAAGCACTCACTTTCTTCGCCCTCAACTGGCGGTCAGACAAACAAACACAAACACAGAATCGTGATGTTGTTAAAACAGCAGTTGAGAGTTCAGAAGGCTCGCGACCACCGCTGCACTCAACCACCAGCACCGGGAGAGACTTCCTGAAGAAGTGCCGACACTTTCGCTCGTTCTAATATAACAACACTCTTCAGAGACATCGACATGAAGACCGATCAGCGGCGAAGCGAAAGACAACTGGTGCGTGCATCCACTTCCGTATTTATACCCGTGGGGCGGAGTGTGAGATGCAGATCTCGCAGATCTCAGGCTCCCTAAGCGTGATCCCCATAGACTGTAAAAAATATGGACGTAGTGTCCGTGACGTCACCCGTAGGTTTCTGAAGAGCGTTTTTGAAGCCTAAAGTGGGCGGGGCCAACCGTCGCCATCTTGGCAGAGCGTCATCTCTCGTCACTCCCGGATAACAGAAAATGGGCAAAGAGGCGGGGCATGGGTGGAGCTGAGGTGCTACTGGCCTCGCGCTAAAGTGGCAGCAAGAGTCAAATTTCATGTTTTTCCCCTTCGAAATACTATAAAAGTTAAAAGACGTAACTAAAAGTGAGATTGTGTATCGTGATGCATTATTATTCTGCTAACGTTATTAAAGTCCCCGTGAACCGGAAGTTGCAAACGACTTTTCTCCAGTGCTGTGACGTATTTCCGAGAGAAACGGAATACTAAATGAGGCAAAATAGTGAGCGTGGCTTTTTTTTCCAACTAGCACCTGATTGGATCTAGAAAAATGCACCTCCTCGCCATCTCTCCTTTCACACGCTGTGTGCCTGTCTAATGTCAGTTGGAGGGGCGTGATTACGGATGTTAAGCAGACACCTAAACCGTCAAGTGTACGTCATCGGGCAAGGTCCTCCAGTGCAGAGGGGAGGGGCATTTTCAGAATTTGATTAAAGATTACGAAGCCAAAAAATTTTTTTGTGTGGATTGACTTGCATGGATGAATTGTTCACCACAAAACGATCAATTTAGGCAAACAAAGTAAGCATGGTCAATTTTGATTTCATGGGACTTTAAAAATGCAGATGCAGTAACTTGCAATAGTCTGAGCTTGTGACAGTGATTCATCCGCATACATGTCAGTCAGCGCGGCATCGCACGTCAAGTTCAAAAATAGATTTATTCAGTCCATTTTAAAATATGATTTTGGCCGCCTCACAATTTCTCAAATGGATTAAACCAAAGATATTACCTCAGAAGTTCAAGTAAATGCATTAGAAATCCGCGCTCATTCAAGGCTGTGCATCTATTGCATGGACGGACAGAAAGCACTGACACCTGCAGGATTTCATCTGACGGTACTTTTTATTTAACACAAAGTTAATTAAGCATATCTGTTCCGTGAGCGCAACAGTAACTTACCGCATAACGAGTGTAGTCTCTATATCTATAGACGTTTTTAAATCTAAACTCCAAAAAGCAACAACGTTTTCAGACATCCATTAGTGGTGCATGCGAGGAAAACAACTGGAAATACAGCGCTGGTTGTTCTCTCCATACTCGACGGAATCCAACAGCATAGGCGAAGGTATAATGCGTGTATTAAATTGTATGAAATAATCCCGAAAAAAGCAAAAACACGGCAGAGATGGCAGATGGCGAAAGCAAAAACACGGCAGAGATGGCAGATGGCGAGTACAGCAGCTGCTGGAATTAGCTGAGGACGACGCTAACAGACACCAGACAAACAGCTGTCACTCAAGTGACCACGCCCTTAATTATGCAGAACTTTAAATATTAATCAACTAAACGGATGAGTTATAAAAAAATTCACCCCCCTCACAGTTGTTATGCAGGGCAAAATTAGCTGTATAGACCAAAGCCACATAGAGAACCAGGCTTTAAACATGTTTTTTTCTGCTGTAAAGTTGGTAATTTTAACATGGGGGAGATACAGATTTGACTCACTTCTGCAGCCAGCCTCAAGCGGCCAGTCAATGAATTGCAGTTAAACTCACTTCCGTGTTGGTTTCAAGAGAGAGACGGGGAGGTTGCCGCTTGGTGATCCCAATCAGTCGACTACGTCGAACGTGAGCGACTGAAAGGCAACAGCGATGTATAGTATATTTTGGACAAATAAATCAAGAGGTGTATTTTTAGTTGAGGGATTACTACACCAAGAAATGGAAAACTTCAGAGAATCAGGAAGTAATAGTAATTGACATGTAGGCCTACTTACTATATAATTAGCATAATGCATAATTTGCTGTTATTACTATAGTAAGTACATGTAAGATATGTAACAGTACCTATCTTATAAATAAAGTGTTACCCTAGATTAATTTTAGAAACTTTGGTCTGAGAATAAGAATCAGAAGAATAATAATGAGCCTGACTACTTGGCCCAACATCTCCCTGCTGAAATATTGCCCAGCATTGCTGTCACCAGCATAAGAATTTTTTTTTGCATGCTGGGACCAGCGTAGGATGCTGGTTGCTGGTCCCCAGCATGGTAAGCAGAAGTGCTTAGTTTTTCTTGACAAGCTTCAGCACTTTAACAGCTCGAACCAGCATGAACCTGTCTGGACCAACATGCTGGTTTATACTGGATTTTTCAGCAATGGTTTAGCACATTGCTAGAATGTTTCTAATGTAGCAATCCATTTTTAGCATGTTCTATCAAAAATTTGAGTTATTTTATTTGTCTTCAGAAGCAAGAATTGTGTATTTGTGAATAACAATAAACTTTTTTTTTTGCTTCATTTTGTCAGATGATCATCCTATGTCAGCTTCATCAGTTTAAGATAGCAGTTAACGGATCCCACCTGCTGGATTACAAACACAGAGTGCAGGACTTGACCTCCATTGATCAGCTGGAGATTCTGGGTGACGTGGAACTGCAGAATGTTCAATTGTGGTGAGATGTAAAACAGATGGATATTTAGATTATTCCTCACTTTTCTTTCCAGTGTTCCACAGCCAATACACGGTTTTAAACAGGGATGCACGATACTGGTATCAGTATTGGGCCCAATACTGCGCTTGTGTACTTGTACTCATTAAAATGCTCCGATACCACACAGCTTGTGACAAAGAAACAGACAACAGAGAACAGATTGGATATATCAGAGAAGGATGTCTATGAAGTAAATGTTTAAAAACGTGAAAGAATATTTACGGCTATAGCTGGTGTGCACAAGCTGATAAGCGAAACGCGGAGTTGATTGAGTGCTTAGTGGTACAGACCCGCAAGCTTATTGAGAGATTCCCTTTTCCCAGACATTGCTGGAAAGTTTGCAGTTCGGTCGGATATGTCAATAGCAAATAAAGTAAAACAAGGCACATATTACTAACATTAACTGATGTTAAAGAGAGAGAAAGTGCACTTCTTTTGCATGCTCTTGATTACTGATCACATTTACTCAGCGCACATTTGGATTAAAACTAAATCGTATATGTAAATAAAAACTTGAACTGTTACGTGATTTATGTTATTATTATATTATTATTACAGGCAGGACCGTACACAGAATTTTATAAATACAGAGGTCCCAACATTGATGTTGCTAGTGTCACGGGTGTGGTACAGGCAGATGAAGACAGAATCCAAATTCCAAACAATATAACTTACTCACAAAATATATAGCACGGATACAAGCAGGCAGAATGTTATCTCACAGGGTAAACACTACGTAACAAACAACGACAGACAAGGACAGACTGAACAGAAGCAAACTAAATACAAGCATGAATCAAACATAAGGTGAAAACAGGTGACACTGATGATGATAACGAGGGACAGGTGGATAATGAGGGAGTGAGTTCAGGTGTGGAGACAAAAAGGATTCTGGGGAGTGTAGTGCAGACACAAAGACAGACTAGTGCAGACGAGGACTGTGACAGCTAGGGGGTTCGGTGGCTAAATTAATCAATATTTTTGGACTAATCAGTTCAATTAATGGTTCAATTGCTAACTCATAAAGACAGTCACCTGTCACCCTGTACTGGCTTATGATGCAAGTTGGGCAAACACAGACAAGCAGAGTGATACAAACAGTGAAATGTCCCAGTGCTGATACTGATGAAATATTCAAACACATTCGAGGTATACAAATATATATTTTTACAATAATACTATTATGGAAATATATTTTCACGCATTTAGACAGTTCTTGAATACTGAATTAAATTCTTGAAGTCTTCTTGCACTTGAACTGAATTCACACAAAATTATGTTAAAATGCCCATACTGGCATCCTAGTAAACATAGTTGGTAATAGCCTAACTGAACGAAAACCGTTGAGAAATTAAACGTGTAATGTGTAACAGTAAATTTGAACCATGCATTCGGTCTTTAGGGACAGCACAGCTTAATAAACCTGGTACTGATGTTAATCAAACAAAGGACAAAAAATAAACCACTAATTGCTCTTGACTGAATGACTTTTGTAACTTTAATAAAAAATAATCTATATTTAATTTATGCAGTGAAGACTATGCAGTGCTATTTTATATTTGATGACTTTATTCAAATTATGTACCTGAAAACTACTGTTAGACCTTCCTGAACACCTGAAATCACTGTTTATTTCAGTTGTATCCTTGTTCTATTGTATTTGTAATTTAATTATTTGTTCTTATTTTATTACTGACGGTTTACTTGTCTTTAATAATGTTTTAATTTGACATTAAATAGGCTCGTAGTTTTTCCTATTATTTCACTGGTAACATTTGAACCACTGACCCAACCAGGCAAGTAGAAAAAAATCCTTAGCACTGAGCCCTGCTGAAGCAGCTCTAAATAATCTCTGTCTGTGCTATTAAAGGTGCTCTAAGCGATGTCACACGCTTTTTAGGCCAAAACATTTATACATATATGCATAAACACACACACACACACACACACACACACCACACACACACACACACACACACACACACACACACACACACACACACACACACACACACACACACACATACACACACACATATATATATACTGTCCTTGCATTCTTTCTTGTGTGACACGCCTGAATGAAAGGCTCATTATTATGCGGTCTTTGTCTTCTGAGGTGTGAACCAACTAATTATTCAGGAAAGGGGTTGGGCCGTCTATTGTTTTATGTGAATGATTAGGCAGGATTTCAGATCATTGTGAAGCAAAAACTCTAGGCGACAACATCCATTAGTCAAAAGTCTTGTGGACAGATATTTAGTATATGTTCCCTTTCGTCCTGGGAACTCCGACGTGTCGTCGGGGGAGCTCCCTGACGAATTGGGATTACGCTAGGGAGCCAATTGTCTTTGAGAGAATTAAAAACGAGCCAATGGACTTTGGCATGCAAGATTTGCATTCCGCGACCCGCCTACCAGCGCGGGTATAAAAGGTGGAAGTAAACATTGCAAAATGCTTTTTGCTTCGGAGCCTCACAGTGTGTTCTGTTTGAGCTGCTGTTTTTTCCTGAAGTTTTTGAGAGAAAAATGAGTCCTCTTAAAGAAAGAAGGTCCTCTTTGTTGCTTGTGTGACGGCGCTTCAAGTGGTTATCGCTCCCGCTATTGGCCGTGTTCCCTCTTTAAAAAAAAAGAGCCGTTTTCACGGCTGGAAGTGGTTGAGTGCAGCACACGGGCTTGCAGTTTCCCCGTGTGTCTGCCGCGGTGATCCCTCGGTGCTTCGGCACATTAAAGAGCACTTTCTTTTTTATAAAAGAGCATCATGGGTGTTTCGCGTCCTTTTCAGGATGTCGTCTCACCCGTGCGTTTCTGGATGCGGTCGACTTCTCCCTCGGGAAGATGGTCATGAACACTGCCTCTCGTGCTTGGGCTTAGCGCACGCTGAGGCAGCGTTTGTGAATGAGTCATGTTCTCATTGCGGGAGCATGACTCTGGCGATGCTGCGTTCGAGACTAAGAACCCTGAAACATGGGGGAGTCCCTTCAGATAATCCCTGATCTAGTTAGTCTGCTGGTTCAGTTCGGCAGGCGGCTACTTCGGCGATTCCTGTGAGCGGATGAGGATTACAGTGAAGAATGTTCCGACTGGTGAAAGATCCTCTCGGGCTTCTCACTCCTCTAGTAGCTCGTTGCCATTGGCGTTTCCGGTGGAGTGCTCGGAGCCCCCTCGGGCGATTCTGTTTGTCTCCTTCGGGGCACCGCGCGAGGATCAGATGTCGATCGCGGCATCGGAGGAGGAGCGGTCATCTTCTGGTGATGACTCAGTGCTGCCCCCTTCGGGTGTGGTGCTCCAGCTGAGCCGGACCCTGAGATGGCTGCTATGCTTGAACGGGCGGCCGCGAATGTCGGTCTTGTGTGGAACCCTCCACCCAGTCCCGAACCTTCGCGGCTAGATGATTGGTGTCTCGGAGCGGGCCCTTCTGTTGCCCCACGACCCGCTCCAGTACCATTCTTCCCGGAAGTCCATGAGGAGCTGAGGAAGTCTTGGCTGGCCCCTCTCGCGACCAGACGTAGACAACCTCGCTCCTCCCTCCTCACCACCCTCGATGGCGGGGCGGCGCACGGGTATGAGGGAATCCCCCCAGTGTAGCGGTCGGTTTCGATGCAGTTGTGTCCGAAGACCGCTTCCTCCTGGCGGTGTGCCCCTTCACTCCCCTCCCGCGCCTGTAGGTTTTCCTCTGGTCTGACCAGGGATGCCTACATGGCCTGTGGAGACGGCTCTTCCGCCCTGCATGCCGTGGCGCTGCTTCAAGTCCATCAGGCTAAAGCACTCCATGACTTGCAGGCGGGTGGTCCTGACCCAGCTCTGCTGCAGGAGCTGCGTGCGGCGACAGACCTCGCCCTCCGGGCGACGAAAGTCACCGCATGTTCGCTGGGTCGGGCGATGCCCAACTTGGTGGTCCAGGAGCACCACCTGTGGCTTACCCTTGCGGATATGCGCGATGTTGAGAAGAACAAGCTTCTCAACTTCCCCATATCCCAAGGCGGCCTCTTTGGCGACGCGGTGGAGAGCTCAAGAGTTTTCCACCACCAAGAAGCAGTCAGAGGCAATACAGCATGTCCTGCACAGGAAACGGGCTGCTGCTGGCCCAATATTTTCAATAAGAGAGCAATTTCTACCTTCCCCTTCAGGTCATCCTCGGTCGAGACTGGTGGGCACACAGTCTCCTCCTTCCAAGAGGGTCAGAATCGCAGTGGACACTGTCTCCGAGCAGCGTCGCTCCCGTTCCCCTCTTCCCGGCCTGCAGGTAGCAGCGACGCATCCTCGGGTGCGTTGCTCCGGTCTGCGGTCGGGCCCAGAGGGGCAGAAGCCAGTTCACGAGGAGGCAGGGCCTTGCTCCTCATCTCTTTTCCTCCCCTCGCCTCGAGGCAGCCCACAGCTGAAAGCCCACGGGCCTTCCCTGCCGTCTGCCCAGGTCTGAATCAGGTTGGTGTCGAACTAAACCGCACCCAGACCCTGCTCTCGGTGGCTACATTGCCACCGCAGCCGGGTCCATGTCTTCCTCCCCGCTGCCCCTCCGCGGGTACGCTGGTGGTTCGGGTGGGGCTGTTGAGTCGGTATCTGGAAGCCTGGCTAGCGCTTCCGGGCCCGTCCCGATGGCTCACCCGCACCATTCGGTTCGGCTATGCAATTCAGTTTGCTCGCCGGCCTCCCAGGGTCAGAGGCGTCCACTTCACCCGTGTGCGGTCAGTGGACGCTCCTGTCTTGCGGAAAGAGATCGATGTGCTGTTGGCGAAGGGCGCGATCGAGCTGGCCCCCTTCTGCCGAGATGAGGTCCGTGTTTTTTCAGCCCCTACTTCATTGTGCCCAAGAAAAGCGGTGGGTTACGGCCAATCCTGGACCTGTGAGTTTTGAATCGGGCCCTGCACAAACTCCTTCAAAATGCTTCAAATCTTCAAAATGCTCACGCAGAAGCGCATTTTCGAGTGCATCCGTCCCCAGGATTGGTTTGCAGCGATCGACCTGAAGGACGCGTACTTTAACGTCTCGATTCTTCCTCGTCACAGACCATTTCTGCGGTTTGCTTTCGAGGGTCGAGCGTATCAGTGCAAGATCCTTCCCTTGGGCTGGCCCTGTCGCCCCACGTCTTCACGAAAGTCGCGGAGGCGGCCATTGTTCCCATGAGAGAACAAGGCGTTCGCATTCTCAACTATCTCGACGACTGGCTCATTCTAGCTCACTCGCAAGATGTGTTGTGCGATCACAGGGACATGGTGCTTCAGCACCTCAGCAGGTTGGGACTTCAGGTCAACTGGGACAAGAGCAAACTCTGCCCCGTGCAGAGGATCTCTTATCTTGGTATGGAGTTGGACTCGGTCGCTCAGACCGCGTGCTTCATGGAGGAACACGTCCAGTCAGTGCTTACCTGCCTCAGGTCTTTTCGAGGCAGGACTGCGGTTCCACTGAAACAATTTTAGAGGCTCCTGGGGCATATGGCAGCCGCAGCCGCAGTAACGCCACTCGGTCCGTTACATATGAGACCGCTATCAGCACTGGCTTCACAATCGAGTCCCGAGGTGGGCGTGGCAGAGCGGCACGTTCCGGGTCAAAGTGACCCCGCACTGTCGCCAAACCTTCTCCCTGTGGTCGGATCCTGCGTTTCTTCGGGCCGAGTGCCCTTAGTCCAGGTTTCTAGGCATGCTGTTGTTTTCACGGATGCCTCTGCCATAGGTTGGGGGGCCACGTACAACGGGCATGCAGTTTCGGGTCTGTGGACGGGGCCCCAGCTGCATTGGCACATCAACTGCCTAGAGTTGCAAGCAGTACGCTTAGCTTTGTGTCGCCTCAAGGGGCTTCTCAAACACAAGCTATCACCTGATATCCAGATCACTCGGTGATCGATTGCTCCTGTCTGCCTCGCTGCCTGCTGTGTGTGAGTGTGTTTGCTCCGAGGCTGTAAGCTCCGTCTAAAGACTCGTATTTCTCTCTGTTTTGAACCATAATTTACGATCATTTCTAGTTGTTTATACTACTAATACAGTTTACCTAACATCTCAGACTAACCTAACTTCGCTAGCTTCCGTTATTGTTAGCACTTGACACGCTTGTATCTCGTTAGCCTGTGCCGCCCGTGCGCTCAGTTATTTTTTTGTTTTTCTCGTGCGCGCCCGCGCCCCTCTGAGTTCATAAAAAGCCCAGGTGAGTAAGAATCAGTCAACAAACACGGTGAGTAATGTCTTGTCCTGTTATTGTCACCTGCACCTCATGCCATATGTTTACTATAGCCTTCCCCGTCGGCATAGGGTTTATATGTGATAAATGCAAGGAGACAGTCAGGCTGACGGAGAAGATTTCAGAATTAGAGACACGCATCCAAACTTTAATTGAGGATAGTAAGTGTGCTCGAGCCTTAGATACTACTTTGGATGCGCCTAGCATAGTGAACCATTTACATGATTCGGTTCCGGCTGAGTTATTGCATGTGCAGCCAGGCAGATGGGTGACTGTGAGAGATCGCTCTAGTCGCGGATCAAAAAAACACACTTCTGTTCCGATTACCATAACAAATCGATTTGCCCCACTCAGTGAAACACCCACTGAGAATTATGTTGATTGTGCCCTGGTAATTGGCGATTCTATTACACTGAACGTGAAAATATAGACACCAGCCACCATAGTCACATGTTTGCCGGGAGCCAGAGCGCCTGACATCAAAGCAAATTTAAAAGTGCTGGCTAATGCTAATCGTAAATTCTCTAAGATTGTTATTCACGTTGCCACTAATGATGTTTGACTTCGCCAGTCTGAGATCACCAAAATTAATATTAAAGAGGTGTTTGAACTCGCAAGTACGATGTCAGGCACTGTAATTTGCTCTGGCCCTCTTACTGTTCGAAGGAGTGATGAGATAGTTAGTAGATTGTCATCACTCAATAGTCTAAGTGGTGTCCGCAAAATAATATAGAATTCATAGACAATTGGAAAAGTTTTTGGGGCAAACCTGACCTGTTGAAAAGAGATGGTATTCATCCCTCCTGGGATGGTGCTGCTCTTCTCTCTAGTAATCTGGCTCATAGTCTTAGAGATAAAACATGACAACCTAGGTCAGGTCAGGAAGCAGACAAACTGACAAACTGGCTAAACCGACCGTCTGCTAGCGGCATCGTGTCACCAAGGTCAGATAAATCTCATCACATAAAGACTCTTTCACCTAGATATAGAGACTGTGTCTGTTCCCCGAATCTGGAAATCCAAAAAACTGCCAAACCTTTCTAAGGTTAAAATTTAATTGATGTTCAACAAATAAAAAAACAGATATAATACAGATGAGCAAACGATAAAGGTTGGGTTGTTGAATATTCGATCCCTTAATTCAAAAGCGCTCATAGTTAATGATAAGATTACAGACTATAACCTAGATGTGCTGTGTTTGACAGAAACCTGGCTAAAACCAAACGATTACATTACTTTAAATGAGTCCACTCCGCAAGATTACTGTTATAAACATGAGCCTTGCCCGAAAGGCAAAGGGGGAGGTGTTGCTGTAATTTATAGTAATAGTTTCAAAACCACTAAGAAATCTAGTTTTAAATATACTTCTTTCGAAGTGTTGGTGCTTAATGTAAAAATATATAGTGTAAACGATAAATCACGTTTGAGAATTCTGCTGGCTACTGTATACAGGCCACCAGGGCACCATAAAGATTTTATCAAAGAATTTGCTGACTTTCTATCAGAATTGGTATTGGCTGCAGATAAAGTCCTAATTGTTGGTGATTTTAATATATATGCACTGGGATTGGCTTTTAAAGACATTATAAACTCTATTGGAGTTAGACAACACGTGTCAGGACCTACTCATTGTCGTAATCATACTCTAGATCTAATACTATCTCATGGAATTGATGTTGATGCCGTTGAAATTCTGCAGCAGAGCGACGACATCTCAGATCATTATCTAGTCTCGTGTAAATTACATTTAGCCAAGGCTGCAAAGCTGACTCCGTGTTGTAAATATGTTAGACCTATCACTTCTGCCACTAAAGATTGCTTTATTAATAATCTTCCTAATCAGTTTCATCATCTCAGCATCCCAGATAGGTGAGAAGAACTTGATATTGCAACAGAAACGTTTAGCTCTCTCTTTTCCAGCACTTTAGACACAGTAGCTCCGTTGCGCTTAAAGAAGATTAAATAGTCCAACGCCGTGGTACAATGAGCACACCCGGGCCCTTAAGAGAGCAGCCAGAAAAATGGAGCGAAACTGGAAGAAAACAAAACTAGAGGTATTTCGGATTTCATGGAAGAAGAGCTCGATGACTTACAGAGAGGCTTTAAAAGCTGCTAGATCTGCTTATTTTTCAACCCTATTTGAAGAAAATAAACATAATCCTAGGTATTTATTTGAACAAGTGGCTAAACTAACGAAAAAAAAGCTTCAAGCCCAGAAGTTTCCAACAAGAAACACAGCAGTAATGACTTTATGAACTTCTTCACTTATAAGATCTATAATATCAGGGACAAAATTATAACTATGCAACCGTCTACTACAGTAGCACATCGGGAGTGCAGTGTAGTCTCCGTGAGGAACATTTTGATTCATTTGTTGCTACAGGAGAGGAAGAATTTTGCAAACTTGTTAATTCATCTAAATCGACAACTTGTATGTTAGACCCTATACCGACTAAACTATTGAAAGAGATGCTTCCAGAGGTCATAGATCCTCTTCTAAATATCATTAATTCATCTTTGTCTCTAGGACACGTACCAAAAACCTTTAAGCTGGCTATGATTAAACCGCTTGTTAAAAAAACCGCAACTTGATCCTACAGAATTAGTCAATTACAGGCCAATCTCGAATCTGCCTTTTCTTTCAAAGATACTAGAAAAAGCAGTATCCTCACAACTGTGTTCCTTTTTAGATATTAGAAATAATATCTGCGAGGATTTTCAGTCCGGATTTAGACCGTACCATAGTACTGAGACTGCTCTCATTAAAGTCACAAATGATTTGCTCTTATCATCCGATCGTGGTTGTATCTCTCTATTAGTGTTACTCGATCTTAGTGCTGCATTTGATACTATCGACCACAACATTCTTTTAAATAGACTAGAAAACTATGTTGGCATTAGTGGAAATTGCACTAGCATGGTTTAAATCATACTTATCTGACCGTTTTCAGTTTGTAGCAGTAAACGAAGAGATGTCTTATCGATCACAAGTTCAGTAAGGCGTACCACAAGGCTCAGTACTAGGACCGCTGCTGTTCACTCTGTACATGCTACCATTAGGAGATATCATTAGGAAATATGGAATTAGCTTTCTGTTATGCTGATGATACTCAGCTGTATATTTCTTCAAAACCTAACGAAACTTACCAATTCACAAAATTAACGGAATGCATAGCTGATATAAAAAATTGGATGACCAGTAATTTCCTATTACTAAATTCTGAAAAAACAGAGATTCTAATCATTGGACAAAAAACTTCCACACGTAATAACCTAGAATACTGTCTAACACTTGATGGCTGCTCTGTTAAGTCTTCGTCGTCAGTTAGGAACCTGGGTGTGCTCTTTGATACCAATCTTTCATTTGAAAGTCACGTGTCTAGTATCTGTAAAACCGCATTTTTCCATCTTAAAAATATATCTAAATTACGTCATATGCTCTCACTGACAAATGCGGAACAATTAGTTCATGCATTCATGACATCAAGCCTAGATTATTGTAATGCTCTACGGGGTGGTTGCCCTGCACGCTTAATAAACAAACTACAGCTAGTTCAAAACGCAGCCGCTAGAGTTCTTACCAGAACCAGAAAGTATGACGATATTAGCCCGGTTCTGTCAACACTGCATTGCCTGCCTATTAAACATTGTATAAATTTTAAAATATTGCTGATTACTTACAAAGCACTAAATGGTTTAGCTCCCCAGTACTTGAGCGAGCTCTTAACGCATTATAGTCCTTCACGTCTATTGCGATCTCAAAATTCTGGCCAGTTGATAATACCTAGAATATCAAAATCGACTGCTGGCGGTAGATCCTTTTCCTATTTAGCACCAAAACTTTGGAACAATCTTCCTAACACGGTCCGGGAAGCAGATACAGTCTGTCAGTTTAAATCTAGACTAAAAACACATCTCTTTGGCTTAGCATACACATAACACATTATAGATTTCTAGAAGTGTTGTTAGGCTGCATATATTAGATCAGCCGGAACCGGGAACACTTCCCATAATTCCTGATGTACTTTGTACATCATAAGAAGGATGGCATCTACGCTAATATTAGTCCCTCTGTTTATCCCGAGGTTTACCACAAACCGCCGGATCCAGGCCATATCCAGATCTGAGGAAGGACCATCGCCTGGACACGACGACAACGCATGCCTGAAGTGCCAGCCCCATCAACACTTTGAAGGCCATGAACACCTCAACACACTCATCTCCTCACCGGCGGTATGACCCAACCTCCAACCAGATGAACTGGATAAATATTGTGAAAGTTCTGATCACATCTGACTCCTGACATTATGCTGCCTAAATCATAAAAATACACTGTTCGTTCGTTGGCCAAAGGAGGACTGGCCCCCCGACTGAGCCTGGGTTCTCCCAAGGTTTTTTTCCTAATTCTGTCACCTGATGGAGTTTTGGTTCCTTGCCACTGTCGCCTTTTTCGCCTCTCTTTGCCTTTGTCGCCATTGGCTTTTGGCTTGCTTAGTTGGGGACATTTAACATTTAATTTTGAATTTAACAATACTATTACAACATTGTTTTCCTGTTATCTCTGTGAAGCTGCTTTGAAACAATTTGTATTGTAAAAAGCGCTATATAAATAAAGGTGACTTGACTTGACTTGACAAGCACGTACTGGTCCATACGGACAACACTGCGACCGCTGCGTACATCAACCGACAAGGTGGTCTACGTTCCCGTCGTATGTCGCGACTTGCCTCCCACCTCCTCCTATGGAGTCAGAAGCATCTGAGGTCGCTTTGTGCCACTCATGTCCCAGGGGAGCTCAACCGTGTGGCAGACGAGCTCTCACGGCTGCCTCCCCTGCCAGGAGAATGGCGACTCCATCCCCAGGCGGTTCAGCTGATTTGGAGTGTCTTCAGAGTCGCACAGGTAGACCTTTTTGCTTCTCCAGACACGACCCATTGCCAGTGGTTTTACTCCCTGACCGAGGGGACCCTCGGCATGGGCACCCTGGCTCACAGCTGGCCCCGGGACCTGCGCAAGTATGCGTTTCCCCCAGTTAGGGGGAGCAGTCAGGACCTCCTTTCTCAGAGACGGGGCACTCTTTGGCACCCGCGTCCAGACCTCTGGAAACTTCATGTCTGGTCCCTGCTATTCGTCGATTGGTGTTCTTCCTGCCGGGAAGACCCCCGGACTTGCCCGATCAGAGTCGTGCTTTCCTTCCTGCAAGATGCGTTGGAGCGAAGGCTGTCTCCCTCCACCCTCAAAGTGTATGTCGCTGCAATAGCCGCGCATCACGATGTCGTAGAAGGTAAGTCCTTGAGGAAGCACGACCTGGTCATCAGATTCCTTAAGGGTGCTAGGAGGTTAAATCCACCTCATTTTTTGCACTCTGTACCCTCTTGGGAGCTAGGTCTGGTACTTAGGGCTCTTCAAAGTCCTCCTTTTTAGCCTTTGTTGTCAGTAGAGCTTAATATCCTGTCCATGAAGACAGTGCTCCTGTTAGCATTGGCCTCTTTCAAGAGGGTCGGGGATCTGCAGGCTTTTTCGGTCGACGAATCGTGCCTAGAGTTCGGGCTGGGCCTTTCTCACGTTGTGTTGAGACCCCGGCTCGGATATGTGCCCAAGGTTCCTACCACTCCTTTCGCGGATCAGGTAGTGAACCTGCAAGCGCTGCCCCAGGAGGAAGCAGACCCAGCCCTAGCTTTTCTCTGTCCCGTCCGCACCCTGCGGGTTTATGTTGACCGAACACAAAGCTTCAGGACCTCAGATCAGCTCTTCGTCTGTTACGGAGGCCAGCAGAGGGGGAAAGGCTGTCTCCAAGCAGAGGTTAGCCCACTGGTTAGTGGATGCCATCACCCGAGCGTATGAGTCTTTGGGTGAGCCTTGTCCTCCCAGGTTGCATGCTCACTCCACTAGAGGTGTTGCCCTTTCCTGGGCTTTAGCTCAAGGTGCCTCACTGACAGACATTTGTAGAGCTGCGGGCTGGGTGACACCGAACACGTTCGCTAGGTTCTATAGCCTACGTGTAGAACCTGTTTCCTCCCGAGTACTCGCTACGGCCAGTGGTGCGAGGGAATAGGTTGTGTCGGGTTGCTATGCCACTCCGTGCCTCTGCCGGATACGTGCGTAGATACGTGTAGACTGAGTGTTCCAGTGGTCTCTTCGGTGACCCATGTTGCCACGTGCAGTTTAGCCATGTCTTCCCCTTGACAGACTCATTCTGTCGTCCCTGTTGAGTACGCTCCCACTTCCCTTGGATTGGGACTACCTCAGGGACTGCCATATGTTCACTATCCCACTGGGCTGTACATATGTGTATTCCTAGCCTTTCTCAGGCAGGCTGGGGCTTCCGCAGCGTTCCCCCCTTTTTCCTTGGGGAACGCTTACCCGGTGTTATCCAATATCCACTGAGCGGGTCTTGCGGAACAGCAGTGTGATTCCCTAGCTAGCTCCCGCAACTTATTCAAGAAACTGCTGCAGGGTAGCTTAGCTGGGCGCTGGAAGGGGCCAGCACCATGGCGTTTTATTAGGGATCCCAATTCGTCAGGGAACTCCCCCGACGACACGTCGGAGTTCCCAGGGCGAAAGGGAATGTCTCGGTTACGTATGTAACCCCTGTTCCCTGAGTACAGGGAACGGAGACGTGTCGTCCCTTCGCCATGTTGCTGTACCTTCGCGGAGGACTGGACTCTGTTCGGCTCCTCAGTGAAAAGCATTGCGCAATGTTTAATTCCGCCTTTTATACCCGCGCTGGTAGGCGGGTCGCGGAATGCAAATCTTGCATGCCAATGACCATTGGCTCGTTTTTATTCTCTCGAAGACAATTGGCTCCCTAGCGTGATCCCAATTCATCAGGGAACTCCCCCGAGGACACTTCTCCGTTCCCTGTACTCAGGGAACGAGGGTTACATACGTAACCAAGACGTTTTGTGGCCTTATTTCAGAAACTTAAAGTTTTTGTTTTTTCAATAACCATGTATAAACAATATTCTCTCAAAAATACAAATATGTACATACATGTTGCTCACATATTATTGTAGCCCTGTTTGTGCTAAATAGAGTGTAATTACACCTGTGCCATTAATATGTTTATAAGCAACTGGAAAAAGCACAAATTGTCATGGCATGTCAAAACATCTCAAGGACCCCAAAAACACCTTGGACCCCAGAGGGTTAAACATCAACAAGAAGTGACGTCACCCGACATCGCTTAGAGCACCTTAAATGAAAGGTAAAATATGATATAAGAAATAGAATGAACAGTGAAAGTAACAGAAGCTTGTACAATACATTTGAACAGGTATAGTTAAGCATGAAAATAACTGAACTGTATATATATACTTTCTAAACAAAATTAAACCAATTAATAAAAATCATATTCTTTTGGTTTCTCTACCTAATATATTTAAAATGTACAAAAATGCAAATACAGGTCTTGATATCGGTGAGTACCAAAAATGAAATGGTATCGGCCTAGTTCTGGAAAAAGTGGTATCGGTGCATCCCTAGTTTTAAAGAACATAAGATTCTGAGGTGTCAAGTCTCAATCAGATGTACATTACAATGTACTATGTATGTAAAAGAGGTTATCTATATTTTTACAATCAGCCATCACTTAACATGAAAGGATTTTTTCAATCACAACCCACTTTTTTTCTAATCCAAGTTTGCCCTCTTCACGCAATGAAAACAGGAAAGACTCGAAGACAAAAAAAAATCTAATTTATTTGCTTGATTGCTCTAGCTGTACTCTGAGAATACTGTGAGATGCATTTAAGGTTTACATAACTGAATTTCATTTGATTTTTCTTTATTAGTTTGATTAAATTCAAATCTCAAATAATAATAGCATGTTCATCTATATAGGCATCTCTTGGTAGTAATCGCATTTCCCTAGATATCTAGGACATGTTGGTGAAATGTTTAGAATTATTGATGGGATCATTTTCTCAGAGCTACTTTACATTTCTTCTTAGCCTTTTTTTTTATTATTATTGCTTACCCAGTGGTTCCAAAGTGATCTTATAAGGGATATTCTAAATGAAGTCACATTCATACAGGTGTAGTTCATGGGTGGGTTTCCCGATAACGTTGTCTCTTAGCGCGCTACGAAGACTCTAAAGGTATAACTTAACTAAAGGTATACCATTTCTAGGCGTGTTCCCCGAACCATACTTTAGGAAGTTGTACTTAAGATATACCTTCTTACTGGGACGTTACCAGGTGCTGTCCGTGGCGATGGTGCTAAATTTGATGATATCAATGGCTCAGAATCAATTACTCACTAATTTAGGGGCTGCTTCTCTGCGTTATGTGAGAAAGCGGTGTTCTTTATAAAATAATCACTTCAGAAATTGCATTTATTAGGATTAGTGGGATATTATAAAAAATAATCAAAACTATAGTCTAGCGTACATATTTTCAAATTGTATAATATATTGCTGGCACAATAACGGCCCATTGCAAATGTTCATGTGCTTACTTCTTTCTCCTTTTTGTTCGCTGAGGTGGAGCTGTGATGAAATATTGTTTTTGTAAATACTTTCCAGCACTTCAGTAGCCTAATAAAAGTGTACATCGTACGTATGGTGCTCAGCAGTGCTCAAAAAGGATTTAAACAGTGAAGTTTGAAGTTATCTCTTCTTGTAAACTTAGGAACTGTAAAGATTCGGACGGCAGTTAAATCACCACACGACCTTGGTTGTTCGTCAAAAACAGTAGCCTAGGTAATTTGGCCGGAGATTTTTACTCGGATAGTGGGAGAAAAACACTAAACCTAAAGACTAACACCTGTAAATATTGAAAATACCGTACGACTCCATGAGAATTAGCGTCCGAATAGGGCTAATCTGACAGTATGCTTTCACTGGCCTTTGAAAGGGCTCCGCGGACAGCATCGTCTTTCATTTAGCACAACTATTCGCTGTACTGCTGCCATAGTTTAGCAATCATTCAACATCATTCCGTTTAAATAGACTCCTAAGCCTTTACTGCCTAATGGTTTGCCAGCTGATGTACCTTTGGTTAATATAATTAAAAAGCTAACAACAATCAGTGTAATTACAATTTTATTCTGTGCACGAAAATACTTGAATTAGCCTAATTGAACACTGTGTGTATTAACTTCAGAATTATATTCATATACTGAGGTGTAAAGACGTTTTTTTTGTTTTGTGACGTGGTGGCCACCTTTTAACAGTGATTAGGCAAAGCTTAGAGTGGTCCAGACCAACCTTCCGAAAGTATGACTTAAAGAAGGTATACTTAACTAAGAACGTTTCGGGAAACATGTATTAACAATAAGGTACAGCTTAAGGTATAACTTAAGAACGACGTAGCGTTACATTTTTTCTCGATTGTTTACACACATTTTCTGAAAGAATGCCTCATATTCTCATATTTTTCAGAACTCTACACACAAATCAAAAAACACACACACACAATGGGCAAAACCCCTCAATACTCCTGCAAAATGAAACTTTACATTCAAAACAATGTTATTTCTTCTCAAAATGGTATTTTGTTTTCAAATGACACACACAAACCATCATATGAATAGACATTTATAAGAACCAGTTGAACACTGATGTGCTCAATGTAAAACACGGTGATGAATGGAAAACACTTCTTCTCCATTCATCATAATGACTCAGGCCTTTTTTGTGCAGTGTTACACTTACTATAGACAGTTAATACATAAGTGTGTTGTAAAATATTTGAGAATATTGTTTTTATACCCAGTACACACAAATACACGGCAACAAATATATTTTATTTTTCCCACAAAAACAATGGGAGATAGATTGCACATTTTGTACATCCCAACCAACACAAAGTTGCACATACAGTGGTCTACATACAAAACAACATAAAAATGTACTTTATGCAGTTACAGTAAAAAAATAAAATAAAAAATAACTATGCTGCATCTTCTCTTCTGCTTCGGTCTTTTATGCTAAAGCTCTGGGCTGAGTTTCCCGAAACCTTCTTAACGCTACGTCGTTCTTAAGTTACACCTTAAGCTGTACCTTATCGTTAATACGTGTTTCCCGAAACGTTCTTAGTTAAGTATACCTTCTGTAAGTCATACTTTCGGAAGGTTGGTCTGGACCACTCTTAGCTTTACCTTATCACTGTTAAAGGTCGATATGAATATAATTCTGAAGTTTTAATACACCCAGACAGTGTTCAATTAGGCTAATTCAAGTGTTTTCATGCAAAGAATAAAATTGTCATTACACTGATTGTTGTTAGAATTTTAATTATATTATTATATAGGCAATAATACAATTTTATAAATTTATTTTAATTAAAGAGCGCTTTTAAAGGCGGGTACTGTCAGTTAAGTCCTATTTGGACGCTAATATTGTTTATCATGGGCTTGTACGGTATTTAAAACATTAACAGGGGTAAATCGGTTATTTTAGTGCCGTCCGAATCCATAATATCAGTGTTTTTTCTCACTCAACCCGCGTAAAAATCTCTGTGCAAATTAGTACCTACTGATTTTTGACAAACAGGTCGTGTGGTAATTGAATTGCCGTCTGAATCCACATCTCTGAGTTTACAAGAAGAGATTCAAAATTCACTGTTTAAATCCTTTTTGATCACTACCGTGCACCGTAGCTATGACGTACACTTTTATTACTGAAATGCTTGAAAGTATTTACAAGAACAATATTTCATCGCAGCTCACCTCAAAAATGGGAAGAAACAAAAATGGGAAAGAGAAGAAAGCACATAAAAAATGTAAATGGTTATTATGGCATATATGATGCAATTTTAAAATATGTAGGCAAGGCTATTATAGGCTGTTATAGTTTGGATAATTTTTTATAATAGCCCATGAGTCCTTGTAAATGCAATTTCAACTATTTCTGAAGTGCTTCTTTTATAAAGAACAGCGCTTTCTCACATAAACAGCCCCTGCACGAGAGAATAATTGATTCGCGAGTCATCGATATCAACAGATTCAGCACCATCGCCACGGACAGCACCCGGTAACGTCGCACGTAAGAAGGTATATCTTAAGCAGCTTTCTAAGGTATAGTTCGGGGAACACGCCTAGAAATGGTATACCTTCAGTTAAGTTATACCTTAAGAGTCTTCTTAGCGCGCTAAGAGTGAGCGTTATCGGGAAACCGGGCCCAGATTGCTAATTGTAAAACTGTGTGACATGTGTTTGCCCATGTGACGAGTCAGTGTGCAGATCTGAATGGCAGTGTGTTCCTTGTGAAAACAAGAGATTTTGTGCATGAAAATTGTGCCAAATGCAGAGATTGTGTGTAGTGTTTTGAAAAACGTGTTATAGAACTGCAATTTTTAGTGTAAAGCAGGAATTTTGCTTGTAGTTTAGGAGAATTGGTTCAGGGGGTTGGTGAATGAGTTAGGCTACATGTTGTGGTCATTGTGTCTCAAGTACCAGAATTTGTGTGTAAACAATTGAGAAAAACTGTAAGAAGATTTCGGGAAACGCAGCCCATCTAATTAGTGAAACATAGGCCTACCTTTAGTAAATGTATTACAACTAAAGTATCCAAATACTTCCTAAATTTTGTTTAGTTTATCTATTGTTTTATAATGTATAACCTAACAAACGTCTTTTGTGAAATGTTTGTTTTGAAAAGTGTAATGAAATGACATTCATGCATTAAATGTGGCTCAAATATCACAAAATATTTATTGTTTGATTATGACCAGATTTTTTGGGAACGACTGTTATTGCTTTGTAGAGTAACAAAGTTGTAATAATATATACAGTGGAAAAAATAATTATTTGATCCCCTGATTTTGTAAGTTTCCCCACTTACAAAGAAATGAAGGGTCTATAATATTTATTTGTAGGTTTATTTTAATGAATAAAGACTAACCAAAGGTTGACCAAAAAATTCAGGAAAAACACATTATATAAAGGTTATAAATTGATTAGCATTTGATTTAGTGAAATAAGTATTTGATCCCCTATACCAAACCAGCAAGAATTCTGCCTCCCATCTGCAAGACCATCAGCAAGAGACTGTTGGAGCCATTATTCGGAAATGGAAGAAATACAAAATAACCATCAATCTCCCTCGGTCTGGAGCTCCATGCAAGATCTCGCCTCATGGGGTAAGGATGATCGAAAGTTGAGGGATCAGCCCAGAAAAGGAGGAGCTTGTTAATGATCTCAAGGCAGTTGGGACCACAGTCACTAGCATTGGTAACACACTACACCACAATGGATTGAAATCCTGCAGCACCCGCAAGGTCCCTCGCTCAAGAAGGCACATGTAACATGTGTAACATCTAATGATTCCGAGAAGGCTTGGGAGAAAGTTCTGTAGTCAAATGAGACCAAAATTGCTCTTTGGCATCAACTCACTCATTGTGTTTGGAGGAAGAGAAATGCTAACTATGACCCCAAGAACACCATCCCTGCAGTCAAGCACGGAGGTGGAAACATGATGCTCTGGGGCTGTTTCTGTGGTAAGGTGCAGGACGACTTGTCCATGTCCGGGCCATGTACTGTAAAATCTTGGACGAGAACCTCCTTCCCTCATCCAGAACACTGAAGATGGGTCGTGGATGGGTCTTCCAGCATGACAATGACCCAAAACATTCCGCCAAAGCAACAAAAGAGTGGATGAGGACCAAAACCCCTCCTGAGATGTGTGCAAACCTGGTGACCCACTACAAGAAACGTCTTACCTCTGTGCTTGCCAACTAGGGTTTCTCCAACAAGTACTAAATTATGTTTTGCTTGAGAAGCAAATACTTATTTCACTCAATTCACAAGACTTATTGTAAAAACTGTGTATGAGATTGTGTTCATGAAAGATGATGATCATAATTCATAGTTGTTATTGGCTATGCATTAAAATGTCAGTAACCAAAATGTTATTGTTTATAATCAGCTATAGGCACATATCAAGTGGATCACAAGTTCAACGTTTACTGATTTTTTTAAAAAAAAATGTACAAATATATATTCATTATTAATATATGTAAATGTCATAGTGCATAAAACCCAACAGCAATCAGGGAAAAAAACAACTGCCTAGTAACCAGTCAGAGAGCCCTTAAGTTTACATTTTTTTTTGGATTGCTTAAGCACGATTTTCAAAACAGGGCCCGTGTTTTCAAAACACTACACACATTAGCACAACCACACACCCAATTAGCAAAACACTACAGATCATTTGCATAATTAAACACTCTTGTAAAAACTATACACTTCTGTTTAAAAACCACACTTTGTTACCATATGAAACACACACGTTTCACATTACTATAATCGGTTTGAACGAGTTACACTCTGGTGTGATAAACCTAAAACACTTTTAGCACTTCTACTTTCCTATTATTAGAGTAGGCTGCATCAACAAAGTACAAATATTATGTAAATTCACCAAACACTACACAAGACCAATGTTGCAGACTGAAGAAACTCATTTATTTCTCAACACGCCCAAAATGTTGACATGGAGATTTAAAATACTGTAACAAAATGTCACTTTACGTATTGTACTGTAAGTTTACTGTAAAAAAAAAAAACTAGACATTGTCTCTTTGCCTAGCTGGATCTGGCCAGAGAATTTCATCAACATAGCAGGCAATGTTGTCATTAGCAAGACACCTTGGAAAGAAACGTCTTGAATGACGAATCCATCCTTGCATTGCTGCTACCATGGCTTGGATGAGGTCATATACCTTCCACCGCCATGCCGAGAAAAACTCTTCTATAGGGTTGAGGAATGGAGAGTATGGTGGAAGATATAGGACGGTGAAATGTGGATGTTGCTGAAACCAGTTCTAAACCAGAGCAGAGCGGTGGAAAGACACATTGGCCCTCATTTATCATTATTGCGTAGAAACGGGCGCATATGTTGGCGTAAGATTATGCTTACACTCCTCTCACTGCCTGATGTATGAAGCTGTGCGTACCTTTGAAATCTAGGTGTACGCAATACCTGTCCTTGATAAATGCTGCGGCTGAAAACGATCGTCATTAGAATAACACGCCTCTAAATATTCAAGTCTCCGCTTCCCCCACGCCCTCATTTTACGCCATGGACACACGGAAGATGGGAAAGAAGAGAAACTTCTCCGACGTGGAGATCAAATGACCTATCACAATGCATTATTTTACAGCACGTGTTTTGAAACAATTAGCATTTAATATCGTATCACGCATAGACATAATATAATACATAGACGCCCTATTGGCCGCTTTGGAACGTTGCTGCGATACGTCAACGGGTCCGCCATTTTGCGGAGGGCAAGACTGCACTGTAATCAAGGGTGAGCTGTGTTTTTTTCTGGATAAAAACAAAAACTGTTTTTACATGTATCAACCGATTTCAGTGGTTTGTATGTGGTGTACAAAAAGTTCCATCTCTAGTTATTTAAAATCTCAATAGTTACACTTGTAAAATATTTGTTTTAATAAAGAATGGTCAAAGCTCAGACTTGTCATGTATCTGGCTTTTTATTCTTGGATAAGAATGATGAAGACCCCCATACTGAGATATAATTTAAGTTTTCTTAATGTGGAAAAAGCATTTTCTGTGATTGACCAGATCTGAGCAATAACAAAGATAACTGATGGATCCTTTATGCTAATACATATGTTATGGTACAACTACAATGCAATGCAGTTAATATAACATTTGTGAGAAGTAATAGTAAATAGTTTAGTCAATAAAATAAACAAATAGTATACAGCAAATAAAATAGTAATGAATAGTATAATTATATAATATCATATAATAATACAATCATAAAAATATTGATAATAGCATATGGTTTATTAATAATACTATAATAATAGCAATAGAATAAGAAATATCAATTACAGAATATACACAATAAAAAATAAGTTAAATAGTGACTTATATTTAATATTTAACTCTTATTGTTAAAATTCAGTTTTATTGATCAGTAATAGCCATTTTAACAGAAGTAGCTTCAGTTAAACATACAGCAGGATACAACGTTAAAAAAGCCTAAAAATAAAGTTATGAAACTTCACTTTGCCCTCAGCCCAAACGATTTACCAGGGAACCATTTATAGATTAATGAGACCAAAGATCGCCCGTTAGATATACACAAGACGAATTATATCTCATGTTTAACCACTAGACTAGAGACATCCGAGCCAGCGGCACACTTCAGAAGCACTGGCCGAGGTAAGGCTGTCGCATGCGGGGTACATGAGTGCTGAGCGCCCGGTGATCGCATCTTACAACTCCGAAACCTCAGATCAAATTTTTAAATAGGCGCTATCTTTATAAACAAACCACATATTTGAGCTTTAAACAACTACATTGTCGACTGAAAAACTATTAAAACTACATTTCGTGACACAATAACCAGTCCCTCCAGGATTTCGCGGGCCTTTTTTGTGATTGTTACGGCCTAACATGCCTGATGTTGCGGCCGCTTTTCTAAAAAGTTGCGATGAAAGTTGCGATGTTCTTCTGCATTTGGTTTTAGGTTAAAACAGCAAATGTAGATAGATTTTTACTTAAAGTGCTCATATTATGCTTTTTGGCTTTTCCCATTTCCTTTATTGTGTTATATATCTTTTTTTGTGCATGTTATAGGTTTACTAAGTGAAAAAGCCCAAAGTCCACCCCGAAGGGACTTATTATGTCCCACAGAAAACGTCTCGGTTACATATGTAACCCTCGTTCCCTGAGTACAGGGAACGGAGACGTGTCGTCGGGGGAGTTCCCTGACGAATTGGGATCACGCTAGGGAGACCAATCGACCTTCGAGTGAAACTAAAACGAGCCAATGAAAATTGGCATGCAAGATTTGCATTCCGCGACCCGCCTACCAGTGCGGGTATAAAAGCCGGAAGCAAACGCATCCAAAATGCTTTTTCGCTGAGGAGCCGAACAGTGTCCAGTCCTCCGCGAAGGTACAGCAACATGGCGAGGGGACGACACGTCTCCGTTCCCTGTACTCAGGGAACGAGGGTTACATATGTAACCGAGACGTTCCCTTTCGTCCTGGGAACTCCGACGTGTCGTCGGGGGAGTTCCCTGACGAATTGGGATCCCTACAAACACGCCATGGTGCTGACCCCTTCCAGCGCCCAGCTAAGCTACCCTGCAGCAGTTTCTTGAACAAGATGCGGGAGCTAGCTAGGGAAAATCACACTGCTGTTCCGCAAGACCCACTCAGTGGATTTGGATAACACTGGGAAAGCGTGCCCAACCCGTAGGAGGGAACGCTACGGAGCCCCTACCCGCCCGAAGGGAGGCACTGGAATACACGTATGTACTAACCCGTGGGGTAGTGAAACATACGGAAGTCCTTGAGGTAGTCCCAGCCCGAGGGGTGGGAGCGTACTCAGCAAGGACGACAGAGGGATCTGTCGAGAGGAAGACACGGAGCTAACCCGGAGGGTAGCTGGAACGTGGAAAAAATGGGTCGCCGAAGGGACCACTGTCAAGGCCACCCAGTCTAATAGCAACTCCTACGAGAGGTAATAGACCTGGCACCGGCGATCCGCCTCGCCTGATGCCGAAGGGGTGATGGAGGAACTCACGAGGTTAGCCGTATGTTGGGGAACCAACGGAGTAAAAGACGCACGTATCCGGCCCAAGGGGCGGGAATGGCGTAGCAAGCCGACATAACCTAATTCCTCGCGCTACCGGCCGTAGCGAGTACACGGGAGGAAGCAGGTTCAACACGAAGGCTATAAAACCTAGCGAACGTGTTAGGTGTCGCCCAGCCCGCAGCTCTACAGATGTCTGTCAGCGAGGCGCCTTGCGCCAAAGCCCAGGAGGAGGCAACACTCCTAGTAGAGTGTGCCGTCAACCTAGGTGGGCAAGGCACGCCCTGGGACTCATAGGCCCGGGCGATAGCATCCACTAGCCAGTGGGATAACCTCTGCTTGGAGACAGCCCTTCCCCTTCTGCTGGCCTCCGTAACAAACAAAGAGCTGATCTGAGGTCCTGAAGCTTTGCGTTCTGTCCACGTAACAGCGCAGAGCGCGGACGGGACAGAGAAAAGCTAGGGCTGGGTCTGCCTCCTCCAGGGGCAGCGCTTGCAGGTTCACTACCTGATCCACAAACGGGGTGGTAGGAACCTTGGGCACGTATCCGAGCCGGGGTCTCAACACAGCGTGAGAAAGGCCCGGTCCGAACTCTAGGCACGATTCGTCGACCGAAAATGCCTGCAGATCCCCTACCCTCTTAAAAGAAGCCAAAGCCAACAGGAGAGCTGTCTTCATAGACAAGATATTTAACTCGACTGAAGGCAAGGGCTCGAACGGGGGCCTCTGAAGTGCACTAAGCACTAGAGTCAAGTCCCAAGAGGGTAAGTGGTGCAGAGTACGAGGCGGATTCAGCCTCCTGGCACCTTTAAGGAATCTGATGATCAGGTCGTGCTTTCCCAATGACTTACCTTCTACTGCATCGTGATGAGCGGCTATTGCGGCAACATACACCTTGAGAGTGGAGGGAGACAGCCTTCGCTCCAACCTATCTTGCAGGAAGGAAAGCACGACTCTGATCGGGCAAGTTCGGGGGTCTTCCCGGTGGGAAGAACATCACTCGACGAACAGGTTCCACTTCAACGCATAGAGGCGCCTCGTAGAGGGGGCTCTGGCGGAAGTGATGGAGTCTACCACACCCTGCGGTAGGCCACCTAGAACCTCCGCGTCCCGTCCAGGGACCACACATGGAGTCTCCAGAGGTCTGGACGCGGGTGCCACAAGGTGCCCCGTCTCTGGGAAAGGAGGTCCTTCCTCAGAGGAATCGGCCAAGGAGGGGCTGTCGCGAGGGGCTGTCCTCCCTGACTTTGCACAAGATCTGTGCAAGAAGGCTCACTGGGGGAAACGCATATTTGCGAAGACCCAGGGGCCAGCTGTGCGCCAGTGCATCCGTGCCGAGAGAACCCTCGGTCAGGGAGTAAAACAACCGGCAATGAGTCGTGTCCGGAGAGGCAAACAGGTCTACCTGAGCGGCTCCGAAGACTTCCCATATCAGCTGAACCGTCTGGGGGTGGAGTCGCCATTCTCCCGGAAGAGGTGGCTGCCGTGAAAGCTCGTCGGCTGTACGGTTGAGCACACCAGGGATGTGAATGGCTCGAAGCGACCTCAGATGCTTCTGACTCCACAGGAGCAGATGGCGGGCGAGTCGCGACATACGACGGGAGCGTAGACCACCCTGACGGTTGATGTACGCAACGGTCGCAGTGCTGTCCGTACGGACCAGTACGTGCTTGTGTAAAAGCAGCCCCTTGAGGCGCGACAAGGCTAAGCGTACTGCTTGCGACTCTAGGCAGTTGATGTGCCAATGCAGTTGAGGCCCCGTCCACAGACCTGAAACTGCATGCCCGTTGTACGTGGCCCCCCATCCGTTGGCAGAGGCATCTGTGAAAACCACAGCATGCCTGGAGACCTGGACTAAGGGCACACCGGCCCGTAGAAACGCAGGGTCTGACCAAGGACTGAAGGTTTGGCGACAGTGCGGGGTAATGTTGACCCGGAACGTGCCGCTCTGCCACGCCCATCTCGGGACTCGATCGTGAAGCCAGCGCTGAAGCGGTCTCATATGGAGCAGACCGAGCGGCGTTACCGCGGCTGCGGCTGCCATATGCCCCAGGAGCCTCTGAAACTGTTTCAGTGGGACCGCTGACCTGCCTTGAAAGGACTTGGGGCAGTTGAGCACTGACTGGACGCGCTCCTCGGTGAGGCGCGCAGTCTGAGCGACCGAGTCCAACTCCATACCGAGATAAGAGATCCTCTGCACTGGGCAGAGTTTGCTCTTGTCCCAGTTGACCTGAAGACCCAAGCGGCTGAGGTGCTGGAGCACCAGGTCCCTGTGTTCGCACAACAGATCTCGCGAGTGAGCTATTATGAGCCAGTCGTCGAGATAGTTGAGAATGCGAACGCCATGTTCTCTCATGGGAACAATGGCCGCCTCTGCGACTTTCGTGAAGAGCGGGGCGAGAGGGCCAGGCCGAAGGGTAAGACCTTGTACTGGTATGCTCATCCTTCGAACGCGAACCGAAGAAAAGGTCGGTGTCGAAGGAGAATCGAGACATGAAAGTACGCGTCCTTCAGGTCGATCGCTGCAAACCAATCCCGGGGACGGATGCACTCGAAGATGCGTTTCTGCGTGAGCATTTTGAACGGGAGCTTGTGCAGGGCCCGATTCAAAACTCGCAGGTCCAGGATTGGTCGTAACCCCCCGCCTTTCTTGGGTACAATGAAGTAAGGGCTGTAAAACCCCGACCTCATCTCGGCTGGAGGGACCGGCTCGATCGCGTCCTTCGCCAGCAGGACGTCGATCTCTTTCCTCAGGACAGGGGCATCGACACTCCGCACCCGGGTGAAGTGGACGCCTCTGAACCTGGGAGGCCGGCGGGCAAACTGAATTGCATAGCCGAGCCGGATAGTGCGGGTGAGCCAGCGGGACGGCCTCGGAAGCGCTAGCCAGGCTTCGAGGAACCGTGCCAAGGAGCCCACTCGGACCACCGGCGTACCCGCGGAGGGGCAGCGAGGTGGAAGACAGGGACCGGACTCCGGAGGCATTACTGCGGCCGAGAGAGAGGTCTGAGTGTGCGAGGCAACACCTACCTGTTTCCACGGAGGCGAAGGAAGGAGGGGAAACGAGGAACGAGGCTCGGGGGCGTCGAATCCAGGTTTCCGCGCCTCCTTGCCCAGCGGGAGACGAGAGCGACAAAGCCGAGGCGGCGTAGCTGTCATCTGAGCGCTGGGGAGAGGGGAACGAGAGCGGCGAGGCAACGAGGCGGCGCACACTGTCGTTCTGACCCCCTCGGATGGGGGAGACTGAGAAGTCAGTCTCGACCGAGATAGACCTAGAGGAATTGGAAACTGCTCTTTTATTGATAAAGTGGGTACCGCTGAAGGAAGCGGCGGAAGAAAAACAAAACGAAACAAAGGATTCTCCACCCGGCCCTCCTCCGGGGGAAGGAGGGGTGCAGTAGCACCCTCCTGAAGAGCAGCAGTCAGGTCCTCTGGGCCGCCCGTCTCAGGGCCGCTTACCTCTCCTCTTACCAGGGGGTTTCGACGAGCCCCGGGCGGGCTGGGCACCTCTCTTGCGGCCGGCCGGCTGCTGCCTAGGAGGCTGCTGCTTAGGCGGAGCAGGGGCGGAGGCGGCGGCAGGAGGGCGCCCTCGGCGACGAGCAGCGCGAGTTGGAGCCGGAGGGGACGGGCCAGCAGCAGCCTGTCTCCGGGGCATGATGTGCTTAATCACCTCGGACTGCTTCTGGGCGGCGGAGAACTGTTGGGCGTAGTCCTCGACCGCGTCGCCGAATAGGCCACCCTGGGAAATGGGGGAGTTCAGAAACCTGGACTTGTCTGACTCCGTCATATCGGTCAGGGTGAGCCAGAGATGTCGCTCCTGGACCACAAGTGTGGACATCGCTCGGCCCAGGGAACGCGCGGTGACTTTCGTCGCCCGGAGGGCGAGGTCCGTCGCCGTGCGCAGCTCTTGGAGCAAACCTGGGTCGGTACCACCCTCCTGCATGTCGCAAAGCGCTCTCGCCTGATGGACCTGGAGGAGCGCCATGGCATGCAGGGCAGAAGCAGCTTCTCCACACGCACTATAGGCCTTACCGGTCAGACCGGAGGAGAACCTACAGGCGCGAGAGGGGAGAGTAGGGTCACCCCTCCAGGTGGAAGCGGATTTAGGGCACAGCTGTAAAGCAACCGACCGCTCCACCGGGGGAATGCCCTCATAACCCTTCACTGCCCCGCCATCGAGGGTGGTAAGGGAGGAGGAGGGAGTCGATCTATGTCGGGCCGCCAGAGGGGCCTTCCATGATTTCGTCACCTCCTCATGCACTTCCGGGAAGAAAGGCACCGGGGCGGGGAGCTGAGAACCAGCACGGGCCGCCCCGAGAAACCAATCATCGAGCCGCGAAGGTTCGGGACACGGTGGAGGGTTCCACACGAGCCCTACGCTTGCGGCCGCCCGGGAAAGCATAGCGGCCATTTCCGGGTCCGGCTCGGACAACGCTACCACACCAGAAGGGGGCAACGCAGCCAAGTCGTCATTCCCAGAAGATGACCGCTCTCCCTCCGATGCAGCGATCGACATCTGATCCTCCGGCGGAGCCCCGAAGGAAACGACCGGGACCACACGAGATGGCCCAGCGCGCTCCTGCAAGGGCTCCAATGGCAGCAGTGTGCAGGAGTGAGGGGTCCGTGGGGGTCTTTCACCCGGTGGATTATTCCTCACTGTAACCCTCAGACCACCAATGGGATTAGCCGAAGTAGCCGCCTTCTGAAATGAACCAGAAGACGAACTAGATCGGGGAATCTCCAAAGGGACTCCCCCTCGTGAGAGGGATCTTAGTCTTGATCTCAACACTGCGACGGTCATATTCCCGCAATGGGTACATGACTCGTTCACGAAAGCTGCCTCAGCGTGCGCGAGGCCCAAGCACGAGAGACAGCGATCATGACCATCAACCGGAGGCAGAATCTGACCGCATCCAGAAACACACGGATGAAACGTCATCCTTAAAAGGACGCGATCTTCACCCGTGTTGCTCTTTCAGAGAAATACTCTTTAGTTGTGCTGAAGCACACAGGGATCAACGCGGCAACACAGCGGGGAAACTGCAAGCCCACTGTGTGCACTCAACCGAATACCAGCTGTTAAAACAGCTCTTTGTAAACACAGCGCGTGTAGTAACAAACAGGCAGACGGGAGATCGCGAAGACCGCTGAAGCGCCGTCACACCAGCACAGAGAGATCTCAGGAAACAGCAGACTCGTTGAGCGTTCAGAAAGCACAATCCTAAGCTCATAACACTCAGAGGACACAACTGGTCGGCTCCGAAGCAAAAAGCATTTTAGATGCGTTTGCTTCCGGCTTTTATACCCGCACTGGTAGGCGGGTCGCGGAATGCAAATCTTGCATGCCAATTTTCATTGGCTCGTTTTAGTTTCACTCGAAGTCGATTGGTCTCCCTAGCGTGATCCCAATTCGTCAGGGAACTCCCCCGACGACACGTCAGAGTTCCCAGGACGAAAGGGAACACTGTTCACCATCTGCTCTATTGTAGTCCAGAATTTACTTCAGAGACAAACACTTTGTAACACACGTTAATGAAAACAAACCCACTAACTAACCTTTAGTAACCTTATAAAGGCAAAACAAACGATTTAAAGACAGCAAAATCTAACAAACTAAGCTTTTTTTTTAAAACAAGATCTGCACCTGCAAAAATGTAAATGTGCAGAACCTCACAAACATTAAGCAGCATTTATGTTGAAAGATGCCAATACTAATAAAGTGCAAAATACAGTTTTCTTACACTCTCAGAAAAAAAGGTACAAAAGCTTTCACTGTGGCGGTACCTTTTCAAAAGGTACACCTTTGTACCTAAAGAGTAGATATTAGTCCCTCAAAGGTACATATTGGTACCAAAATGTAGCTACATATTAGGCCCTACCTAAATGATACATAAGGGTAGTGTCCCAGTGACAGCTTTTGTACCTTTTTTTTCTGAGAGTGTAGGAATAGCCACAAAAGTTAAATGGTGGAAAAATCTAAAGTTTAATATTTTAATATAATATAATATAATATAATATAATATAATATAATATAATATAATACAATATAATATAATATAATATAGCCGAATATCCAAAAAAGCCGTTCTCGTTTCCTTATTTTTTTATATTGTTTTTTGTCAGACAATAGAACGAGTATTTTTTATGTGTAAAATTAACTGAATTGAGAGTTCGTTAACTGGGTGAACAATGCACTGTGATAGTGAGTATTACAAGTGATAAACACAAGAAAAGAAAGTAAATAAAATGGTAAATTCTTTAAATATAAAACAAAAGAGAAGCAGATAAGTGATAAGTCCGTCACCGTGGAAACAACACTGCTCATTCACGTCTGTCAGCGGCCGTGCCGCTGCTCCTCTCAGCCGTTCACTGAACAGGGACGCAGAGAGAGATGTGACGGCAGGGAGAAAGCAAACCTCGCGCTCCCAGGATATTGTGCTGGCAACATTTGGTTACTGAGGTTTGTCCAAAAAGTCGCTAGATTTGTCTCTAGTCGCTTTTTTTTGTCACTAAAGGCGCTAAGTTGGCAACACTGGCCTTTTCTGATATTTTTGTAGGTAGCCTAAATGTGAGACGTTGGCAGCCCACATCTGCTGCGTCTTCTGAACAAAACAAGTGAGTTTGCTGACGTATGACGCCGCTTTGCAGGAGACCTGCAAAGAGCAGCGCTCGTGGATGAGTCGTGTTCTCTCTGTGGGAACATGACCATCGCGTCATTACGGTCGAGACTCAGTGAGCTCGTAAGAGTGAGAGTCCCCTCTGTCACACCCCGATCTAGTGCCCCCTCGAGGGGTGCTACTTCGGCTGGTGGCCAGGGTGATCTGAGGGTCACGGTTTGGAACAAGGCGCCGACTATCTGTCCACACTCCAAACCCCCCTGCATGACGGTGCCCGCTAGTGAACAGTCGATTTCCACGGGTCTACTCTCGGGTGGCCCGTGTACTTCGCTGAAGCCACAGAGGAAGATGCGATGTCTGTAGCAGCATCACTAGGTGGGCTTGAATCTTCTGGAAGTGAAGATTCAGCACAGCTGCCACCCTCTGGTGTGCATACGGTTGTGCCTGAGTCGGATCCGGAGATGACGGCCATGCTTTCCCGGGCGGCTGCGAGCATCTGGCTTGAGTGGCGGCCACCACCCTGCCCTGAGCGTTCGCGCCTCGATGATTGGTTTTTGGGCCGAGCCGCTGACCCGCGTCCACGGCAAACCCCAATACCATTCTTCCCGGATGTGCATGATGAGATCTCGAAGTCCTGGAAGACCCCGCTGTCTTCCCGTGACTGCTCGCTGGTCTCATCCGCCTTTTCTCCCCTCGATGGGGCAGCTGCCCGTGGGTACACTGGACTTCCCCCGGTTGAACGCTCTGTTGCGATGCAACTGTGTCCTCAGAGTGCTTCTTCTCGCGGCGAGTTTAAGCACCCCTCCAAAGCCTGTAGATTCACATCTAACATGGTGGCGAAATCTTACAGAGCGGCGGGACAGGCAGCCGCCTCTTTGCATGCGATGGCCACTCTGCAGGTCTATCAGGCCCAAATGCTGAGGGACATGCACGAGGGTAGGACAGACCCAGGCCTCTTTAATGAGCTGCGTGCCGTGACCGACTTTGCCCTCCGGGCGACGAAGGTTACCGCGTGCTCCCTGGGTTTGGTGATGTCCATAGCTGTGGTCCAGGAGAGACATCTCTGGCTGAACCTGGCTGACATGGTGGATTCCGAGCGGACTCGTCTGCTTGATGCGCCCCTGTCCCAGGCCGGCCTCTTCGGCGGAGCGGTGGAGGACTTTGCCCAGCAGTTCTCCACTGCGCAGAAGCAGACTGAGGCAATCAAGCATATTCTGCACCGCCGACCCGCTGCTGCCTCCACCCGTCTGGTCAGGCAGAATCCTCAGCCTGCTCGCCGCCGAGGGCGCCCTCCTGCGGCTCCCGCCCCCTCCCGCCCGGCCTACGCAGCAGCGCGGAGGAGGTCGCAAGAAGGCGCCACAGCCCTCTCCAATTCGGGCCGGCTTACTCTCACATGATCCTGAGATCCTGGCCTGGATATGTGCCCAAGGTTCCTACCACTCCCTTTCGGACCACCAGGTGGTGAACCTGCAAGCGCTGCCCCCGGAGGAGGCAGACCCAGCCTTGGCACTGCTCTGTCCAGTACGTGCTCTCCGCACCTATGTAGACAGGACGCAGTGTTTCAGGACCTCAGACCAGCTCTTTGTCTGTTATGGTGGGAAGCTGAAGGGAAAGGCTCTCTCCAAGCAGAGGTTGTCTCACTGGATAGTGGACACCATTGCTTTGGCATACCAGCAGCAAGGTCGACCGTGCCCCCTTGGTGTGACCACCCACTCCACCCGGAGTGTGGCGTCCTCTTGGGCTCTAGCGCATGGCGCCTCGCTAACAGACATCTGCAGAGCTGCAGGCTGGGCGACACCCAACACATTCGCCAGATTCTACAATCTCCGAGTGGAGCCTGTGTCCTCTCGTGTGCTCGCTTCAACCAGCCGGCACTAGGACCCGCTCAGGTGTCTTCGCTTGCTCGCCATTCCACTCCACGGACTGGATGCGTGCGATATTCTCCTCAGGTGAGCTTCTCCGAAAGCCCTGAGTTCCTCCTGCACTCCTGACGTCGACCCAGTGTGTCTTACCTGAGCGTCTGCTAGGTGCCTTCCGTGTGCATGGTCCCTCTACGGAGCAACCCCCACATGTGTATTCCCACTGTAAGCCTCTCTGAGCATGTGTCTTTCCCTTGGCAAGCCACCTTGCCACCCCTGGGGTTTAAAATGTTTCCACCTGCGGCTGGATACCCCAGTGTATTCCCCATATGCATCCTTCGGGTCATATGTGTATTCTCTAAGTCCCCCCCGTTTGGGCTGGCAATATTTTGCATATTTCCTCTAAACTATGAGATATGCTCCCCAGTGTACTTTGGTATTCCTGTGTTAAATAGGAGTCCTACTTGTCTCATGACAGGGATCTCAGATTTACGCAGGGCACTGGAAGACAGCTGTGAAGGTGGCGTGATTAGACTGGTAACCCCATTCGTCATCATCCGACGGAACTCGGAGTGACAAACGAAAGGGAACGTCTCGGTTACGAATGTAACGCTCGTTCCCTGAGTGAGGGAAACGGAGACGTTCCGTCTTCTTGCCACTTCCGCTGTATACCGCGGGGATTGCCTGAGCTCAGTCTTGGCTCCTCAGCGAAGAAACATATCTGCATATTGCTGGACTTCCTCCTTTTATACCCACGAGGTGGGGCGGAGTTACGTCATGCAAATTTCGCAGACCCATGGCATTTCTTTGCCATTGGCTCGTTTTGTATACTCGAAGTTGATAGGCTTTCTAAGCGAAACCCCATTCGTCGTCATCCGACGGAACGTCTCCGTTCCCTCACTCAGGGAAGAGGGTTACATTCGTAACCGAGACGTATTTTTTAATTTATCCTCTGAACGTTACTATTACTAATTAAATAATGACCAAATACAACCAAAAACAAACGTTCAGTCTTGCCTGTGAAAGATAATTCCTCGAAAGCTGTTTTCAATTGTGTGGCGATTTGTACAGCCCCAAGCAGCACACAAAACAGGCATTTTTCTCAATTCCCAGTATGAAAGGTATGGGAAAGTTGCCATCCTTAATATGGCAGCGCCGTCGACGTGCGCTCCAGCAGCCAATAGGGCGTCTATATATTATATTATGTCTATGGTATCACGTACAACAGTGATGATGATGTGTGGAGTACCATTCATTCACATTAATAATTGCATGTCCATTTGTAATATTCTTATTCTTATTATTATTCGTGCTCGCATTTATGAGGAAAAAACAATGATACGGACGTGAGCGCTCTGAAAGCGGCACTAAAATATATTTTAAAACTTTCACAGAGACATCAAACAGAAAGCACAAAACCTTTCTTTAAACTGAATTTCGTTCTGTATTAATTGTATCTTAATTTTACTTTAAGTTTCATCAACCAATTACCTGGATTTAACAAATAAGAAGTAATTAGCAGATGATAGATAATCATGAAACAGAGGACACGTGAACTGAGCTCATCTCATAAATGAACCGAAACTCAGCGTATAAGGTACCCTACTTGCCTCAAACATGTCTACTTTTAAACAGAACAATTCAAAACGAAAGAAAACAGACTGCAGACTGCTCTCTGTTTATGTAATCTGAAATGTGCATTTCTCTCTGGCGCGTTCACTACTGCGAAGATCGCGAGTCAGCATCTCAACTTCATCTTTGCAGCCGACACAAAGAAAAAACTTCTTTATTAATAAACAATTAAAATATCTCCTTGCTATATTTTACATATTCATAATCATTACTTTTGCCGGTTCTTTGTGACAGATTTTTACACTGAAGTTTATAATTAGCCTACTATGTTGTTGTTGTTGTTTTTTTGTCATATGTTTTAGTTTGTCAGTGCGTTTTGTGGTGTTAGGAATTGTTTTTCTGCGCATTTCCGCACTAACTCAAACGTGCGTACACCACCTCCTGAGCTGGCGTGGGATTTGAGCGTGCCGTACCCAACGTCCATATTGATAAATCTCAAAGTCACTGTGGTTTTGGGTGTACGCCAGGTGTACGCTCGAAATTTGGTGTACGCACTTTTGATAAATGAGGGCCATTGTCCCAATGATGTTTCTTCCCCTCCTTCGTGTTCTTATCAGGTTGAACCCAGCCTCATCTACGTAAATGAAGTCATGCTGGATCTCCTCTTCATCCATTCGTAAAACTCTCTGAAGAACACTGACTACGTTTACATGCAGCCAATAACCCGTTCAAAACCGGGATATTAGCAATAACCCGGTCGCGAACGGCCATGTAAACACCGGCAAAAACCCGAATATGCTCATATCCCGGATTTTAAAAACCGGGATATTATACCTGGGGTACCCCTTTTCTAACCCGAATTTTTGGTCATGTAAACGCGTATCGGCATATCCCCATAGTGATTTGTGTTCTGCGCATGTTCTATTCGCAAGGAATCGGTAATGCTTCCTTTTACAGTACAGTACTTACAGTGTACTTACAGTGTACTTAACTAGAAAGTACTGGCTGGTAAGTACATGGAACAGGGGTAGGTTATGGGGTAGGTTCAGGGTTAGTACTAGTTATTACCCAGCAATTGTAGTTACTAAAATAAGTACATAGTATTTACATGGGTAACTGGACTGTAAAAGGAAGCGTTACCAAGGAATCTTGGTCTTTTGAGTTGAGAAACTTCTCGGCGCATACAAAAATCCGCGTGCAGTATACCGGAAGTAAACATGGCGAGACGCAGCACAGCATACTTTTGGAGCGAGGTCAGTAACGTTACCAGCATCAAATCGCAAACAAAGGCGATCGCTATCTGCCCCGGACTATTCATTATCCGCATGCTGCTGCTGTTGTTGTCTTTGGATACAGGAAGAAGAATCGGAAATGACGCATATTGCGTCTTAAAGCCTTGTTTATACTCGACACATCCGCACGAGCGCGAGTCTCCGCTGACTGCGCGCGCCCCTCTCCAAACGGACGAGGCGTTTATACTTGACGTGCTCGCCGTTGTGCTATTCTGTGAAACGACAGGGGGCGACTCGGAGTAATTCTCCTCTAAACCAACAGGAATCAGCAGTGAAGAAGTAGTTTGCCGTTTATTAGTAGTTTATTCATTGCTGATTCATAAAAGAGTAATAAATGCAGTAGGTTTATTGTAGCCTACTTTCACTGCATGTAAACTAAACAACTGAAGCCTTATTGAAGAGTGTTTAAACCTTAATTTCATCAGCAGGCTTACTTCTGTTATTGTATGCTTATTTTGTAAATGTAACCATTACTTTAGACAAGTGCAAACTGGGTGCTTAATGCAAATGTGTTCCTATTCACAAAATGAGAGGCTTTTATGGTCGCCCATCAATGCAAATGTATCTGTGTATAGAAGGATCATAAACATGCTGGTACAGACGTACCAGTTCGGCCAGATTCGGCTCAAAGTCGTTCATCTTCGGCTGCGGCGCCGCACGCGAAGTTACAAAAAGTGCCGTGCACACCGCCAGGCGAAATGTGGTCTTGCGCACCCAACGCGCACGACCGCCCACACCGCAATGACGTCATTTTTGCCCGCGCGCGCTTCACGCTTAACGGTGCGTGTCCACTACAGCGGCAAAACTCCGCTCAGTGCCGCTGGCAACGCTATAACGTCTCCGCTTTGGGGTGTGTCTGTTGCTAGTGTGTTTAATCTATGTTTTTTTTCAACATACACACAGTATAATCATCAGATGCACGCGATTACATTCGGAAATAGACTAGCTTTGTTTACATTTTGCCCCAAGCAAAGATATCCCGTCAATTTTATAAACTTTTATAAACCCAGCCAGTATAATCACAATGAACACATCTAAAATGATGTATTTAACATATATAACAACTACAAAGTGTCTAATTTGTAAACAAAATTATTTACGCACAAAACCAGCATAAACTCCAGCACAATTTGCATATTTTTAAAATATCAAAACAGACGTCACATCCCGAACCGCACATCAATTGGCTGCCGACCGCGTTTTTCGCTTGATATTTGCATAAAGTCGAGAACTGCCCAACCTTTTTACGCTCTCAATGCTTTCTCCGGTCCGCTGTCAATCCCAAAATGCACTACGCGAGCGTGAAGCTCGACTTCCATAGGAATGAATTGAAAACGCTCGCTCCGCTCCGCTCGCTCCGTGCCAGTGGACACGCACCGTAAGGCCGGAGACACACTGGCTGCGTGGCGTGCGCGTCTCAGCTGCGTGGCGAATTCACGAATACATATTAATAAATGACATTTTTGACAAATTCAGTTATAAATATAGGCCTCATTTAAAAATAAATAAATAAATAGGCCTAATTATCAATTTTCAAATATTGCACCTGTCAAGACAGAACGAAATATTCTGTAGTCTATTTTGCTGTCAATACTGCTGTGCTGACAGTGTCTTTATCTGTAGGCTTTATATTTATGCTTAACACGAAGTATAGGGCTTCCACAACTCTCTCCCATATGTTGAACAAGGGTGATGCGTGTCAGCAGCGCCGCGTCAGACACGCTTCTGGTGTGCAAAGACACAGAAATTGCGACGCAGCTGACACGCAACAGAAACGCCACGCTCACGCCACGCAGCCAGTGTGTCTCCGGCCTAAGGCTGTCCGTACGTCTAGACGCTAACCGCGCATCGCCGTTTACATCGAGATATTGCAATTCCATGTATACAGGAGAACCTCTCTCTGCTCACGCTTGTAAACGGGTTATTCCTAATGTTTCAGAAACCCGAATAGTGACCTTAACCCGACCATAACCCGAAAATTGGCTGCATGGCTGCATGACGTAGTCAGTGTCAGGCAAAATTGTGAAGTTCAGTGTAGATCTAGTATACATATTACAGTGCAGTAAAAGATTATGAGACAGTATGCAAGAAACTGCTAAAGTGAATACATACCTCTGCATAATCATGACATAGTCGTTTCACCCTTTCGGAAAAAGGCACTCGATAAATTTGCTTCATTTGAATATGTTTTTTTTTTTTTTTTAGGATGCGTGTTGATGTTGAGACCTGATGGATATCGTTGAAACTGGCATGGTTATTGACAATGTTATCTTGGAGCTGATTGAGTGTTATAGCATTGTTGGTGCATAGCATAGGAGGCCTTCCCCCTTGTCGTTCCTGTCTCCTGACCCTTAATCCTATGTAGAAAAAAAAACAGTATACAATAGTACAGTAATTTCACAGGAAAAGGTAACAGAAGTGCTGATAGTGCATAGAATACAGTACTGTAAGAAGTTACTGAAACCGTGCAGATGTTTTTGATATGATGATATTTTTACAATACCTATTTTCCAGTCGAAATGTTCTTATCACACTTGTCACTGGTTATCTCGCAGTCCAGCGTCCCTCAGCGTCAGGGCAGGCCATGGTTGACAACGTGGTCAACCAGTGTTGCGCGGATCTCATTTGTCAGATTCGGTCCTCTTTGAGCTCCTTCTTGTCTTTTTTTCTTCCTTTTCCTCTTCCTCTACCTCCATCATGGCCTCCATCTCTTCCTCTTCCTCTGTTGATTCCTCCTCTGTTTATTTCTCCTCCTCCTCCTCAGATACTAGTGCTTATTTTTTAGGTACTAGTACCTTTTTAAAGATACTAGTACTTATTCATTAGATACTAGTCCTTATTTATTAGATAAGTACTATCTAATAAATAAGGACTAGTATCTAATGAATAAGTACTATTCATTAGATACTAGTCCTTATTTATTAGATACTAGTGCTTATTAGTTAATAGTGCTTATTGATTAGGTACTAGTACTTATTTTTTTAGATTCATTGGGCCTTCAGTATGATCTATCCTGAACACAGATTTGAGTTTACACCAGATGTAATCTACTAGAAATGATTTCAGAATCAAACAGAATAAATCAAACTAGTATTTATTTTTTAGATATATTGGGCCTTTAGTATGATCTATCCTGAACACAGATTTGAGTTTACACCAGATCTAATCTAAACGATTTCAGAATCAAACAGAATAAATCAAATATCTAAAAAGATTGTCAGGTATATATCATGCTAATTAAAAACCAATTCAGAAATAATTAATACATAACATCAATTGCTCAAAGAATGAATCTAAAGGCTCGTACACACGGGACGAATATCGGCTCGCGTTATTCGTCAGCGTTTTTCAACGCGTTTTTTGTGTTCACACCCAAGCGTTTTTCGCTGACGATGAGCCGAGTGAACATGCAAATTCATTCCCTGACATTAGATGGCGCTTAATGTACAGAAATACCCCGGTCCACAAAGTGCTTCTGACACTCGCTTGTCACTCAGAAGAGAGCAAGTTTGTCGCGTTTGTCATACAGTTCTTTATTCTCATTGGTGTCTCTTTATATAGACAACAACAAGACCAGCAGCTCTACATTCATCTTGCCTTGCATCTTCCTCGTCTTATTTCTTCCCGGCAGAGTGTAGTAGACGGACGCGGTGTATCTTCTTCGCCATTACGTATGTGTGCTCGGCAAGACCGTTTTGTGTTTGAGCGCCCCCAAGTTGTGTTTTACTGTAACTTCAGAAGCTCCAGACACGTGAGCAAAAGCGCCAATCTCATTGGTCGGATAGTTTTTGACGCGGCGCGTCAAACTGAAAAAACGAACCCGAGGCGTTTTTTTAAAAATGACGCTTTTACGCGTGGCGTTTTACGCGCCGGTGTGAACACTCACATTGGCGCCCTTTGTTTAGTCACGAGGCGTTAAACGTCGGCGAATAACGCGCGCGAAATTCGTCCCGGTGTGAACAGGCCTTAAAGGCCTTAATGCCTTAAAGGCCTTAATAAAATGGTGACGCCATCATATATGCTAAATATAAGACAATATATTGCTATCACACATATCCAGATATATGTAGATATAGGTTTATAACATATATAAATTGTCCATATTAAATGAGTAGTTTTCCTCAGCAACTGGATAAATAAACAACCTCGATGACTAATATTACTCTTTATAAAAGAATATGCACATTGAACCGAAGAACAATTGAAAATTAGATCGTCTTTTGCAGCTAGTAAGTAAGTAAGTAAGTAAATTTTATTTATAAAGCACATTTAACCATAGCAAAGCTATCCAAAGTGCTGAACAAAGTAATGTAAAATAAAAAATAAAAACACAGAGGCATAACATCAAACAAAAATAAAACATTGAAACAGGATATTAAGTATCAAACGCCAGGCAATAAAGATATGTTTTCAATTTTGATTTAAAAGTACAAATGGAAGGTGCAAGGCGGATGTCCAGAGGCAATTGATTCCATAGACGGGGGCGGCAACTGAGAAAGCTCTGTCTCCCTTATGTAGGGTATTTGGATGAATCATTGACTGAAGAACTAAAAGCCCAATGTCTTTAAAGAGACTGGAGTTTGGAAAAACCCACACAAACACACACACATTCCACCACACACACGTACCATGAAGCTTCCCCCCAAACCAAGCTAACATTGTTCGAGTTTGGTTTCCTGTTACGAGGTTTTATGACTGATCGGAATGTTGCAGAATGTCTCTGAACAAAGAGACGGACATTTCTGTTGTTTAAAGACATAAAAACCATTAAATACATGTTGTTAAATGTATGTGTTTTCCCCCCATGTCACAGTGAAATATCTTTGTTTGGCCGCGGCATAAATAGACATTAGAAATACCTTCTTTATGCATTTTAAATACCTCTGTATTTTTCCTTTGACTTTCATTTGATGTTTTTGACACCTCTAAAATGCTCATGGAACGGGCTATCTGAATATGCACAGAGATATAAAGTAAAGTGTATTTTTAATATGTTTTACCGCCATTGAAGATTCAAACTGTTAAACTATACACCCTCTTTGAACACACCCCTGTACCACGAGGGGCACGTTCTCCCAAACAAAGGACAATAAACCACCATTCCCGCGTGCAACATCCATTCCCCGATTGGCCCAGTGAACAGGAAGGGGAGGGATTTCGCTAAGGTGATAAATGTAGGAGCGCAGCTCCGCCCAATCTCTTACGTGCTCGTCCTGGTGTCAGAATGTAACGTCTCGTCTCTAGGCGAGCTTTTCGCCTTTCTTTTATGTGTTGCTAGCTTAGTTTGTGTTTTCAGTCTAGATAAGCCTCCGTGTTTAATTCCCCTCGACGAAGGAAAGGAACACTGCGTGGCATATCTCTTCAGCAAATCCACCTACCAAGGACTTTTAAACGCGCGCGCTCGTTCTGAAAGGAGGAACGCGCGCACGTGACGCGCGAAACCGAGACACGCGCTTCTTCACCAGGCTGCACCATGCAACCCGATCTTGTGGCCTCCTTCGGAGACCAGATCCGATCTTTATATCTTTTCTTTGTTAGTCAAAGTTTTGTTTTCGTAGTCGACTCTGTTCACTTCCACAAAGTGAAACGGACTCAGTCGAACTATTTTCCGTTGGTAATGTTAACTCAAAGACTTCCAACCGCTGTTCAAAGACTCACGCCACATCACGTGACTATCCAAGGAACCAAGGATTCAGCTCACGCACGCGCACGGAGAACAAAAGATCTGCCGTCCAAAACGCGGCTAGACCAGGCAAGCCGCTCAAGGAACACAGCAACACCTGAGAGAACCATTCCACATGCAAGTAAAATTAGGTTACCCTGTTTTCAGAGCATTAAGAATGTGTTTTGTGTTGTTTCGGAGGGGTTGTCTGTCTAGGTGGATGTAACTCCCTTTCTCTCTCTCTTACTCGCTCTCACGCGTGTAAGTTATCCCTATCTCTATATCTCACACACTCACTCGTTCATTGATGTCTTATTGTTGTGTACTTCTATGTGTTTGTAAATACATATATCTCCCGTGTAAACGTAGTAAATGTATAAGTAGACATGCCTTATTAAATCATCATATTCACTTGACTGATTGATTCAATCTCTTTGCTCATTCTCAAGTCCCTTAAGTGCCAAGAAGATCTTTATGCTACAAGCTTTACGAATTAATTATTTAAATAATTAATATTTTAAAGAGTACTCGTTATGGGGCAGGAAGCCCAATTCTTCTGGCCAGAGAATTGCGTTTCCTGCAATCCTATAAAGTAAGATGATATTGGGGAAAACCCCACAATATTCTTCTGACAATTGAGCTAAATTAATTTTGCCTGCTTTGTAAGACGTGATCTGTGTAATTAACTGCAATCAACTTGTCGTTAAAATGAAAGGATTTCACATGTATGCATACAGGTAAAATGACAGATTCTCCCTTAGAGGGAGATTTATTAACATGTTAAGACTGATTTATTAAGACTGATCTAATCCAAACATGTATGAATAATTATTAATTACCAATTATTAATTATGATATGCAAATTCCCCAGGGATTAGATCCCCAGAATCTTTACATAAATGGTGGAGAATGTGGGCACACTTTAAACTTGTTTTTGAGCAAAAGAGATCAGGTTTCAGTCTGTCTATAATGTGATTTAATATTGTACGTGCACCTCGGGTGAGTGAACGCAATGCGAACTCACCAGCTGACTGAGAAGGCACAAAGCCAGTCCATTTCAGCGGAGCACATTACAAACTGCTAAATTCGCCTAAACGTTTTAGTCGTTGTAATTGCTAAAATGAATTGCAGTTCGTAATACTGATATTCACGGTTAAAGTATTGAATGTAAACTGTAGTTCGTAACAAAAGAGATATTACCTCTGTAAAGACGTTTACATGTTAATATATTTTTCTTTTGATCAGCCTGTTTCAAAACGAGAATCTTTTGAACAGAGGGAGAGAGGACCTGGATACAGCGATGCTCCTGTATTCAACCTAAAAGGCCTGATAATTGTAGTCGTTAGATTAACGATATATCTCCTGGTTGAAAATTAACTTAGCTACTCAATTGTAAAACCTAAAGCATATCTAATCATAAGTGCTATTTGATAATATGTTATGGGAGTCGAAAAAACAGACGAATAATTCCTGTTTTATTTATGCGCAGCGCAGAAGCCCTGCCAGACGTGTTTGTTAGAATATAGCACAGAAAAATCCAAAACCTTAAAACATTTTAATCATTAAATGCTATTTGATAAATGTTATTTGGATTCGAATGACAGATGTATAATTCCTGTTGTCCGTATAATTCCTATTAATGTGGGGAAGCGAAGAAATCCTTCCGTGCACACGTGTCGAAATAGGGAAAACCCGCTGAGGTTTAAAACTTATAAGCGAACACGTATGAATCATAGTGCTAATTGTTGGTGGGAAGCGAAAAACAGATGCCTAATTCCTGTGAACCCTATGTGTGTGTGTAGAGAAAAAATCCTGCCACGCCGGTTGTTGAAATATAGCACCGACAAATCCAAAACCTAAAACATTTTAGTCATAAATGCTATTTGATAAATGTATTTGGATCCGAACGACAGACGTATAATTCCTGTGTCCCTATGTGTGTTTGTAGAAAAAAAATTCTGCCACGCCGTTTGTTAAAACATAGCACCAAAAATCCGCTGAGATTTAATTTTGATAAGTGTGATCGCTACAGAAAGCAAAGCGTCTGCACGCTCAAATTTGAATAGCACATGGAAGCAGGCCGGTTTTTATTCCGCTGACAAACACTTACCAAGCCAAGTTTGGGGCAACCCTTAGGCCTAAGTGCTTGACAGTTCTCGAATTACGTACCGCCCCCTGACTTCATCCTGCATGAGCGAAATGTCGCCATCGTGTGGACACTAGTAACAAGGTCATCCTTTCCTAAACATTTTCTCTCATCACAATTTCAGATTTTTCCAGTGAATTCCTGAAATTGTGTTTCCAACTTTCAATGCATGTGCAAGTTCCAGTGTTACTAACATGATTTTTCACTCCTGACTGTGTACACTTATTTTGAATTTAGTTCAAACCACATTTGAATTTAAAAAAATAAATAAATAAATAAAATAATTCAAAAGTAAGTATTAACAGTCCCTGATGAACACTTAGTAGTGCGGCCCCTTGTGGCCCTCCCCTGCTAAGTCAGCTCATCTTTTATTTTCTACTCTTTCTGCTTTGAAGTGGCGTTCTCTCAGTTGATTTTATGTTGGATATTATCCTCATCATACATAATGCCAACCTTAAATTTCCTACACTTATTCAAATTTGATTTGAAACAAACAAATTTCAAGATTAATGTGAATTAAGTCTCCTTCCCTGGTGGGAAGAGTTTTATGGCTTTACTTCTATCTTTCCGGTCTCAAATTATTTTTAATAATTTTGATTTGATATGTTATGACAACAATTCTAGAAGTTACTTAACATCTATGCATACGCTCGATTTGAAGTGTATTTAAACCAGTTTGAATGCAATTCGAATCAAGTTCTCGGTCAGCCAGGTTGACCACTAGGAGGAAGTGACCCAAACCCCTTTGTGGCCCAAACGCGCCACTACTGCCTGTCTTCTCCCGGGGTCCATCCTACTTTATTACTTTTGATTATTATTTTTTATTAATAATAAAAGTAATAATAATAAATAAAAAAATAATAAAAAAGAAAAGATTTCTTTTAAGACATTTTTTTTTTCTTTTTTTTGGGTTAAGTTATTTTGATAATTAACCTCATTTTCATAATTTCCTTTTTACCATTATTTAGGAAAACCTTTGCTTCTATTTTCTACATACATAATTACTCAATTCAGTTTAAACAAGAAAGCTTTCATTCACTGTTAACCCTTTGATGCGCAAGCTATGGAAACCCCTTCTAATGCACAACATGGGTCTAAAAAGACCCGTATTCATTTCCTATGTTATTTCATGCATGGCTGAGTGTTTCTTTGCTGAATCTTTAAAATATATCTATTTTATCATTTGTTATTCCAGGTATTCATTAAATATCTTCTTTTTGATTTCCACAAATCATTATGTTTATGTTTTCTTTCTTACTTTATAAACAAACACAGTTTTTGTATTTCTACATTTTTTTTACATACATGGGTCTAAAAAGACCCGTATTCATTTTCTATGTTATTTTATGCATGGCTGAGTGTTTCTTTGCTGAATCTTTAAAATATATCTATTTTATCATTTGTTATTCCAGGTATTCATTAAATATCTTGTTTTTTTTCTTTTGAGATCAATTTATTTAAGCATTTAATATTCCATGATCTATAAATTCCATGATTTATAAATATTAAAAATTTCTTGTTTTCAATTTCAAAAAAAATATTATTTTATTTATTTCTAGGTTGTGTGTTACTATATCGAATTGACTTATCAAGCATGATAAAACAAAATAATAAAGACAACATTTTGTCAAATTAATCATTTTAGCAGTCATTTAGACAAACACTTGAAATGTTTATTTGCCACTTTGTCTCACATAGCATTCACATATCACAGATAACTGATAACACTGAAATTGTAACTGTATTGAATTGAATTGTGGTGAATGTGATCAAATAAAAGAAAATACAAAAATCAAAATAAAATCACACTGGTACAGTGGCATCTGTACTGTTAGGCCTTCTACATCTAAATAAGCTTTAAAATACAATCTTTTTTAGCTAACATTAGCTAGAATATGTCACCAGCTAGCTTTAGCTAATAGTGTTGGACATGTTTCTCCTTCTCACAAGTAATTTCTCTCTAGGATTACAAGGTCAAGGTAACCATAGCCTAATATTCAAATATTATGTCCATCTTTTACAAAATATAAAATATTTTCTGTGGTTAAAATAAAATAAGACTTGCGTCAAATATACAAAAGCAGCCGTGTTGAGTTGTGAAATGTGTGGCATGTTGAATAGTATTCTGCAGTAAATGTTCCTACTTGCAACAATGTGCAAATATCAAAGGTTTCTATATGGGTCATTTTTGAATATATGTAAAATTGATGTAGAAAAAAAAAAAAAAAAAACAACGGTGTTTTTTTATAAAGAAAGAAAGGAAACATTAACATAATGATTTGTGGAAATCAAAAACAAAATATTTAATGAAGACCTGGAATGAAAAAAATAAATTAAAAAATAAAAAACGGTTTGACTTTATTTTGATGGTCCCTTTAACACATTCTGTTGACTATAAGTAACGGTGCACCTACATGTCTCCTAACTCTCAGTAGAGTATTAATAGACTGGTAGGGTTAGGGTTAGAATAAGTTGACATTTAGTTGCATAGATACTTATAGTCATGTAATGAGAGTTAGTTGACATGTAGTTGCAAAGTTACTTATATGTAATGAGAGTTAGTTGACATGTAGTTGCAAAGTTACAATCAACAGAATATTCAAAAGGGACCATCAAAATAAAGTGTTACCAAAAAAACATGTCTTTTAAAGATTCAGCAAAGAAACACTCAGCCATCACTGAAATAACATAGGAAATGAATACATGTCTTTTCAGACCCATGTATGTAAAAAAAAAAAAAAAATGAAGAAATACAAAAACTGTGTTTGTTTATAAAGTAAGAAAGGAAACAATGATTTGTGGAAATCAAAAACAAGATATTTAATGAATACCTGGAATAAAAAATGATAAAATAGATATATTTTAAAGATTCACCAAAGAAACACTCAGCCATGCATGAAATAACATAGGAAATGAATACGGGTCTTTTTAGACCCATGTATGTAAAAAAAATGTAGAAATACAAAAACTGTGTTTGTTTATAAAGTAAGAAAGGAAACATAAACATAATGATTTGTGGAAATCAAAAAAAAGATATTTAATGAATATCTGGAATAACAAATGATAAAATAGATATATTTTAAAGATTCAGCAAAGAAACACTCAGCCATGCATGAAATAACATAGGAAATGAATACGGGTCTTTTTAGACCCATGTTGCGCATTAGAAGGGTTGCGATACAAAAGCGATTTTTATTCGAAAAGTAAGAAATGAAAAATTTCATTTAGGATTTTTAATGATCTAAAACAAGTTAATTGAAGAATACCTGGAATACTGAATGATGAAATTAATTTCTTGCAAAGATATAGAAAATGAAAACTCAGTCGGGTCTTTTTAGACCCATGTTATGCATCAAAGGGTTAAGCTTCACACTGTTCTGTATTTATAGGTAGAATCCACTAAATAGCTGTGGTGATTTGACAGTCATCTCTGCTTGGAGTCCAGCACGCTGGTTCATCTGACCTGCGTCACCAGCACTGACTGAGCGCGAGTCGCGGACTTTCCTGTATCTCTCCGTTAGTGCGGCCCGACACAAACCGCAGGCTTAAGCCTCCTTTCCCCCTATAACACTTCCTGTGTACTATTAACGCCATTTCATTACAGACCTTTCCATCTTTTGATGGTTGCATGTTACTTCAAACTCTGCTATCTTGCCATTGCTCTTTTCTGTCGTGCTCTGTTCCTTTCAGTTCACCTCGAAGACAGAACCTATCTGAGACAACAAGGAACGCTGAATAATAATTAGACAACAAGCCGCTAGCATCAACAGGTGACCCCACCTAAGCTACCGCCCTGTTAAATTTTATTCAGGCCCATGCTGACCTAACCAAATTGTCCCACCGAATGATTTAACTGTCTGCATCAGTTAACCACAATTTGCATACGCGGCCTAGCCCGTATTATAGCTCGTTAAACGTAGAACAAATTTGCTTGGTCTCTCTGTGTGTGTTGTGTTCCTCTCGCCCACAGTTGAAACCAGTATGCCCGGTCCTACAGTCCCACAACCCGCTGGGACAACCTGGAGACATGGCAAAGATTCACAGACCTCCATTCCTGCCCAAGGTCGCCAGTGACTCAGAGCTCCAAAGCCAAGAGCAGCGCCGGCGTGGACAAGCTGATGGCGCACAAACCAAGCCAAAGCTCCCACGACAAAGACCTGCCAGACACGTCCAAAACCTCGCTCGCCAGCTCATCGCACAAGCACGTCTCCACGAAAGGAGCCGCATCGCCCTGGAGCACGAAGTTGCAACGCTAAGGATGCAAGCCGAGGACGACAACGACCCCGAGCTACAGAAGGAGGTGGAAATACTTCAAACTGCCCTGTCTGACCTTCATCGGCACAAAGACCGAAGAGACCAGTCGGAGAAAAAAACCAGAGAGGAACTCAACGAGAAACTCCGACAAAAGTGAAGCCCCTTTTGCAAAGAGCAGAGGCCGAACTTAAAGAGACTCGAAAGCCACGGCCTGAAAAAGAAAAAACTTGCAAGAGGCCCGTGCTACCAGCCACAAGCTCGTTCAGCAGAGACTGAACTCAAAGAAAGAGACACTAAAGCCAAGGCCTTTGAAACCACTTACACACGGGCCGAGCTGAAATCCATGAACTTACTCAACAGAGACACGATCTCAAAGCCGAACTTGACATTTTTCCCACAGAGTTGAAACACTCTTAGAGACTACCAGCCGCTGCGGCAGGCTTTCTTTAAAGAATTCTCTGATCCAGAATCCGGAAAGACTTTGAAAAACCCCACGATCTACTCTGTCTCTGAACACTACTCAGAGATGCCTCCAGAGGGCGCCCCACGACCATAGCCCTGTTCACAGAACGTCGAGTCCGTTCCAGGCCACTGGTAAGCCCAAGTCTGAGCATGCATCAGACAAACACAGTGCCGCCACGTCTGAGAAAGCCGAGACCCTGAAGTCGCTGAAAAGCTTCTTCACAAAAGACTTTCCAAAAATTCAAGAGGTACGAGCTTTACATCCTATACCTGAGCGTAAGACCTACAGGCACACAGAACACTGCTCGTCAGCCACAGACACAGAGCAAACTGTCACATCACAAAGTGACAGCAGCACACAGCCACCACAGCTGACAGCTGCACAGCCTGAGCGAAACCGCACAGTTTCCCACAGCTAAGTCCAAAACCCCAAAAGACCAAAAGGGGGTGGGCCCGGAAACTTTACCTACCCATCACTCTAGACAATGAGGTGAGCCTTGAAACCCTGGATGAAACCCGGCTCAGACCTCACTTTAATGTCAGCTCAACTCTTTGAAAGACTCAGTACTAAAGCTAAGAGCGAAGATCGAACTCTTATACCCCACATGTGTGAGCTGAACGTGCAGTCGTACAGCCAGAACGACCTCCGGCTCGAACAGAGAGCTCCTACTTACCTGACAATTGGTCCTTTTGAGGCCTACCCACCCGGGTACATCTCACAAAGGGACACATACCCCTTTCTGATGGGCAAAACACCTGCTAGAATGCTATGAGCTTTATTAGACTTCCAAAACCTGACCATCGGGGCCCAAAGTTCAAGAACCCTGCCCCCTCCAGTCACACAGGTCACCAAAGCCATACTCCAAGGTCACAGAGTTCCCAAAATCCCAGCAGCACAGCCTCAGCACCAAGTCAAGGTTCCAGTTCGTTAACCTGCACCTTCCAGCTCGCCAAAGACCACGCAGTGCTTACTCAACGATGCGTGACCTAATGCAGAAGGCCTCTAACACAGAAGGCCTCCTCCGTAAGAATTCCTAAAACCCCACTGACTTTGAACTGCAAAACCAGAAGACACTGCACGAACACAGTGCAAGACTCTGCTAAAAATGTCCCTGATCAGCATAGAACATAGAACTTGTAAAAATAGATGAAAATGTCTGCTCAAAGAGTTGCACGACTCTGCATTCGTAAAATTAGAATTTTGCTGACTTCAAGAAAATCTTGAATGGACGTGTAAGCCTCACCTGCCAACATACTACGCACGACTCTTTCGAACCAAGCATTTGCGACATGCTGGTTGAAATGACACTGCTAAACATTAGTTTCTATGACAATGAAGGGTTACAGGAAACGCTAGCTCCAAATAGGGCATACGTCACTGTGACGTCAGAGTTGAGTGAAAACACCTGAGCTTTAAACTACAGTTAACCTACGGGCGTGCATTTAATCGTTGCGATCCAACTAAAACACAAAGTGCAGTACGCATTTTTGATCGCTGGCTTGTCTAAATGCAGATAAACGATTGCTGGAATTGACATCTCTACTTTAAGTAAAATAGCCTTAGATTTCCAACTAAAATTAGCATGTTAAGCAGTAAAGCGTAAGTCTGTTTGACGAAGAAACCTCATCTCAGCAGCTTGTAAACTGTACCGATGTTCATTCTGCTTTGCTTAAAAGAAATCCAAATTGTAGTATGACTAAACCTGTGTCTAACAAAGAAAGCTCAGGACAAAGTTATATCTAGGTAGACCTGGACGATGCTCCCCTTTCTACAAATGTAAAGGCCTTAAAAATTATTGTTAGATTGATGTAACTCACCTAAATTCTAGCTGCATCTACAAGCAGAGAACTACCTAGCGACCAAAACTGTTTAATCGCTGAAAAGTCAGCATTCGTGCACGAAAGGGACGTAACTATATATATACATCCTTCCAGCTCACGCTAAGCTAAACTAACATAGCATCCAGCTAGCTTACGCTACGCTAAGCTAACCTAGCATCCTTCCAGCTTACGCTAAGCTAAACCAACCTAGCATCCAGCTAGCTTACGCTACGCTAACCTAACCTAACATCCATCCAGCCATAGGCTAAGCTAAATAATAACTTCTACAATTAGCAGTTAGCATAATTTACTTAAGCCCTTAATCACCGCTTGTGTTTACACAATGCAAAGTATTCTAAAATACTTTCCTTAACACCAGTTAGGGTTTCTAATCATTCACGTTCCGTGTTTGCAATTCTTCTTAGCTAAAGTTCACCTTTACTAGTTGAGGCATAGCCCTTGCTAACTGTCGAAGGCTAACTTTGAAGATACCCTGTTAATTAAACTTAAGTTAACTACATGTAAACTGTGTAGCTAGAGAAGAATTCATATAGCAATAGCCATCTTCATCGGCAGGTGACTAATCCTTTGATGGGACACACACGATGTGGCCTCGAACACGCAACCGTTGTAACCCACTATGAAGTGTTGGCCCAGGCAAATCCAAAGTTTAGTCACTAATGCCACTGATTATTCTCGCCTTCAGATCATTCCCGTTGTTTTGATCACTTTGTTTCTTTTTGCTTTTAATTTTAATTTTTGTTTTCTTTTGGCTTTAATTTTTTTTTTCCATTTTATTTTATTTGACCTTGATATTAATAGCACTCAGCTATTCCCCCTACTTTTCGGTCATCTCTATGATTTAAAATTTATTTTATTCTTTGACCTTGATATTAATAGCACTCAGCTATTCCCTTTACTTTTCGGTCATCTATATGATTTAAAATTTATTTTATTTCCTCTCTTGTTCAAATGTGGTTCCATTTCCCATAGGGCCCAGAAAGGAAACAGAGACACCTTTATTTGTTATTTTGTTTTATTTTCAACAAGTGTACTCATTTTTGTGACCCTGCAACACAAGTAACTTCAACAATTTACTAGGGCACAACTATAGTCCAGAGGATTGATAATATGCATAATTTGAATAGGAAAGCTGTCCTGTTTCCCCCATCATTCACTTCGTCAAGCCGTAGTGAACCACTAGTTAAGTCCAGAGAAATAATTTAGTCATAAGAACCATCTTAAGGCATTTATTTCATCTCGGCTATGCCCTTTCCATGGAATAATCTCGGAACCACATACCTCTTAGCCTCCTAACATCCACAGCTAAGATAAGATACAAGACACACTTCACTAGCTAGCTACATGTGAAACACCTAGCTTTATGCTACATACCTAGCGAACCAATTAAACCATGGTTCTGAACTTTTAGGGTCATGCATTAGGCTCTCACAACAAGACAAAAATGTCACAGAGCCCCTGCTTCACCTGACCTTAACCTTCCAGCTTACCAAAGACTGACGACAAAACAACGGACACTATGAGAAACCACCTCTCATACCCCTCCTACCACCCACGAACGCCGTCTGCACCCACCGACAGCCGGTGCCCCAGACAACCTAAGTCAACAAGCACATGCCACGTGCACTAGACAAACATTTAGCGTTCTGCACCTGTTGCCATCACCGCGCCACAGCTTGTGGTGCCACAGTGCAAAAGGGGGGTAATGCCAATGTATGCCCTATGCCCATGATGCACCGTGGCTGCACACAGCAGCACCAGAGACACTTGCAAGACACCGAAGCAAGTGGCATACCGGCGTCCTCAAAGCGAAAAGACTGTCCTAGCCAACCAAGGACGACACTCGCTGAAATTTTCCTCCCTTTCACTCTTCTCTCTCCCTTTCACTTTTACCAGGATGCTGCTGTGCCTCCAGCCAACCAGAGGACAGCCGCAATCGGACATCTCACCAGGTCCGGCACCAAGCATCGTCCTAAGGGAACAACCAGGACTCCCTTTTCTGCCGGACCCGCACTCAGGTCTGTGCCACCTGATCCTCGCAACGCCTACAGAACGCACTACCCCGGCGTAACGACACAATACAGCTGGGTAGGTGCCAACGGACAGAGGAGGCCCTCACGCACACTGAGGCCGATGTCGAACACATGCTCAACCAACTTGCGAAAATGACTGTCACGCTGGCGGAGCCAGGTGGCCACAACCGCCGCCGCACTGCCGTCAGAACTCTGTTGAACACCTGTATGTCCAGCATGAATGCAGTAAACCTCGCCAACGTGGGACGGCATGCAGCCGAAATTCAGACGGAGATTCCACAGTTAACAGAGCCACTCACAACAGAGTGCATCCCTGCAGACCATCGACAAGACACTAAAGGGAACTGTGGTAGCTTTCAACACTCACAGCGTTCTGCCGACCCCGACAGTGAACTCCAAGAAACAGCTGTTTACTGCCTTCCAGAATGACTTTGCTCAAACTCAGCTGGCAACAGCCCTGATGACAAACCTGCTGCAGGGGTGAACTCCTCCATCGACAGCCTCGCCATGGGTAGAATCCCACCGCACCTGATACCCTTAGGCCTCATGCAAACCGTGCTGGCGTCCGCCATCACCACGCCAACTGACTCTTTAAAAATACACCTTGCCTACTCTCATGGGTAGTGCCATCCCACTCTGCATCACCACAAGCAGAGAAAAGGGGACGTTCCCCTGAACTTACCCATCATAGTCAAGCCGAATCCACCGGCTCAAGAACATTGTCCATGTCAGATTTTGAAAGGCAGCACTCACATCAAGATCCGCATGCCGTACGTGATTGCCTTGCATGACAGCGACACCAAGCTGTCCCCAGCTCCGAATCCACACATGTGCACATTGACCAAAGACATTTACTATCTCTGCCCTAACAAATCTTTCCTCAGAGACAACCCTGACGGAACCTGCGGGCTGCAGATCAGTGGCACAAGCTGCCCTGCTAAAGCCAAGCCTCGCACTCAAGTCACCGAGACCCAAGCAGAGATTGTAAGTGATCTGTGTCACCTTGCTCAGCCAGAGCAGCGCATCCAAGTACCAAAAAGCCCCATCCTTCTTCAAGAACCACACTTTCACCCTAACTCCAGAAAGGGAATTGTGGTTTGCAAAAGGGGGATCCCAGCTAATTGACATTGCTTTTATCAACACAGCCCTCCAAGCTTTGTCTCAACTGCCCGCCTTAACTGCTTCACCTGCTGTCCAATCCTGGACTGTGGCCGATCCTACGCAGGGTACATCTATCAACTACACCCTGACACTCGACAGTCATCCTGCACAGGAGGCTCAACGAGATGCGAACATCTACAGCCAAGCCCACGGGACCCTCAGGAAGAGGGTACCACGCTGGAGGCTGCGCCGAACTTTATCAAGTGAGCCCTCAGCCTCAGCCTAACAGCACCTGCTACCCAATCATCATGATTCACCTGTCATCCGCCCATGGTGATGATTTGTCGTCAGATTATGTCCCACACACAGGGACATCATCCGACGAAAAGGGGGATATATGTAGGGTATTTGGATGAATCATTGACTGAATAACTAAAAGCCCAATGTCTTTAAAGAGACTGGAGTTTGGAAAAACCCACACAAACACACACACATTCCACCACACACACGTACCATGAAGCTTCCCCCCAAACCAAGCTAACATTGTTCGAGTTTGGTTTCCTGTTACGAGGTTTTATGACTGATCGGAATGTTGCAGAATGTCTCTGAACAAAGAGACGGACATTTCTGTTGTTTAAAGACATAAAAACCATTAAATACATGTTGTTAAATGTATGTGTTTTCCCCCCATGTCACAGTGAAATATCTTTGTTTGGCCGCGGCATAAATAGACATTAGAAATACCTTCTTTATGCATTTTAAATACCTCTGTATTTTTCCTTTGACTTTCATTTGATGTTTTTGACACCTCTAAAATGCTCATGGAACGGGCTATCTGAATATGCACAGAGATATAAAGTAAAGTGTATTTTTAATATGTTTTACCGCCATTGAAGATTCAAACTGTTAAACTATACACCCTCTTTGAACACACCCCTGTACCACGAGGGGCACGTTCTCCCAAACAAAGGACAATAAACCACCATTCCCGCGTGCAACATCCATTCCCCGATTGGCCCAGTGAACAGGAAAGGGAGGGATTTCGCTAAGGTGATAAATGTAGGAGCGCAGCTCCGCCCAATCTCTTACGTGCTCGTCCTGGTGTCAGAATGTAACGTCTCGTCTCTAGGCGAGCTTTTCGCCTTTCTTTTATGTGTTGCTAGCTTAATTTGAGTTTTCAGTCTAGATAAGCCTCCGTGTTTAATTCCCCTCGACGAAGGAAAGGAACACTGCGTGGCATATCTCTTCAGCAAATCCACCTACCAAGGACTTTTAAACGCGCACGCTCGTTCTGAAAGGAGGAACGCGCGCACGTGACGCGCGAAACCGAGACACGCGCCTCTTCACCAGGCTGCACCATGCAACCCGATCTCGTGGCCTCCTTCGGAGACCCGATCCGATCTTTATATCTTTTCTTTGTTAGTCAAAGTTTTGTTTTCGTAGTCGACTCTGTTCACTTCCACAAAGTGAAACGGACTCAGTCGAACTATTTTCCGTAGGTAATGTTAACTCAAAGACTTCCAACCGCTGTTCAAAGACTCGCGCCGCATCACGTGACTATCCAAGGAACCAAGGATTCAGCTCACGCACGCGCACGGAGAACAAAAGATCTGCCATCCAAAACGCGGCTAGACCAGGCAAGCCGCTCAAGGAACACAGCAACACCTGAGAGAACCATTCCACATGCAAGTAAAATTAGGTTACCCTGTTTTCAGAGCATTAAGAATGTGTTTTGTGTTGTTTCGGAGGGTTGTCTGTCTAGGTGGATGTAACTCCCTTTCTCTCTCTCTTACTCG
>CM070832.1:31608337-31707679 GCA_036326025.1 Chrosomus eos
TTTCAAATCAGCAACACAATCTGAGGTGAATTGTCACATAAATGTTTTCTATGACTCTCAAATTCGTTAAAAAAAACCCAACATTTTAGGCTGATCCAGCTAGCGCGCATGTGCAGTCTCAAGTTTTTCGCATGTCATGTTTCTTTGGCAACCGGAGCTTCCAGCAGAGAGCACATATGATAGCAAATAAATAATGTCAGCGGTTATTATAAGTTAGTTCAAAAGGACAAACGGTTAAGTTAGTTATTATGCGAGTTAACTGAGTCAGAATGCACATGTGCAAAGTTGCATTTGTCATCCATCACCGTGACATCAAGTGGACTTTTAAAGCTGAAATACTGAGTGGATTAAGCTTGGAATAACGAGAGAAATAACATGGATAGAACTTTCTTGTCGGTGGATTGCAATGCATCACAGTCAGTCAGGTAACGTTACAAGAAAGTGAGACGACGACAACTAAAATTATGTAAGACAAAAAGTTTTATTTTTCGCAACTTGTGTGAAATAATATGTGACAATCGGGTCCAGTCGGGTTTGTGTCTTCCCGTCGGTTCGGGTCCAGTTTTCAAATAATAACGGGTCCAGGTCGGGTCCGGGCACGGCGTTTCTCGGATCTGCACGGGTCCGGGTCCATCTTTTGAAATAATAGACGGGTCCGGGTCGGTTCGGTTTAGCACATTACGGGTCTCTTCCGGGTCGGGCATGAATTTTTGGACCCGTGAAGACCTCTAGTCTACAGTATCGAAGGCAGCCGTAAGATCAAGTAGGATCAAAACGGCATTTTTACCGGCGTCAACTGCGAGTAGAATGTCATTGAACACTTTTAGCAATGCAGACTCTGTACTATGATGGGCAGTGAAACCGGATTGAAAAGGTTCTAGTAAGTTTGCAGCATTTAAAAACGAGTGCAGTTGAGACAGGACAACTTTTTCTAAAAGTTTTGACAAAAATGATAACTTAGAGACAGGCCGAAAATTATTAAAGCAACCCTCATCCAAACCTTGTTTCTTAAGCAAAGGCTGAACAACCGCATGCTTGAAACTATTCGGAACTATCCCAGTGTCCAAAGACGAATTAATCAACGCTTGGACACTGGGGCCAATTATAGGAAAAGCCGCTTTTAAAATATCAGTAGGTATTACATCAATTGTGGAGGTAGCTGTTTTCATCTTGTTTACACACTTCACAGAGTTCCATTAAAGAGACATGCGCAAAATTATAAAAGAAAAACGGACTTAACAGCGAGTTTGAAGACTGATCTGAAAAATGTAAAGTGAAAGATGAACGAATAGCTAACACTTTATTAGCAAAAAACGTTAAAAATGTCTCACAACGTTCAGCCGAGGGTTCCCTGCGATATTGACACCTTGGTCTAATTACAGAGTTTATCGCAGAAAATAAAATCTTAGGTCTATGACAGTGTTTATCAATTAAATCAGAGAAATATTTAGATCTAGCTAACTTAGCAGCACTCTGAAAGTTAACCAAACACTCCTTGAAAATCTCAAATGATACAGTTAAACGATCGTGCTTCCATTTCCTCTCTGCTTTACGACACGCCTGTCTGAGACAGCGAGTATCGTTATCCAGCCAGTAGTATGATTTTGATTTTTGCTTTGGTTGTTTTAACTTAAAAGGGGCAATAGAATCTAAAATATCAGAACAAGATACATAGAAAAGAGAGATTAAATCATCAGGCCCGATGAAAGGCTCAGCATTCAAGATCAATCCTTCAACGGCATTAGCTAAATATTTCTCACTAAACTGAGAGGGTGTAAGTGAGTTACTGAAGCGAGAATAAGAGCCTACAGATCTATTCACTGCAACAGAGCTCACAATGGGAATCGTAAAAACAATGGGCTTATGATCAGAAAAGGAATGATCTTCAATACATAAATTATCGACAGAGAACCCAAATGACATAATAAGGTCTAGAGTATGACCAAGGACGTGTGTTGGTTGGTTCATATGTTGAATAAAATCAAATGACTCCAGGACATTACAAAACTCAGCAACCAGGGGACGCCCAGGGCAGCAAACATGCACATTAAAATCGCCTAATAGTAACATACAGTCATACAACGGAACAACAGAAGTTAAAAAATCTGAAAAATCATTTACAAAAGCACTGCCCGAATTAGGTGGCCTGTAAATAAGAGCACAGAATAGCACAAAGGAGGCAGACTGTAATGTTACACACTGTACCTCAAACGACGAGTAGCTCCGAACAGACACAGTGTTAATTTTAACTGTTTGTTTAAAAACCATTGCGACACCACCACCCCTACCAGCAGATCTTGGGGTACTAATAAAGCAACAGTTTGAAGGACAAAGTTCCTTAAAGACTGATAACTCACCAACGGCAGCCCAGGTCTCCGTCAGAAATAAAATATCCAAGTTACGTCTGGTGAAAAAGTCATTTAGAATAAAAGTTTTGTTGCATATGGACCTAGCATTGACTAGGGCCATGTTCATAGGTGGATGTGATGACAAAGCCGAATCCCAAATGAATCCGGGTCCAGTTGACGTAGATTTTGACAGTTCACTCCTCTCTGGCGAATCCGTAAACGCGGGGGAGCGGAGTAAGTAGATGAGTGTGTGAAGGCCGGGAAAACAGGAAGATGAAAAGCATATCTATAATCCCATGAGCGTCGCATCAAATGAAGGCCCTCCAAGCTTATAGAAGCCGAGGGAAACTCCGTCGTAGGTTGTCTGGAAGAAACAATCGCCCGTCTGATTCTCACCCGTACACCACCACGACTACCTCTCTTCCTGCGGCGCTTTCTTGGAGGGGGAACGCAGCAAGGTAGCCGGCGAGCGCACTCAACCACAGGATGGTTGGACGAGGATTGAGAACAAAAATGCAGAGCAGGACAAAATCCACGGAAATCTCCCATACGGCTTTGAATATTAAGTAAGTCTTGACGAGCATAAGTCAACACTGAGACTACATGATACCAGTGTAACACTGTGTAAAATACAAACAGTACAAATGTCAGACGAACAGGTACCATAGGTACAACAAACTGCAACAAGCGAGAGTGACGGCAAGCCGAGTGCACTGGCGCCATCTTCCAACTCACTGAGAACATGTAAAAAAGAGCTACACGCTAACCTTGTGCGTACATAGTCAGCAGGCTTCTTCATCTGATTTTCAACATACGCTGACTCTCAACATACCACAGCGTTAAACGCCCTCTAGAGGTTAAGGATAGTACTGCACCTAAAATACAGAAACTCCTTTTATGGAATATACATCAACCGTAGTTACAAATAAATATACTTTCATTCTGAATGTTAAATTCGAAAGGGTTACATCCTCCCCTCCTAATCTTGCATGCGTCTCTGCATGTAGTGTACCTATAAAATAATTGATCTATCTGGGGCAAGTATCCTAACTTCAGGGAAAGTATCTGGCTCAAGGGCTTGTGTAAAAGCTTTGTTTAACCCACTCAACAGGGATTGCATGACTAACACTAAGGGATTACCTAATGAAGGGTAAGTTAGCCTATCAGGTGGCTCCCTGACTCTGGTAGAACGTCTGGACTCCGGCTCTGGTATCTCCTGCACAGGGGTATTTCCGTTTCTTTCAACTTTCTCCTCAATCAGTATTTCACTGTTGTTGTCCTCTTTCCTCATTCCATCTTCTTCTCCCTCAACAGGTTCCGTTCTGTACCTGATAAACTCCTCAGTTGACACGTCGTTGATAACTTCAACAGCTTCAGAATTCAGTTCCTTGACAGGTAAGTTTCTCACATTTTCTTCCAGAGTATCCTTAGGTAAGTTTGTTTCTTCCTTTTTAAAGCTACTTCTTCCTTTACGTTTTCCTCATCAAATTGCACATGCTCAAGTTCAATATCCTGACTTTCCACATCCTCAGAAGGTTCAAAATTTCAAATGACCGTGCATTTGGATTAAGTGTTGTCCCACAGGAACTTTCTTCCATTCCTCGTATGTAGGGTACTTCCTTGACAATTGTTATGGTAGGATGTGTCTCATCGTGCATTATTGGAGGAAAGTAGAAATCTGGTTCTTCATCACTATCATACACTTGTTCACCATCATCCTCTGGAACTATTGGTGATTCCTTAGAACAAGTTGTTTTTTCCTTTTCCTCCACCCTTTTGTCTTCTTCACTTGAGTTGGTGGGGGTTAAGAAACCACAAGGCAAGAGTAAATCTCGATGACGGGTTCTTTCAGGTCTGTCAGTAGTAAGAGGCTTTACAACATAAACTGGAGAATCAGTTATTTGCTTCACTACCTGGTACATGGTCTTGCTCCATCGGTCAGCTATCTTGTGCTTGCCTCTTATGCCAACATTCTTGACGAGAACACGGTCTCCAGCTTGTAAAGTGGATTCTCTCACTTTCAGATCATATCGTTGCTTGTTCCGAAGAGCTGTCTTCTTATTGTGATCAACAGCAATCTTGTAGCTTTCTTGCAGACTCTCTTAAAGGAATTTTTTTTTTCCACCTCCACCCCCCCTCTTCGGAGGACGACTTTATTATTATTATTATTATTATTATTAATTTTTTTTTTATTATTATTTTTTTTACATTTATAGTCAGTGCCTTCAACTGTTGTCCTACCATAACCTCACACCATGTTCTAGTAAGATCCTAGATCCTTATAGGGGCATGGTGGATTAAAGTACCATATACAAATTGATACACATAGCACTTCTTTTTCTTCTTTTCCCATGATACTGTTCTGGCTTAGAGATGACCTGGAGTCGTGGTTGCCTAGACATAGAACACAGACTGGTAACTGGATTATGCTGACTACAGACTGCTGGACTAGTCCACAGGCTAGTGACGGGCCTGTGTTAGTTGCAGACTGATAGGCCGGGATACAGACTGGTAACGAGTTTGTGCTGACTGCAGGCCACTGGGCTGGTCCACAGGCTGGTAACGGGAATGTGCTGACTGCAAACTGCTGGGCTGGGACATAGACTGAGAGCTGATTTATGCTAACTGCATGCCGCTAGGCTGGTCCACAGACTAGTAACAGGTTTATGTTAAATGCAGACCACTGAGATCTGGTCCACAAACTGTGAGCTGTTTTAAGTTGGTTGTTGAATGCCAGACTGGTCCACACAGCTTGTAAGCTGGCTTGGGCTAGTTGTTGGATGCCAGACTGGACCACAGATTGTGAGTTGACTTGGGCCGGTTGTTGAATGCCATAAGCTGACTTGGGCTGGTTGTTAGATGCCAAAGTGGTCCACAGATTGTGAGCTGTTTAGGCTGATTGTTGGATGCCGGATTAGTCCACAGATTGTGAGCTGACTTGGGCTGGTTGTTAGATACCAGACCAGTCCACAGATTGTGAACTTACTTGGGCTGGTTGTTGAATGCCAGACTGGTCCACAGACCTTAAGCTGAACTTGGGCTGGTTGTTAGATGCTAAAGTGGTCCACAGATTGTGAGATCGCTTAGGCTGGTTGTTAGATGCTTAAGTGGTCCACAGATTGTGAGCTCGCTTAGGCTGGTTGTTGGATGCCGTATTGGTCCACATATTGTGAGATGGCTTAGGCTGGTTGTTGAATGCCAGACTGATCCACATACTGTGAGCTGGCTTAAGCTGGTTGATGAATGCCAGACTGGTAGACAGGTTGCGAGCTAGCTTGGGCTAGTTGTTGGGTGCCAGACTTGTCCACAAGCTGTGAGTTGACTTTGGCTGGCTGTTGGATGTCAGGCTGATCCACAAATTGTGAGATGATTTATGCTGGTTTTTGGATGCCAGACTAGTCCACAGACTGTAAGCTGCCTTTGGCTGGTTATTGAATACCAGACTGATCTACAGGTTATGAGCTGACTTGGGCTGGTTGTTGGATATCAGACTGGTCCACAGAATGTGAGCTTACTTGGGCTGGTTGTTAGATGCCAGACTGGTCTACAGATTATGAATTGATTTAGGCTGGTTGTTGAATGCCAGACTGATCCATAGACTGTGATCTGGCTTGGGCTGACAGCAGGCTATCTGACAGTTCAACAAACTGTGGGCTGACCTCGGCTGGTTTTGGATGCCAGACTGGGCCACAGATTGTAATCTAGTTTAGGCTGGATGTTAGATGTAGTACTGGTCCATAGACTGTGAGCTAGCTTCGGCTAGTTGTTGGATGCCTGATCGGTCCACAGACTGTGAGCTGGTTTAGGCTGATTGTTGGACACCAGACTGGTCCACAGATTGTGAGATGGCTTGGGCTGGTTGTTGAATGCCAGACTGTTCCACAGACTGTGAACTGGCCTGGGTGGGTTGTTGAGTGCCAGAATGTGAGCTGGCTTAGGCTAGTTGTTGGATGCCAGATTTTTCCACAAACTATGACTGCAGTCTGCTGAGCTGAGACCCAGACTGAGAGCTATCTTGTCTTGAATGTAGGCCAATGGATCAGTCCACAGCCTGGTAACGGACGTATGCTAACTGAATACTGCTGGGCAGGGGCACAGACTGGTCAGGGGCTCATGCTAAGCTGCATACTGCTGGGCAGGGGCACAGACTGGTCAGGGGCTTATGCTAACTCCATACCGCTAGGCAGGAGCACAGACTGGTTACAGGTTTGCGCTGATCGTACCGCAGATCCCCATATCCCCCAGTAGGGCGAAACACATATCCCTTCCCTCCCACTAAGTGACATAATTAATCAGCGGGGCCCAGAGAGAATCGAAGTCAGCCGATCGAAGTTTGTTAAAAGCAAGCATGGACTCCAGACTGATATGATCCGACAGGAGATTTCTATACTGGTTAATGCTAAGATTATTTTTAGTTTTCCAATTCAGAAGGATAGTTTTCTTTGCAACAGATAGTGTGGTGAGGACCATATATGCTTTGTCGATCTCCATATCGATATCATTTAAATCCCCTAATATACATAGTTTTGGGCAAGTAGGTATATTACACGTAAGCCATATTGATAAGTCCTCACAAACCTTAGTCCAGAATCTTTGCACTGGTGTACAAAGCCACAAGGCATGCATGTAATCATCTGCTGTCTTGTGCACTGTGTGCATATATCTGATTGATTAAGACCCATCTTGAACATCCTTTGTCCTGTGTAATAAGTTCTATGGAGGATTTTGTATTGTATGAGTTGTAGATTTAAGCTGTCAGTCATATTAAAATTGTTTAATATTATTTCTGACCAAAACTGATTGGTGGGGTTCAGTAATAGATCCGACTCCCATTTTGCACTTGGTAATGAAATTGTATCATCTAGTTTGAAAATAACTCTATATATTTTCAATAGTAGCTTTGGAGTACCAAGGCTCCTGAATTCTGTAACACTTTGTCACGTTTTGATGTGTTTAGTTCTGTTTTGTGATCTTGTTTTCCCCTGTCTTGTGTGATTTTTGGTTTAGTCCTGTTAGTTTTCCCGCTCCTCGTTTGTGTTCAGTTTCTTCACCTGTTTTTAGTTAATTATCTCGTTTGGTTCAGTTCATTTAAGCCCTGTGTTTTCCTTCAGTGTTTGTTGGTCGTCGTCTATGAATGGTTGTGTGTTTCCTGAAGTCCTGGAGTCTGTTATTTGGTTCCTGTTTGTTCCAGAAAGTTAAGTTTGTTAATAAATCAACTATATATCACAGATCTAGTGATGGGCAGATCAAGGCTTCGTGAAGCAATAAAACAGTTGAAGCAAATGTGCCATTTTGTTTCGAGGCTTCGAATCAATCCGAAACCCGTCTCCACGGTGACACCTAGTGGTCACTTGCAGGTGTTGATCTGAAACAACCTTTACAAAGAGCTAATAAAAAATGTGTTGTGTGTTTTTTTTATTATTGTATTTTTGTAATATATGAAGCTTGTAACCTGTAGTTTCTTCACATTGCATAATGTGATTTTGGTCATGAAAAATGAATATTAATAAAAAAAATCAAGCCACAATGTCTCACTTTCTTATAGATTTTTATTCAAAAATATTAATTTCTCTGCTGTTGAAGGACTCAGCCTACTTCTTTTTTTACAGATAATTTCTCCAGCCTTTGAAAACATTCTCTCACAAGGGACACTTGTTGCTGGCATACAAAGATATTTTTTAGCTAGGACATACAAATGAGGAAAGATTACTGCTCTCTCTTTCCAGTAAGTTAGAGGATCATGAGTTCTGGGCAAAAACGCATTGCTGAGGTATTTTTTCACTTCCACTGTGGCATCAGCTGTAGGATTGTGTATCATCTGGGTCTCACGGATACGATTGTCAAAATGTTCCCATAAACTGTCCTGTGTTTCAACCAGAGTATGTGAGCGGAGCGGAGTGGGAGCGGAGCGAGGAGTGGAGCGGTGTGATTTTGAATGGAGCGCGGAGCGGATTTTTTAAATGTCGGAGCGTCGTGGTTTTCACTCGCTCCGAGAGCGCTCCACTGCCGCTCCATCACGAGTACAATTCATGCCAACGGCTCACACATTTTATTATAGAACGCATTTTAGTAAGGTCCACACTAAACACATTACTCTAGCATGATAAGTGATCACTCAAATCAGAAAAAATGTGAAGGATGAACGCCGATGACATATGGCTGCGGGAGGTTTTAGTTATACTGAATATGATCGGGCGGCGCAACACATTCTCATGAAAGTGCGTATCTATAGCACACATTTTATTTCTTGTGCCATTTATACAGCAAAAAATAGTTTTTGCGTGCAAATGAAATGCACTAAACCCCTGGTTAAAGGTGTGTGAAGTGCGTGAACCGCCATTAAAGATGCGTATCATATGCACGCGAAAACTGCTTATCATAGGCTATGCAAGCAAAAACAAGTTTTTGGTGTAGGCTATAAATGGTACGAGACATAAAATGTGTGCTACTGCTAGATACGCACTTTCATGTGATCGAGCTGGATCGGGTGAAGGACATTTTAAACAGGTAACACTTATTCACAGTTTCACACACGCAATCGCTTTCTCACGATTGAGTCTCAATGCATTGCATTCAAACAAATGTAATCTTACAGTGCTCGGTTTGATTTTGAACGAGCAGAAATCTAAGAAATGTAGTGACCCGTAGATAAAATAACTGATGAAAACGTTATTTTCTTCTTTCCAAACAAAATATGCTCTGCAAAAAGCAGCAATGATATTTAACTTATAGGCCTAATGCTGATAATGTAATAAGCATAGCATGTCGTACAGGAAAAGTTTGCACACTATCCAATAAACCACATTGAAACTATTCTCCTAATGATGTTTTAAAAATATATATTTAATATGCCTATATATTATGAGGAGAGATTTTGTGAGATTTCAAAGCACTTAAATACTTTATTCGCAATTTCCTCGGGGAGCGAAGACGGAGCGTGTTTCTGATATCAGTGAGCGAGGAGTGGAGCGGGGAGCGTTAAATGGTGAACCCGGAGCGGAGCTGGAGCGGAGTGATTATAAAATGCTTGGAGCGCGGAGAGAACATTGTTGCCGCTCCACTCCGCTCACATACTCTGGTTTCAACTGGTGTTGATGTTGATGGTGATGGGTCTGATGTTGACATTTGTGGTTCTGAATTAAAAGAAAACGGCAATTAGTAACAAATCATAAACTGACAACACATATGAAGTATAAATTTCATGAATCACATTACATAAGATAACATAGACTGAAACTCACCAGGAGTTGTGTTTGAACGCATCAGTGAAGCACACTCCACTGTGATGTGCTTTTCAGCATCCAGGGCTTTGGCAGGATTTCCAAAAGCCACATTTTTAAACCTTGGGTCCAGCAGTGTAGCCAGTGCCAAGGCTCTAAAAGTCTCGTACCCTCCACATCTGGAGTGCAGACTTTCTTGTAGATGTGAGCCTATGAGCCAACACAAGAGAAAACCATATTAATTAAAATAATGACAACAATATGAGAGTTATGGCCAATTACACGTATGGTCATAGTGTTCTACCTAATTGTACAGTTGATTCCTGCGTTGCATTTCCTTTTTTCTGTGCAAGCTTGTGCTGCAACATCCTGTACAATGGTATGAGCTTTGAAGCAGACACTCTCTGTTCCTCTGACATCTCTGTTGTTGCTAGTTTGAATGGTTGAAGAAGTGTCAATGACTGTTGAATAATGTCATACTCAAGACTTGTCAGGGGAGCAGTATCACTGTTTAAATTGGCAAGTGCAGCACCCACTGGCTCACGTTGCTCATACAAGCGTTGTAGCATGTCGAATGTGCTGTTCCATCTCGTTTCAACCTCCTGTATCATTTTCAGACTTGGTCTGCCCATCAAGCTCTGCATCTCCACAAGCTTGTCCTTTGCTTTGCAGCTGGATCTGAACAACCCCACTATCTTTCTGGCTTTCTGGCGAATTTCATTGATGACTGGGGTTTGATCCAGGGCCTTTTTCACTATCAAATTCAAATTATGAGCAAAACATGGGACATGGCAAAGTAGCTGGGCACTTAGGATCATGTTGGATGCATTGTCAGTCACCATGCACTGAACTTTGGAGGTTATTCCCCACTCAGCCATTAGCAAGGCTTTAGCCTCCATGAGATGCTGGGCTGTGTGGGTTTGGTAAAACCTCCTTACACCCAGTAAAACAGTTGCCATTGTTGCCTCTGGTGTTATGTAATGGCATGTTACACCAAGATATCCATCCATATTAATGGAAGACCACATGTCAGCCGTAAGGCTAACAAATTCCGCCTTTTGTAGGTCCTCCATTGTCTTGTCCTTGGTTGTGTTGTACCTTTCGCTGACGATTGTTTTAAGCACCTTCCGGGATGGGAGGACATAGCTTGGATCAAGCTTGTTCACAAAGGCCCTGAAACCCTCATCCTCCACGATGGTGAAGGGCTGCAGATCCTTCACCACCATGTTCAGAAGAGCCTCATCCAATTCCCTCTGTCTGCCTTTTAAAGAGAAGATAAAACATACTTTCAGACAAATATATTGGAAAAATAGTAGCCTACCGTGAAAGTAGTCTACTGGTTCATTTGGAAACCTTCCTAAACAAAGTTATGTTAAGAATATTTATGCTCAGTGTGCAGAGAAAGATAAAGTGCATTGTAGAAGTACAACAATTACAACAACAACAAAAAAATGATGTCTTGGCTGTAGATTGGGTACTCATATGTAGACATATAAAATGTATATTCACAAAATATAATATATATGACAACATATATTATATTCTCAGTCAAGCTGTTTTTAAAGTGATTGGCAGTTGTGTTTGGGATGTTAGGCATGTCTTAGTCCACGGCCTTTCTAAACAATGGCCCAACAGTTAGTTATTATATCTCACTTATAATTAGCCTATATTTCAAACAATGCATATTACCTTGCTTAGATGGCCCAGCAGTGTTAGTAGCAGGCCTTGGTACAGGGGGAACACTACCATCCTCTGCACCCTGCAGAATGGCAGGATGAGTGCTCCTCAAATGGCGCATCATGGATGATGTATTGTTGCAGTAGGCTAGCTGCCGATCACAATACACACATATCACTTTATTTGGGGTTTCCAAATGGAAATGCTCCCACACCACAGATGTACGACATCTCTTCTGTGGAGCCTCCATTTCTATCTATCTATCTATCTATCTATCTATCTATCTATCTATCTATCTATCTATCTATCTATCTATCTATCTATCTATCTATCTATCTATCTATCTACTATCTATTATCTATCTATCTATCTATCTATCTATCTATCTATCTATCTATCTATCTATCTATCTATCTATCTATCTATCTATATATGTATCTATCTATTAATTTATATTAGCTATCTATCTAATAATCTATATGTATCTGTAATAGTATCTACTATAATATATATATATATATATATATATATATATATATATATATATATATATATATATATATATATATATATATATTTCTATCAATGCATCTATTAATGTGTCACTATATGTACTCTGTGTGTCTCTAAGTCAATGTGTAAATGTAAATTAAATCCTAAATATAACTAAACAAATCGCACTATAAATGTCACTATATCACCAAAAATCCGCTATCTCAAAACCAAACTCCTCTCACAAAAACCCACGATATGAAAATGCGTTAACATAACTTTTATACTGTGTGATTGTGTGATTTGTTCCCGAATCGACCAATCAATGAAACCCCGATTCGGCGGAGCACTCCACCTGATGAAACACTTAGAATCTTCATTTAGCCGTTGTCACGTGACGTGGGTGTTTTGAATCACGTTTCGGATCAGTGTTTCGAATCATCTTTGCTTCGGGATCTCGCAAAGCTTCGGAACGTCTGTTTCGCGCCAGCCATCCTTACACAGATCTTCTGTCCTCGTCTTCGGCATCCTGCACACACCCTGACAGAACGACCAACCCTAAAAATCTAAAAATGGGCCGAAGGAGGAAAAACAAGGAGGTGAGCCCCTTTGAAACCCCAATTCTCTTCCAAGAGGAACGCTCACTCGAGGAGTATGCGGGGCGATACCTTGAGCTCTACGATGATGTGACATTGGAGGAAGAGGAACTGACAAAGAGTTTCTGGGGTGGATTAAAAGACCCTCTCGCCCAGATAATTCTGGTAAAGGACCTAAATATGTCCTTCCTGGAGTTTGTGGATCACACACTGTGGGCGTGTGGATCCGACTATCTCGTGGAGGATCTCCCACTCCAGCCAGTTCCAAATCCGGTATGCCCAGAGCCCATTGTCTGCCCGCCAGAGCCTGAGCCCATCGCATGCCCGCCAGAGCCTGAGCCCATCGCCTGCCCGCCAGAGCCTGCACTCCGCATCAGCCCTGCAACCAGATCGGTCCCTAGACTTCCCCGGATGATATCCAGTATGAATGATCCCCCGCTGATGTCAGTGCGATCAGCCAGAAAGAGGGCTGCCGAGGCTGGGGTTCATGTCACGCTCACTGATCCTGAGCCTTCACCGCTGGTCCCGTCCAGCGTTGACCCAGAGCCAGAGACCGTCCAGCCAGAGACCGTCCAGCCAGAGACCGTCCAGCCAGAGACCGTCCAGCCAGAGACCGTCGCCTGCCCGCCAGAGCATGAGTCCAGCCCCAAGCTCCCTGAAGTGCTGGTTCCGTCCAGTTCCGAGTCCCCTGATGTGCTGGCCCCGTCCAGTTCCGAGTTCCCTGATGTGCTGGCCCCGTCCAGTTCCGAGTCCCCTGATGTGCTGGCCCCGTCCAGTTCCGAGTCCCATGATGTGCTGGCCCCGTCCAGTTCCGAGTCCCATGATGCGCCAGAGCCCGTTGATCCTGCGCCAGAGCCCGTTGATCCTGCGCCAGAGCCCGTTGATCCTGCGCCAGAGCCCGTTGATCCTGCGCCAGAGCCCACTGATCCTGCACCAGATGCACCAGAGCCCACTGATCCTGCACCAGATGCACCAGAGTCCACTGATTCTTCACCGCTGGTCCTGCCCAGCCCAAGACCCTCGTTGCTGCCGGATCCCCCCTTTCCTGTCAATTTCCCCATTAAAATTTTGGGGGGGCGCCCACCCGAAGGGTCCTCACCGCCATGGCCACCCGAAGGGTCCTCACCGCCATGGCCACCCGAAGGGTCCTCACAGCCATGGCCACCCGAAGGGTCAGCTCCGCCCTGGACGCCCGAGGGCCCCACAGCTCCGCCCTGGACGCCCGAGGGTCCCACAGCTCCGCCCTGGACGCCCGAGGGTCCCACAGCTCCGCCCTGGACGCCCGAGGGTCCCACAGCTCCACCCTGGACGCCCGAGGGTCCCACAGCTCCGCCGTGGCCACGCCCACAGCCTGCTCCGCCGTGGTCACGCCCACAGCCTGCTCCGCCGTGGTCATGCCCAAAGCCTGCTCCGCCGTGGTCACGCCCACAGCCTGCACCGTCGTGGCCACACCCACAGCCTGCACCGTCGTGGCCACGCCCACACCCTCCCACCCCTTTGGATGTTATACGGCGCGAGGACGCGCCATCGGGGAGGGGGGTGGTACTGTCACGTTTTGATGTGTTTAGTTCTGTTTTGTGATCTTGTTTTCCCCTGTCTTGTGTGATTTTTGGTTTAGTCCTGTTAGTTTTCCCGCTCCTCGTTTGTGTTCAGTTTCTTCACCTGTTTTCAGTTAATTATCTCGTTTGGTTCAGTTCATTTAAGCCCTGTGTTTTCCCTCAGTGTTTGTTGGTCGTCGTCTATGAATGGTTGTGTGTTTCCTGAAGTCCTGGAGTCTGTTATTTGGTTCCTGTTTGTTAATAAATCAACTATATATCACAGATCTTCTGTCCTCGTCTTCGGCATCCTGCACACACCCTGACACACTTGGTGGGAGTTCCAGGTTTATTTTCCAAAGTGGAAATGTTTTACTTATTACGGATTTGAGTTGTTGATATTCTAGATATCTATTATTACTTATCCCATACTGTGAGGTGAATATTTGAAATGGTAAAAAGTTACAGTTATGGATTAAATGCTCTAAATATTTAATTCCTTTGTTTTTCCATTGGCTGAAATTGATCATATTTTTGTTTAGTGTGATATCCGGATTATTCCATTTAGGGGTGAGCCTACATGGGATCATTGAAGAATCTGTTTTTTTAAGAAATTCCCACCAAGCTGTCAAACAAGTGCTGATGTTAATACTCTTAAAGCACTTATGAGACTTAATATTTGAACTAAAATACAGTGATTAGAAATTTCCAGGTTGTCGCATAGTGCTTGCTCTATATCCATCCATGATTCATCTAATGCACTAGGGTTGAGCCATTTCGAAATATACTGTAACTTATTTGCTAAGAAGTAATGATGGAAATTAGGTAGATCTAGTCCACCCCTGTCTTTAGTTTTCTGTAGAGTTTTCAGGCTGATTCGAGAGGGTTTATTTTTCCAAAGAAATTGAGAAATGTGTGATTCTAGTAATCTAAACCACGTATAGGGAGGTTTCGTAGGAGCCATAGAAAACAAGTAATTGATTTTAGGCAAAATCATCATTTTTATGGTGGCATCTCTACCCATGAGTGAGATGGATAAAGGTTTCCACCGAGCAAGATCGTCTTCTATGGTCTTCAGTTGTGGAGTGTGATTTAATGTTAATAAATCTGACAATCTGGAAGAGATGTTTATGCCAAGATATCTTATATTACCTGATTGTAATGCTATACTAGATGATCCTTGAAACCTACAATTGATCGGTAGAACTGTGCTCTTTGACCAGTTAATAGAATAATCGACAGAGATGAGAACTTATTGATTAATGAGATTGTTTCAGAGAAAGATGAGTTCTGAAGGAATAATAAAACGTCGTCGGCATACAGGCTTATCTTATGTTCATTCTTTAAAGACCAAACACCTTTAATATACTGATTTTGCCTGATTGCCATTGCTAAAGGTTCTATAAAGATGGCAAAAAGCGATGGGGAAAGAGGGCATCCCTGCCAGTGCCTCTCTGCAGATCGAAGCTAGGAGAGGTTTGATCATTTGAGAGAGAGAATGAAGGGCGGCTTCTGTCACTTTTTGAGTGATTTATGGCCCCATAATTAGCCACGCCCTTTTCCCACGCTTAGCCCCGCCCCCTTTTCCCACGCTTAGCCCTGCCCCCTTTTCCCACGCTTAGCTGCGCCCCTCCCTCCCACTTCCGGTCTGTCATGTGACCGTGGGAATTCCCCCCCATGGTACGTAACCCCTCCCACCCGAACGGTTCCCGAAACCCCCTCCCATCCGAACGGAACACCTGCTGTACACCTGTTATGGATACTTGTCTTGTTCAATGTAAAAAATGTTCAAAATGATGGAAAAACATTCAAAACAATACATTTTCAATCCCTTTAAGAAGGATGACAGAAAACAGAGATAGGTTTAGTAGTTTTTATTAAAGAATGGTCCTTTTACACACATCTGAAAGTGTTCAAAATCATGTTTAAAAGAATGTATAAAAGTGTGTTTTTAGCGGTCTCCATACACTTGTAATCATTAAAACATTAACGAGGAAGTTTAAATTGTGCTTTCTTAAAGTTATCAAAATGTTTTAGCATTAAAACATCTAAAACAACGTGTATTAAAATTATATCATACAAATAGAACAAATTACTATATTTGAAGATGTACTTTTTCACAATAACAGTGCTTAAAAGGTATTAAAACAATTTCTATCATTAAAATACACATATCTTTAGTGTTATTACACATTTTTTAAATTAAAACACTACATTGTGTTAAAAATCATGTTTAAAACAATATATAAAAGTGTGTTTTTAACGGTATCCATACACTTGTAAAATGTTAAAAACGTTTAGACATAAAAAATAAAGAATTAATACATTTAAAAATATAATTCAATAATTAAATAAATAAAAGTTTTAAATTTTGTTTTCTTAAAGTTATCAGAATGTTTTAGCATTAAAAACATCGAAACCGTTTGTATTAAAATTACATCAAACAAATAGAACTAATTACTATATTTGAACATGTACTTTTTTCACATAACACATATAGTGTTTTAAACTATTAAAACAATTTATATCATTAATATACTTTCGTCTTTAGTGTTCGTACACTTAAAACATTAATGAAAAAGTTTAAAAGTGTTTTCTTAAAGTTATCAAAATGTTTTAGCATTAAAAACATCTAAAACCGTTTGTATTAAAATTACATCATGCAAATAGATCTAATTACTATATTTGAAGATGTACTTTTTGTCAGAATAAACAGTGCTTAAAGGTATTAAAACAATTTTATATCATTAAGATACACATATCTTTAGTGTTCAAACATTTGTAAAAATGTTAAACTGCATTTCTAAAAGTTATCAAAATGCTTTAGCATTAAAACTTCTAAAACAATGTGTAGTGCATTTTTTTTTCTATCAAACAAATATTAAAGCATATCAAAATTTATTTTAAAAATCACACTATCAAAAACACATACATACATTTTTTAAAAAAAAACTGACTTACTTTTTTACATCCTGTTTTGTTATCCTGTTTAAAGATTTAATCCATCACCAATGATATAGCAGCGGGTTATCCAAAGGTATATCCAAAACTTTAGAGATTTTAATTCCAAAAGCCCTCGTGAGGAGCTCCGCGAAACACGTCCGAACACACCGGTGACAACCCAAGACTGACAATAGCAATCGAAGCACAATAGCCAGACACAAGCTCCACCCCTAGATCCCTCCCACACCTAGACCCCACCCACGCCAGGTGTTGGTGTGTGAGAAAAGATGGCAGAGAGTTCCCACGCGGCGCGCACACGCGCACACACATAATGAAAGAAGAGACGCCCCTGGACTCTGTTTAAAAACCCACAAACTCAACGTGCATTCTCTTGGAATTTATGCTAACTGCAGACCCAAAGGTCCCCGAGAGATGCCTTGATGATGCTATGATGGATTTAACTTTAGCTCCGCGAAAATTACAAGGATCGTGAATGATTAACAAAATTAACCAGCGGAACATGTGGAATATATAGCCTACGTTTCACTTATCTGGAGACGTGCGTGTAGCCTACATATGACTTTGACAAGGATTTACGTGAAGACAGATCGAACAATGTGGATATAATGATAGAAGATTTACATGGAACACAACAGAGCACCCTCGATTTGGTTTTCACAGAGCGAGATATTGGATTTTATTTTTCACCACGTTATGGATTGGTTTGAAAAGACTGAGGAGACGGATTAACAAATGGGGAATATACAGACTGCTCGCGGACCACGTTAATAAATACCCAAGTATTAAATAAATGTATATGTAATAAATAATAAATATACTACCTTGCATCCTTCCTATATTGTTTTAACCGACATCCTGTACCCATTCGATTACTCCGAACCAGAAAAGTTAAAAGTGAACAAATGTACATGTGCCTTGAGACACAGTCGAACTCTACACGACATAGCTACATACCGTGACATAGGCCTACTCTACAGATAAATAACGAGGGATGATCATGCGTCAGCTATGTGGTAATAATATAAAGTGCAAGCATAATTAACAATGTAAACATGTAGACTGAATGCAATGATAGCGATCTTCAATCTCTCTTATGAACGTATTACACAATAAAATATGCACATGTGTTTACAATTAGTTGCACGCACACACATAGCCTAATCCTTAGTTAACAACACTTGATTTTAACTATTATTTACATTGAACAAGCGCGTCTGTGCAGTTTTCAAACTTCACGGAAAGTTTTAGAACAGTCCAAATCACGATCAGAGGTGGGGGTGTTTTGAAGAGTCCATTTCTAAGGGGTCTTTTTACTGTTTTATAACAAACACCATTGTGTCGGAGTAGAAGTACACACACACACACACACACACACACACACACACACACACACACACACACACACACACACACACACACACACACACACACACACACACACACACACACACACACACACACACACACAAAATGTGGTCCTTCACATAGGCCTACAGATTTAAAAACCATTCAAAACAACATCCCGATGTGCAATCATTTAAAACAAGTTTAAAATAAATAAATAAAGTATGGAATATAAGTTTTTGAACATTTAAACGATTTTGAACATTTATAAATTTGTGTGTTGCAAAAGCAGAAGTCTATTTGCTTTAAATAAGGATGTACCTTTTTATTTTCTTTAAATAAAGATTTGCCCTTACTTATGCTTTAATTTCTTTAAATCAGTCTGATGACATATTTCTGTGATTAATTGATTAGTAATGTTGCGAGGGGGTTTCCTCACACGAGTAAAAGCACTTTAGATGTGTTTGTGGCAAACACATTGTATTTACTTAGACTTTTTAAATGTATTTAACATTATAAATGTTTTTCTTCTGTCCAACTTACATTTCATATGAATTACCTGAGATGTTTAACAACCACATAAAGGGAATGCATGTTGATTAGTACACTGTACCACTACCGTCACTGTAGTATTCTGAGGAAAAATCAGTTATTTACTTGAGATAATCTCATTAAAGTCAAAAACATTTGTTTAATTTATAAAATCAGACATGGTCTAGCACCTCATGCTTCCTGTGTGCATTTAAACATTATATATTTATTTTATATGAATGTATTTCTTAACCATAATGTGGTTTTATGTAATTTTATTTTTGTGACACCTTTAAGGTTGCCTTTTATTACACCCGGCTGAGGGACTAACTTGGGCTAACTTGGGTACATTTACATTGTTTTAATGCTGATTAATGTAACACGGCCCCCTTTCAAATAAAGAGAAAATGAAAATGAAAAAGTACGTTTCAGGCAAAGTGCAAACATGCAATGTTCGAGAAAAGATCAAATTGGTGTAGTCATACAAATTGGTGGTTTAGGTCTCACCCCAAAAACGTAAAACTTTGTGTTGGGATGACCCAGACATACCTTTACTAAAATAAACTTTATGGAAGTCATTTTCAAGCTGTGAGTATGCTTCGACACGTAACTATACCATATTTTATATATTATGGTCCCATGTTGCTTTAAAGTCTTTGTTTGTTTGTTTCTTTGTAAAGAGACATATGAGCTAAGAATGTTCTCTAACACCAAATAAACAGATAATGGAATGTTTGAAATTACAATATGTTAGACATTACTCAGTATGTGTGTAAATAATTGTTTAAATCTTTGGGCGTATTTTACACACATCAACATATTTTGTCAGAAAGTTCCACAGTCTTGTAAAGCCTATGGACTAACTTTAAAACATAATCTTTATACAGAAATCACACATGTCCAAAACAAACATACAAGACCAAGACCAAAAGACCAAATCACTAAGAAAAAGAGGGATGAAAAGCATTTGTTTATAAGAAATACACAAAAGTTTGCAAATATCATTAGTTTTTAGTCATCTTGCTCAGATAGCATATGACACCGTTCACATCTTGTTTCTCAGATTGTACATGTTTTAGGCGAAGACTTTTCTTTGAGAGCCGTCAACATTCAGTGGTTATAGGAATAAATAATAATTAAGAATTTATGCGATAGTCTTTCTGTTTGAGAATGCTTGACTATCTATGACTACTATGACGCTGAATCACACAAAGTATTAACACGAAAAATAAGTGCATGCTGTTTTACACTTAAACTATTACCACGGAATCAGTTAAATTAAAGCTTGAGTTAAGTTAAAACCAAACGTATCTAATTGTTCTAACAAATCTTTTTTGTTTTATAAATACTCGTTTCTTAGTTCTACAAATATCGAGGCTATATGAAGTTAATACACAATGAAACGAGAATAATGCTATCAAATACGTCTGACACAATGTTTTTAAGAAAAAGCAGTGTTTTAAAATACAGATGTTTTTTCTTTTGACAAAACCTAAAATTCCAATGATCACACCCGGTAGTGTTTAACATCCGAGAGATGAAAAAGCAGTTCTTTATGCAAAAAAGCAGATTAATTAAAAACAACAACAATAAAAATAGTTTAAGTTGACATAAACAAAACATCCCCTGATCATCCCATAAGTTATAGTAAACATTTACAATGTGTAATTCTGTCAGTTTGACACGATGTACCTGTATCCATAATGCAAACACATTTGAGGGTTAACGTTACCTGTCCTTGTAAAGGATATGGATAAAATTCAAAGATTATGTTTGCACAAAAGTAAACTCTAGAGGTCAACTTGCTAAAAAGTAAATACATGAGACAATTAATATATATTAATAAATGAATATAGAAAAACCACTTGTGATCAGTTTTGAATGTTTGCAATCAATATTTTATATACTAGTTATATACTAGTATACTTTTTATTTTTGTACAGTGTGCAAAACTATAGTCTCAGAGAATGCAAACATGTTCATATAGGAATTTATGGGGAAAAACACGTACAAATATAGCATAAAGAGAAATAAATGACCGTCCTTTTACACAAATTCTACATTTCTTTTACAACATATTTCTTTTACAGCATATAACTGCTATCTCTACGAAACATCGAGATGAAAGATGAGTATTGCTGTTTTTCTGTTACCTAAAAAACAATTACACTTCAAACCCGTCTAACTATTACACTTAAAGATGTGCATTTCACAGTACAATCCAACGTGATCTCATGAGAATACGTGTGTATTTTACGTAAAGTGTAGTTCTATCATACGTACATTTGTTTACGTTTTATATACGCAGAAACGTATAATACTGACGTATTTACAGCACTAAAACGTAAAAATATTTACGTATTGACAGCACAAAAACGTAATTTATTTACGTATGAACAAATCTACCGACGTAGACATTTGTACGTGTTGCTATTTATGCATAATCTTGGCATTAATGTTTTGACTCAATTGCATTCAACTGTCTTATCAATTACGTTTTCAGTCGCATTTATTAATATAATAGGCCTACGTTACTCATAAATATTAACCTTTCGCTCTGTTCGTGCCTTCTGCAACAAACTCGTTTTGGAGGATTAGCCTACGTGGTGTTAAAAAGGAATACACTTTTAACCTTAAAAATACCTTGTTTAATCGTTTAACCATTTTGTAGTATTTAGTGTATTTACACAAAAAGCATTTTCTCCAATAAACCACAACATACTGATACATTCACAAAAGACATACATTTTATTATCTTGATGTAATCCAAATCCTAGAATCCATACGTTGTTTGCAAGAAACAGATCCAAATTCAGCCTTTTATCCAGAGATCTTAATCTTCATTTCTCAGCAGCGACCGCAAACGTATCCTGTGCTGGTGATGAATTCAAATTCAAAAAATGCGCCTTCAAGAAGCGTTACGACATGTTTTACGGCCTTCATATCAAACGCTCATTGGCTCTCGCCTGCTTCGTCACAGATTGCGACATGCCGTGTTTCAGTCGGTGTAGTACATTTGAAATGGAGAAGCGCGCGTGCATTCAGAGAGCGAACCGGAATCGGGTTAACATTTTCATGGATTAACGTTAATAACTTAAATTATGATCTGTACCTCATACACAACTACTATAATACTGCCAGAGAGGACTGCGACTGCAGCGCATCATCATGTGAACGACTTTTGGTAATGTTAACGTGACCGGTTTTGACATTTTCGCAATAAATAAATTAATGTGAAAAGTATACTTGTCTGTCTGTTATGTTTTTTTTTCTTCATAATTGTGTTAGCCTACATAGTTTTATTGAATGGTTATGGGTAGGTTTAGAGGTAACGTTAGGAGTAGGATTAGTGGCTCAAAATATATTTTAATGCTATATTGTTAATAAAACTGCCATTTACCTACACATCTCTGTCCATTACGTTTTATCCTTTTTATATTCTGTATAAAATGGATATGTTTAGGTTTTGGGAGTAGGATTAAGGGATCTTGTTACGTTTATCTTTAAAGATATACAGATATCTTTATGATATGAAAAATATACGTAAATAGTTAACGTTTTGTAGCTGTAAAAACGTAATAATGTATACGTTTAAATGTTGCAAATACGTCCATTTTATACGTTTCAGCATCTATCCAAACGTACAAAAACGTACGTTTTCTATCTTTGAAAATAACGTATTAATACCTACGTATTAACAATGAGACCAGGCTGTGCCTTATGCATTGCATTTGCATTGGATCAAGCGTTGCATTGAAGAATAACATAAGCATTATTTACTTTGTTGCATTGCAATGCATTCAAGAACTAACTCATTCAAAGTGCAATGCAATCTGCTGTGGCAAGGCATTGCACACGACAGGATAAGCATAAGCACTTTGTTGCATTGCAATGCATTCAAGAACTATCTCATTCCGAAGTGCATTGAAGAGATATGCAATGCAATCGGCTATTATAATGTGTATAATGCATTGCACACACGATCGATTGTTGTGCTTTGAAGAGTAAAATAAAAGTAATATGCCCTTTTTTGCATTGCAATGCATTCAAGAACGTTGAAGAGATAACATTGCAAAAAAGATCAATCTTTCCTCAACTAACCATTTTCAGTTTTAATTTAGAAAAATCATTGCATTAAATGTTGAAAAGACAACCCACAACATATTGCTTTTTGCCTTAAATACAAATAATACATCAAATGTTCTGTCGCTTGCATAAAAGAACTAACTCATTCCGTAGTGCCAATGCAGTGCAACTAAGAGAAGAGCAATGCCATCTGCTCTTACTATTTTTAAAAGTAGTTAAATAGTATCTTACTATTTGATTTCTTTCTTTCTTTCTTTCTTATTTATTTCCTTCTTTCTTTTTTTCTTTCTAATCTTTCTTTCTTTCATACTAACCTAGAAATGTTAGTAAGAAAGAAAGATTAGTTAGAAAGATAGATATCTTTCTAACTAATCTTTCTTTCTTACTAACATTTCTTTCTTTTTTGCTTTTTTTCTTTCTAATTAATCTTTCATTCTTTTTTCTAACTAATCTTTCTTTCTAAATAATTTCTTTTCAAGTAATCTTTCTTCTTTCTTCTTTTTTAACTTTCTAAATAATCTATCTACCTTTCTAACTAATCTTTTGTTCTTTCTAACAATCGTTCTTTCTTTCTTTCTAACTTATCTTTCTTTCTAAATAATTTCTTTTCAACTAATATTTCTTTCTACTTTCTAAATAATTTTTCTTTCTTTCTAACTAATCTTTCTTTTTAACTAATCTTTCTTTCATACTAATCTATCTATTTTTCTAACTAATCTTTCATTCTTTTTCTAACTAATCTTTCTTTCTGTCTTTCTTTTCTTTCTATCTTTCTTTCTTTCTTTCTTTCTTTCATTCAACTAATCTTTCATTCTTTCTAATTTTCCTTTCTTTCTTTTTGCTTTCTTTCTAACTAATCTTTCTTTCTAAATAATTTCTTTTCAACTAATATTTCTTTCTAAATAATTTTTCTTTCTTTCTAACTAATCTTTATTTCTTTCTAACTAATCTTTATTTCTAACTGATCTTTCTTTCTAACTAGTCTATAACTAAATTTTATATCTTTCTTTCTTTCATATTTTCTTTCTTTCTTTTCTTTTTTTCTTTCTTTCTTTCTCAATCTTTCTTTCTTTCATACTAATTTCATACTATTCTACTAATCTTTCTTTCTTTCTCTTCTTTCTTACTGATCTTTCTTCCTAACTGGTGTTTCTTTCTTTTTTAACGAATCTTTCTTTCTTTCTAACTAATCTTTCTTTTCTTTCTTTCTTACTAATTTCATACTATCTTTCTAACTAATCTTTCTTTCTTTCTAACTTATCTTTCTTTCTAAACAATTTCGTTTCAACTAATCTTTCTTTCTATCTTTCTAAATATTTTTCTTTCTTTCCAACTAATCTTTCTTTCTTTCTAACTAATCTATCTATCTTTCTAACTAAATTTTCTTTCTTTTTTTACAAATCTTTCTTTATTCTAACTAATTTTTCTTTTATACTAATTTATATATCTTTCTAACTAATCTTTGTTTCTAACTAATCTTTATTTCTTTCTAACTAATTTTTCTTTCTTTCTAAATAACCTATCTTTCTAACTAATCTTACTTTCTAACTGATCTTTCTTTCTAACTAGTCTTTCTGTCTTTTTTAACTAATCTTTCTTTCTATCTGATCTTTCTCTCTAACTAGTCGTTCTTTTTTTAACAAATCTTTCATTCATTCTTTCATTCTTTCTTTCATTCTTTCTTTCTTTCTTTCTTTTCTTTCTTTCTTTCTTTATAATCTTTCTTTCTTTCATACTAATTTTATACTATCTTTCTACTAATCTTTCTTTCTTTCTTTCTTACTGATCTTTCTTCCTAACGGTGTATCTTTCTTTTTTAATGAATCTTTCTTTCTTTCTAACTAATCTTTTTTTTCTTTCTTTCTTTCTTACTAATTTCATACTATCTTTCTAACTAATCTTTCTTTCTTTCTAACTTATCTTTCTTTCTAAATAATTTCTTTTCAACTAATCTTTCTTTCTATCTTTCTAAATAATTTTTCTTTCTTTCTAACTAATCTTTCTTTCTTTCTAACTAATCTATCTATCTTTCTAACTAATCTTTATTTTTTTCTTTCTTACTGATCTTTCTTCCTAACTAGTCTTTCTTTTCTTTCTAAGTAAACTTTCTTTCTTTTTTAACAAATCTTTCTTTCAGTCTTTCTTTGTTTCTTTTTAAACAATTCTTTCTTTCTTTCTAAATAATCTTTCTAACTAATCTTTCTTTTCTTTCTAAGTAATCTTTCTTTCTTTTTTAACAAATCTTTCTTTTCTTTTCTTTTCTTTCTTCTTTCTTTCTTTCTCTTTCTTTCTTTCTTCTTTCATTCTTTCTTTCATACTAAACTATTTATCTTTCTAACCAATCTTTCTTTCTTACTAATATTTCTTTCTTTCTTGTATTGCTTTCTTTCTAAATAATCTTTCATTCTTTTTCTAACTAATCTGTCTTTCTACATAATTTCTTTTTTTTCTTTTTTTTCTTTTCTTTTTTTTTATTAAGAAAAGCATCTCAAGCACAGTACAAGCATCAGATTGTTAAATAAAGGAAAAAAACAAACAAGCATAATAGATGCTAAAATGTGAATAAACATAATCACAGTAACATATGCATATACATATAAACAATTAAATAACCAGAAAAATAAGGAGAAAGAGAAAAAAAAAGAAAGAAAAAAAAAGGGAAAAAAAAGGTTTTTATCCAGATCTCGCCTCCTTAAAATAATCTAAAAAAGGGCTCCAAGATTTCAAGAAAAGATCGGGTTTCATTCTAACTCCAAATTTAATCTTTTCAAGTTTGAGGGCAAAAAGTAGGTCAAAAACCCACTGACGGTAGGTTGGAGGAGATGGCAGCTTCCTATTAATTAGTATAAGTCGTCTAGCCAACAGTTTGCAAAGTGCAATATTATCCATCTCTAAAGATGTAAGTTTAATGTTTTCCGGAAGAACCCCAAATAAAGCTGTCAATGGGTTGGGGTCTATTACTGTGGTAAGAATTTCTGATAGACAAGTAAAAATTCCCCCCCAAAACCTTAACAACTTAGGACAGGACCAGAAAGAATGAAACAGAGAGGCTGGCTCCGCAACACAGCGTGGGCAGGTGGGGTCTAAATCAGGAAAGATCTTGCCGAGTTGCACCCTAGACCAATGAATACGATGCACTACCTTAAATTGAATAAGCCTATGCCTAGAGCTAACTGAAGAAGAATGTATCCTTTTTAAGATAGTGTCCCAGGTTTCTAATAAGAAATAGAAGATTCTAGCAAAATACTGAAGTCCTGCTCCCAGAGAGATTTTAATGATCCGCTAGATGGGGTTTGTTTGTCATTTATTATACAGTAAATCTTTGAAATGGAACCCCTTATACATTGGTCTAAAATACACTCCAAGACACCACTAGGAGGGGCAGAGGGGAACTCCGGAAAGTGTCTACGGGCAAAGCTCCGAAGTTGAAAATACCGGAATAAATGTGAATTGGGCAAAGAAAATTTATTTTTAAGTTGGTCAAATGAAGCAAAATTATTATCTATAAATAGCTGATCAATTGTAACTAGACCCTGTGACTTCCAGATATTGAAAGCCCCATCAAAAAGAGAGGGTGGAAAGGAAGCGTTACTGGCAATGGGTGCAGCTGAAGAAAGACCCTTAAGCTCTAGAGCTCTGCGGAACTGAGTCCAAATCCTCAGAGAGTGTTTAACAATTGGATTCTTAATCGAGATACTATGAGTAGGAGGGATAGAAGAACAGAGCAAAGATGTCAACGTGACTGGGGAACAACAAACAGCCTCTATTTGCACCCAAAGAGGTTTACACAGTTGCAAATCATGCCGGCACCAGTACAATAAGTTTCTAAAGTTGGCTGCCCAGTAATACGTTTGAAAGTTAGGTAAAGCCAAACCTCCCACCCCTTTTGGTTTAACAAGATGCTTTAGACTTATTCGCCTTGGCTTGTTATTCCAAATAAATGACGAGATAGTCTTTTCCAAACCGGAGAAAAATGACTTAGGAATAAATATGGGCAAACATTGAAATAAATATAAAAATTTTGGAAGAATGTTCATTTTAACTTCATTTACCTTCCTATCAGAGATAGAGGAAGTGGTTTCCATGATAAAAACATAGATTTTGTGAGATCAAATAAAGGACTAAAATTGGTTTTAAACAAGTCAGCATGTTAACGTGTCACTTGGACACCCAAGTTTCTAAATTGGTTATTAACAACTCTGAATTGGAAATTTGAATATGATAGACTTAGTGCAGCAGAATTCACTGGGAATAATTCGCTCTTGGAAAAATTCAATTTATAACCTGAAAAAGTACTAAATGAGCCCAATATTAAAAGAACTCGAGGAATTGAAACTAGAGGATTGGATAAAAATAAAATAAGATCATCAGCATATAAAGAAACCTTCTGTTCTAGACCAGCACGAAAAATGCCCTGCACCTCTGAGTCATCACGTAATGCAATTGCAAGGGGTTCAATAGCGATAGCAAATAGAAGGGGGGAAAGGGGACAACCCTGCCTTGTGCCCCGACATAATGGAAAAGGATCTGAAATAATATTGTTTGAGCGTACCGATGCCTTGGGGGTGGTATAAAGGAGCTTTATCCAAGAAATAAATTTTAAACCAAATCCAAACCTCTCCAAAACATTTATAAGATAGCCCCACTCGATGCGGTCAAATGCTTTTTCAGCATCCAGTGAAACCACCACTTCAGCATTGTTGGAATGGGGTGAATACAAAACATTAAAAAGACGCCTAATATTAAAAAAAGAGTGTCTGTCTCGAACAAAACCAGTTTGATCAGGTGAAATGACTCCATGTAAAGTTTTTTCAAGCCGAAAAGATAATACTTTAGCTAGTATCTTGTAATCACAATTTAAAAGCGAAATAGGGCGATAAGAACCACAGTCTGGGTGGGGGCTTATCTTTCTTAAGAATTAATGAAATAGTAGCCTGATAGAAGGTTGGGGGTAAGTTAGAATTCTGAAGACTCTCTAAAAAAAACAAAAGCAACACAGGGCATAATAGTTTAGAAAATGTTATAGAAAAATCGGACGTGAAACCGTCAGGACCCGGGTGTCACGAAGTGCGATGAAACTGAGATGAGGCTGGATCCAAACGCAGTGTCTTTATTAACAAACTGTAAACTTTAGCCAGAAACAGGATACAAAAACTAGAAACTGGAATCACCAACATAGACATGAAACATTCATTTAACAACTCACAAGGACAGGGCAGAAACACAGGGCTAAAATCATGAAGTACAAATGAGTTAACAGGATAAACAAGGGGGCGTGGGAAAGGAGAAACACCTGGGATCACTAATAAACAAGACAGGGAACCACTGAACATGACAAAACAAGACATAAACCCACATTACGACATAACCCCCCCCCCCCTTAAGGGCGGCTCCTGACGCCCAATAACACCAAAAAAGTCCAGGAGGGCAGTCTTGGGGGAGGGATGGGGGGCCAGGCCCATGCAGGGGAACATGACCTAGACCTAGGCAAGGCGGGCCTGGGCCGTGGAGCATGGGTGGACCTGACAGACCAGGTAGCCAGGGCGGAGCAGGACCAGGCAGAGGCCAGGGCGGAGCAGGACCAGGCAGAAGCCAGGGCGGAGCAGGACCAGGCAGAGGTCGGGGGGGAGCAGGACCAGGCAGAGGCCAGGGCGGAGCAGGACCAGGCAGAGGCCAGGGCGGAGCAGGACCAGGCAGAGGCCAGGGCGGAGCAGGACCAGGCAGAGGCCAGGGCGGAGCATGCTTGGCAGGGGACCAGAGCGGAGCACACATGGCAGGGGACCATGTCAGTGTCGCCTCCATGGCCCTCACAGGGTACCTACTGCCCCCCCCCCCAAAAAATACTTGGGGAAATGAGCTTGTGAGACGTAGGCAGGGCGAGGCGCAGAGGCGGGGCCGGCAGGGCGAGGCGCAGAGGCGGGGCCGGCAGGGCGAGGCGCAGAGGCGGGGCCGGCAGGGCGAGGCGCAGAGGCGGGGCCGACAGGGCGAGGCGCAGAGGCGGGGCCGGCAGGGCGAGGAGTCTGGGTACGCTCACCGGAGCCTGGCGAACCGAACGAATCCTCCTTCTCCTCCTGCGGCGGCGTCTCACTTCACTTGATTCACTCACTTGGTTAGACTCATTTGATTCATTCGACTTGGCACTTGACTCGGCAGACGAACTTGACTCGGAAGACGAACTTGACTCGGAAGACGAACTTGACTCACTTGACTCGGCGGAACTTGACTCACTTGACTCGGAGGCGGAACTTGACTCACTTGACTCGGCGGAACTTGACTCACTTGACTCGGCGGAACTTGGCTCACTTGACTCGGCGGAACTTGACTCACTTGACTCGGCGGAACTTGACTCACTTGACTCGGCGGAACTTGACTCACTTGACTCGGCGGAACTTGACTCACTTGACTCGGCGGAACTTGACTCACTTGACTCGGTGGCGCTTGACTCACTTGACTCGGTGGCGCTTGACTCACTTGACTCGGTGGTGAAACTTCCACGGTCTGCGGATTGGCAAATCCAACAGGACCAGTGCGGAATGCGGGCTTGAGTGGGCAGACGTGAGTCGAGGGCTCGGCGGGGCTCACGTGGAGAGCGGGCTCGGCGGGGCTCACGTGGAGAGCGGGCCCGGCGGGGCTCACGTGGAGAGCGGGCTCGGCGGGGCTCACGTGGAGAGCGGGCTTGTGGAGCGTGGTCTCGGCAGAGCTGGGGCGAAGCGCAGGCGCGACCGGGCTGACGTGAAGCGCAGGCTCTCGAAGCTTCTCCTCCACGCCCACGGTAAACGGAGAGCCGCTCCACAACAGGGCCAGGTCGATATACCACTCTAAAGACCCGTGCGGATCAGGTTTGGGCATCTGAGAACCGAGTGGTTCCGATAAACCCCCGCGGAAGAAGATCTTCAGGCACTGTGTGTCCATTTGCGCGAGGTGCGCCAGCTCGAGGAATTCTGCGACATAATCCTCGATGGCGCGATTCCCTTGGCGAAGCCGGATAATCTGGACATCGGGACTCCAGGTAGGCATGGCTGCTGGATCACTTTGTGGTGAGTTGTTCTGTCACGAAGTGCGATGAAACTGAGATGAGGCTGGATCCAAACGCAGTGTCTTTATTAACAAACTGTAAACTTTAGCCAGAAACAGGATACAAAAACTAGAAACTGGAATCACCAACATAGACATGAAACATTCATTTAACAACTCACAAGGACAGAGCAGAAACACAGGGCTTAAATCATGAAGTACAAATGAGTTAACAGGATAACAAGGGGGCGTGGGAAAGGAGAAACACCTGGGATCACTAATAAACAAGACAGGGAACCACTGAACATGACAAAACAAGACATAAACCCCACATTACGACACCGGGGCCTTGCCTGTTTTCAAGGAAGCAATCGCCTCAGCTATTTCTTCACTTTGAATATCCTCATCCAAAAAATCACACAAAGTTCTCTCTACAGTGGGGAAATCTAATTTGTCTAAAAAAGTTTTCATTAAGGATACATCTTGAGGAGATTCCGAGGTGTACAAATTACCATCGTATTGCTTAAATTGAGAGTTTATTTCTGTATAGTCAGTGGTAGTAATTCCTGAAGGTAACTTAAGTTGGGGTATCAAGCGTGACGTCTGCGATTTACGAATTTGATAAGCTAACAATTTACCCGTCTTATCACCAAACTCATAGACCCTATGTTGAGCTCGTAAAAACAAATTCTCAGCCTCTTCAGTCGATAATAGATCATATTATGTCTGCAAAATCTGACGTTTTTATAAAGGTTGGAAGAGGGGTTCAGTGAGTACTGAACATCAATAGCTGTTATAGAACTAGATAATTCATCTAGTTGCCTCTTTCGCTCTCTATTTTTATAAGACGAATATGAAATTATTAAACCGCGCAGATAACATTTTAAGGTCTCCCAAATCGTAGAATAAGCCATACCCTGAGTACTATTTAGTTCAAGAAAAGAAGATATATTTGAGCAGATCAATTTTACAAATTCTTTATCCCGTAATAGACCAGGGTTAAAGGACCATTGATGATGCTTTGGGGGTGCTTTTGGAAAGCTAAGTTCCAGAACCGCTGGTGCATGATCAGATATTACTATGCTCTCATATGAGCAATTCTGCAGATATGGAAGAAGTTTGTTATCTAGAAAAAAATAATCAATTCGTGAATAGGAATGATGTACTTGCGAAAAAAATGAATATTTCCTTGCGGAAGGATTTCAAAAAACGGAATGGATCACGAATACCATAGTTATGCAGAAAAGATTGAATAATCGCTGCACATTTTGAAAGAGATATAACTTTTTTCGAGGACCTATCAAGTTGTGGACACATCACACAGTTAAAGTCTCCGCCCAGGACTAGTGAATGAGAGTGAAGGTCAGGTATACATGATAAAAAAGAGGTGAAAAAGGAAACATCATCATAATTAGGGGCATAGATGTTCGCAAGAATTAGGGGGGTTGAAAACAAAGTTCCTGTTACAATGACGTATCTGCCCTTATGATCTCCAATTACTTGTGATACGGCAAATGGAGTGGATTTATGTACCAAAATGCCACAGCCCCTGGACTTGAACTGAAAATGTGTATGATAAACTTGACCCACCCAGTCTTTTTTCAATCTAAAATGGTCAGATGAACAGAGGTGAGTTTCTTGAAGAAACGCGAAACTGGCTTTCAGTTTCCTAAGATGAGTCAGAACCTTATTGCGTTTGACTGGATTATTCAAACCTTTACAGTTCCAGCTAACCCATCTCACCAAACCATCTTCATTAGCTCTACCACCCATCATTCAAAGAAAAGAAAGAGAAAAAAAAGAGAGGAGAAAGACCAAAAACATACTTGTAAACCACAAATAATTATACAAGGAACAGCAAGTACAGAAACGAATGAAACAATACAAAAGAGCAACGGCCCAGTCTTATGCTTATGAGATGAACAAAGAAATGAGAACATATTAACACACTTTAAGAACCCTAGCGCGAAGACCCGCCCCCCGCCCTCACTACCACCCCCCACACCCGCGCTCTAGACCTAATCTAACACTCCCCCAACTAGAGTGTACGCTACCCTGAGGAAAAACCCCAATGTGCGTGCGAGATATTGTGAATCTTACCTCGGACGCATCTCAGCAAACAAGTAAAAACCGTTCCGCAAACCGTTCTTTGTGATTCTGAAGCCGGTTAGACCCTTTAAGACCGTACTTAACATCTGGCATGGACCTCAGTAGACGTTTTACCTCATAGTATGCAGCCCGCTTCTTGGCAATCTCAGGCGGAAAGTCCGGGAAGACGAACACAGTTTTTTCTCTGAACTTAAATATCCTCCTTGACGTCGTATCGATGGAAGCAAATTACGAAGGCTCGCGGACTGCTACCCTCCGCAGGTTTCGGTGCAAGTGAACGATGTGCACGAGCAAGAAGCGGGGGTTCAGGAAGATCAAATATCTCCACCAAAGCATCTGCCACGAACTTCTTGGGTTGTGGGCCTTCCAGACCTTCCGGGATTCCCACCAATCGAAGATTGGATCTACGGGAACGACACTCTAAATTGATGCACTTAGCTTGCAGTGAGGAGACCTCTTTCGGAGAGAAACGACCGTTGGCTCGAGAGAATGAAGACTGGTCGTCCAATCTGAGGTGGCGGTCTCCAGGCTTGTTAAGCGCTCACTCTGAGTTTTGAGGTCTTCTTTCAAAGATGAAAATGTGTTCTGCATTTCTTCTCGTACCTGGGAAATTTCACAGCCGAATCGGCCTTCTTTTTTCGTTGCGTTTTTGAAGACATCGCTGGAACTTTGCGGCTAAGATATCAACAGTACCGTAAGAAGTGAAGTGACCTTCAAATAGGCCTACACGAGATGTAAAATAAATAAATATAGTTATATAACGCTGTATAAAACTAAATTTAAGAGATGATTTGCGGAACTTCCCGATTTATGCGGCCTCACATGGCAGATGCTAAATCGGAAGTCCCTACATAATTTCTTTTCAACTAAACTTTCTTTCTTTCTTTTTTAACAAATCTTTCTTTCTTTCAAACCAATCTTTCTTTCTTTCATACTAATCTACCTATTTTTCTAACTAATCTTTCATTCTTTTTTCTAACTAATCTTTCTTTCTTCTTTCTTTCTTTCTTACTTTCTTTCTGACTAATCTTTGTTTCTTTTTTGCTTTCTTTCTTTCAACTAATCTTTCTTTCTTTCATACTAATCCTAGTGCAGATATATCTTTCTAACTAATCTTTCTTTCTAACTATTTTTTCTTTCTTTCTTTTTTGCTTTCTTTCTTTCTAACTAATCTTTCTTTCTTTCTAACTGATCTTTCTAAATATTCTTTCTTTCTTTTTTAACTAATCTTTCTAAGTCATATTTCTTTCTTTCTTTTTTAACAAATCTTCTTTCTTTTTTAACAAATCTTTCTTTCTTTCTTCTTTCTATCTAATCTTTCTTCTTTCATACTAATCTATTATTTTTCTAACTAATCTTTCTTTCTTTTTTATCTTTCTTTCTTTCTAAATAATCTTTCATTCTTTTTTCTAACTAATCTTTGTTTCTAAATAATTTATTTTCAACTAATCTTTCTTTCTATTTTTTCTTTCTTTCTTTCTTTTTCATTCTTTTTTTCAAGTAATCTTTCTTTCTTATTAATCATCTTTCTTTCTAACTAATCTTTCTTTCTTTCTTTCTTTCTTTCTTTAATCTTTCTTTCTTTCATACTAAACAATCTATCTTTCTAACTAATCTTTCTTTCTTACTAATATTCTTTCTTTCTTTTTTGCTTTCTTTCTTTCTAAATAATAATAATAATAATCTTTCTTTCTTTCTAACTAATCTTTCATTCTTTCTAACTAATTTTTTTTCTTTCTTTTTTGCTTTCTTTCTAACTAATCTTTCTAAATAATTTCTTTTCAACTAATCTTTCTTTCTAAATAATTTTTCTTTCTTTCTAACTAATCTTTCTTTCTTTCTAACTGATCTTTCTTTTTCTTTCTAACAAATTTTTCTTTCTTTCTAACTAACCTATCTATCTTTCTAACTAATCTTTCTTTCTTTCTAACTAATCGTTCTTTCTTTCTTTCTTTCTAACTGATCTTTTTTTCTAACTAGTCTTTCTTTTTAAGTAATTTCTCTTTCTTTCTAATTAATCTTTCTTTCTAACTAATCTTTCTGTCTTTCTTTCTTTCTAACTAATCCAACTTTATTTTTTAACAAATCTTTCATTTTATACTTACTAAATAATCTTTCATTCTTTTTTCTAACTAATCTTTCTTTCTTTCTTTTTAACAATTCTTTCTTTCTTTCTAAGTAATCTTTCTTTCTTTCATACTTGTCTATCTTTCTAACTAATCTTTCTTTCTTTCTAATTTTTCTTTCTTTTTGCTTTCATTCTAACTAATCTTTCTTTCTTTCATACTAATCTATCTATCTTTCTAACTATTCTTTCTTTTTTCTATCTTAACTTTCTTTATAAATAATTTCTTTTTAACTAATCTTTATTTCTAAATAATTTTTCTTTCTTTCTAACTTATCTTTATTTCTTTCTAAGTAATCTATCTATCTTTCTAACTAATCTTTCTTTCTTTCTAACTGATCTTTCTTTCTAATCTGATTGTGTCAATCTCCTCCTTCAGTTTCTTTTCCATCTCTCTTCCTGGAAAGACCGGGGCGTACCAAAGTGGTCACCCATAACATCATCTTGAAAGAGGAAGTTCCAATTCGACAGAAGCCTTATCGAGTTCCTGAGAGGATGGTAGAGAAACTGAAGGAGGAGATTGACACAATGTTGGAGATGGGAATAATTGATCCTTCTCAAAGTGATTGGTCAAGTCCTATACTTCTGGTTCCCAAGAAAGATGGTGGACTGAGGTTCTGTACAGATTTTAGAAAACTGAACAGTGTATCCTGTTTTGATTCCTACCCAATGCCTCGAATAGACGAACTGATTGAAAGGCTGGGTAAAGCATGTTACATGACTACACTAGACCTATGTAAAGGATACTGGCAAGGCCCCTTGACCCCTCTTGTAAGCCATATACTGCTTTCCGTGCCCCCACAGGACTCTATCAGTATAATGTAATGCCTTTCGGGTTACACGGAGCACCAGCAACGTTCCAGAGACTTATGGACAATGTACTTGCTGGGTGTGACAAATATGCAGCAGCATATTTAGATGATGTAGTGATATATAGTGGAACATGGCAGGAGCATTTAGATCATCTTTGTGATATACTAGGAAGGCTTCAGAAAGCTGGACTCACAATTAACACCACCAAGTGCTCGTGGGCACAAACAGAGGTGAAGTATTTGGGATACCTCATTGGCCATGGTCAGATCAAGCCACAGGTGGAGAAGCTTAAGTGTATTCAAAACATTCAAAGGCCACAGACAAAGAAACAAGTGAGATCATTCCTTGGTTTAATTGGGTGGTACCGCCGTTTTATTCCCCATTTCGCATCTCTGGCTACTCCATTGACTGACCTAACCAAAAAGAGTCCTTCTAGGTTTCACTGGACAGTGGAGTGTGAAGGAGCTTTCACAGCACTTAAAGATATATTATGTCAAGAGGCAGTTTTGCAGGGCCCTGATTTCTTGAAGAAGTTTCTTGTGTAGGTGGATGCCTCGGATGTCGGACTGGGAGCAGTTCTGGCCCAAGGAGAGCCTGGGAGTGAAAGGCCAGTACTGTTCTTGAGTAGAAAACTCTTTGATCGAGAGAGAAGATATTCAACGATTGAGAAGGAAGGCCTTACGATCAAGTGGGCTATTGACTCTCTCCCATATTATCTACTTGGGCGGGAATTCACCCTGCAAACTGACCACCGCGCCTTGAAATGGATGCAAACAATGCAGAATACTAATTCGAGGATACTGCGCTGGTGTCTGGCTCTGCAACCATATAAATTTACAATTGAGCATTGTCCAGGTAAGAAGAATCTAATTGCTGATTACTTATCCTGGTTACCAGACTAATCCCATCTGAAAGGGAGGGGGGAAAGGGAGAAATGTGATAAAGTGAGGTATGTAACTTTCAATTCAAAGAACCAAACAATGGGTTTTGTGTTCAAGATAATTTTATTCATTGTTTGTCTCACACATGTCTCGAATGAAAGGTGCACATTTCATTACGATTCATTGTTTGTCGGTCTTAGCCTTTTGTGCCTGTAAATGAGAAAAGGTGAATGTAAAGTATACAAATACTGTTCTGTTTGTTAATGGTGAATCCTTTGTCTTACCTTCTTCCTGGAACTTCCTAATAGGAGGGGCTCGCGAACAGGAAGCCTGACTTATACCTTCTCAAAGGAGGAGGAGTTCAAGTATTGAAAATGTTGAATGTTATTACATTGAATGCATGTCTTTTAAGATTCTCGTTGGTTTTCATGATGAAAATAGAGCTTGATAAAGAAGATGCTGATATTAATGTTTGAATGTTGATGTTAAATATGATCTTATAAATAAGTTATGTAGATTGTAAGAACTGTAAGGTGATGGGAATGGTTCAGGTAGAGTGAGGATGTGGTGAGCAAACAGAGTCTCGGTCAGAAGACGTCAGATGGTATGGAGCGATGAATGAGGCGGGGAGAAGGCAAGGGTTTGTTCAGCACCAGGAGTATTTTATTGTATTATTCAGGTTGACTTTTGTTTAATGCATTGTCTGTGTGCTGCATAAGGGGATAACAAAGAAATAATACAATTAATGACAATGGTCAATCAACACGAATTGAACCATTATACAAATGAACAAAGAAAATATGAATGTACTAATCACCATTGAACAGGCTTCAAACATAACTCAAACAAACAATTTTCCCACATGGCTCATGGTTGGCAAACAAATAAATCAATCAGCATTGCACATATTAACAAAGTGACATTAAATCATAAAAAGGCATAAAGAGAAACAACACAATCAAATTGATAAATGGACTCACGTTGATTCATAGAGACACACACAGCATGCATTGGAGTGCCAGTAGAAAGTGCAAAGAATGAGCCAAAAGGCTCAATCAATTTATAGGCAACAGGTGAAGTGGGCGTGGTCAGGTGATTGGTGGTAAGAAAGGGAAAAGGGCAGGAGTCTTTTCATAGCCGCCCCGGAATTGGGATCAATTCCTCCTAGAAAAAGACTCATTCGTCTGTCAGCTCTGGAAGCGCCATCAAACGTGATACTGGTTTCGTGTAAATCCGACTGCCAATTTGGACATCCACTGACCGGACACGACCATCCCTACCGGTCGTGACGGTGGTGACGCGCCCTGTTGGCCAAGAGGCCCGAGGCAGTTGTGGGTCAAAGATCAGAACAGTATTTCCTACTTTGAGATTCTGGACTTCCCTCAGCCACTTTCCTCTGGGTTGTAGGTTAGGCAAATAGTCACGAATGAAACGTGTCCAGAAGTGGTCAGCCAAAATCTGACTATGACGCCACTTTCTTCGCTCAAGGAGCTTACTGCTGGCAAACATGGCTTGTGGCAGAGAGGCATCCCGCCGCCCCATCAGGAGCAGATTGGGAGTGATCGGATCAGGATCCGCTGCGTTTGAGGAAAGATAACCTAGAGGCTTTGAGTTCATGATGCCTTCTACCTCTATCAGGACAGTTTGAAGGACAACATCGGAGGTGGTCTGCTTTCCAAGAATCACTCGCAGGGCATTCTTAACTGATCTGATTTCACGCTCCCAGACTCCACCGAAGTGTGGCGCTCCTGGTGGATTGAAGTTAAATGAAATCTGCTGATTGGCCAACTGTTCCTGGAGCTTGGGTTCCATTGCCTGGAAGGATTTACTCAGTTCTCTGTCCCCAGCACGGAAGTTTGTTCCTCTGTCTGCCCAGATCTCCAAGGGCTTGCCACGACGTGATATGAAGCGACGGAGAGCTAGGAGAAAGGCGTCAACATCCAAACTTCTAAGCAAGTCAAGATGTAAGCAACGAGTAGTTAAACACTTAAAAATGAGTCCCCAGCGCTTTTCTGTTCTACGGCCCTGGCAGATAATAAAGGGTCCAAAACAATCCACCCCGGTGGACCAGAATGGTGGTTTGAAAAGACGCAGCCTCGCCGGGGGCAAATCAGCCATCTTTGGCACTTCAGGAGAGGATTTCCATCTCTGACACTCCCTGCAACTGTGCTGATGTTTACGGATGGCTGGTCTTCCTCCTATGATCCAATACTTGCGTCTCAATTCTCCAAAGACCCTCTCTGGGCCCGGATGCAGCAGGGACTCATCGTAGTCCTTAATGATGAGCTGCGTAGTAGGATGCTTTGGGTCTAGAATAATTGGGTGAATGATGTCAGGGTCTAGGTCCTGGGATCGACGTAGTCTTCAATGAGAGGAGACGACTTTGCCTATGAAGAGGTTTCCCTTTCTGGAGAGCATCGAGTTCTTCTGGGAAACAGGACGCCTGGGCTTGCTGTAAAATGAAAGTTTCGGCTGCTGCCCCGGTGGAGACTTTGTCGGCCTGAGTTCGTGCCTGCTCAGTGGCGATGATGAAGTCACTCCAATTTTGATACTGAGAGACGTCTGGCAATGTACTGGTAGCAGCAGAAACATTCAGACACAAAGTAGCTTTCTTCACTTCATTGCGGTCTGCGAGTGGTGATGGGTGGGCAACATCAGGGGCAACAGGCCAGCAACTTTCAGGCTTCTGCAGGAAGAGCGGCCCGGTCGTCCAGCAGTTGGGTCGAGCCAAGTCACATAATTTCTTGCCTCGGGTCAGGACATCCGCTGGGTATTTCTGAAATCCGGTTGCCGACAAAGACCTTATAGTGGCACGACTCAGATTTTAGCCAGGTCAGCACCGTTGTGGAATCACTCCAAAGGATAGTTTGGGCCAATGACAAGGTAAGTTCAGACCTCAAGGTGGTGGCTAACTGCGCCACAGCGCCATAGGCCCGTTCTGCGGCATCACAGAAAACATGAAGCTCTCGGTGTATACCCGACTGGTCCGCACAAGGGGGCACATAACAGCGGGGCAGTCTGATGCTGGGGAGCTCAGACAGTTCATGTTCCCACTTCAGCCACTGATCTGCCAGTTCGGTCGAAGTGATGGGATCATCCCAGTCTTGTTTGGTTTTCCACAAGTCCTGCACCAGCACTTTGGCCCGGGTGGTATAAGGTAAGAGGTACCCTAATGGGTCGTATTGACTGGCTAGAGTGCGGTAGATAAGGCGAAGTGTAGGCATCCTAAGAGGTGTCACCCGGTGTTTGTATCCCAGGCTATCAGGAAGGCAGCTCCAACGCAAGCCCAAAGTGGATTCTTCTGGATCAACACCCGCTTGAGAGAGCCACAAGTCAGTGCTCACAGATCTCGCCTCAGGGGGGGAGGTGTTCTACCACACTGGAGTCATTACTAGCCCACTGACGGATCTCAAATCCTCCTTTGGACAGTGTGGCACGAAGTTTGTCCAACATGGCTTTGGCGGTAGCTGATGTGTTAAAGCTCTGCAGGCAATTGTCCACATAGAAAGCTCGGAGTACTGAGTTTAACACTTCATGATCACTCTCGGGGTGCTCCTTTGCGTGACGCTGCAAGGCGTAAATGGCACATAAAGGGCTACAAGTTGTGCCAAAAGGTAACACTTGCCACTCGTAGGTCTTTGGGTAAGTTGCTGGAGCCATAGTCCGCCAGAGAAACCGGAGTAATGGCCGGTCAGCAGAGAGCAGGTGAACTTGGTGGAACATAGATTTTATGTCGCCACTGATAGCTACACTATGTTCACGGAAACGGAGGAGCACGCCAAGAAGAGAGGGACCGAGAGTTGGACCAGGAAGAAGGCTACCATTCAGGCTGAGACCATGAAGCTGGAAAGAGCAGTTGAACACCAGTCGGTGTTTCCCACTGGCTTGTTTGATAACATGATGTGGGACTAGCCAAGATTCTGACCCTGGCTGGTCATCTTTGGGATCCACCTCCTTCACATACTCCATATCAACGAGCTTCTGGATCTCCTGGTTATAGATCTCAATTAACTCTGGGTCCTTCTTCAGTCTACGCTCGGTTCCCCGGAGCCATGGCAACAAGGTATGAACTGTGGAGAATAACCTCGGACTGTTGGGTGCTCTGAGCAGTGGGGTAGCATACCGCAAGACATCACCTACTTCCTTAATGGCAGTCTTCGTCTCAAGCAGTTCCAGGCAAAAATTATCTTGTTTAGATCGGGTTACTTCCTTCTCAGGACGGTGTGGGAAGGAATCCAGTCTCCACAGTCTCTCCACATTCTCCATCAATTCCGCAGTAGCTGGACAAGATACACGATCACAGAGAGTGAACAAGGCTTGTGCATCCGACGAAAGAGATCTAGGTAAGGCATTGGATGGGCCTTGGACAGCCCATCCCAGGGCAGTATGAACGGCGATGGGTCCTCCACCAGGTCCAATACGGACAGGCTCTTTGGGCACCAACATGATCTGAGCCTATTAAGATTAATGGCTGAGCATGGACAAAGTCTGGTAAGGGTAAGCCTCGCAAGTGGGAATGTTCCCTCTGCAGGTCAGAGGCACAACATGAATGATCAGCTAGATTGAGGACTGGGGCAGTAAAGGCGTTGACTATAGGAAACCTAATCTTTTTCTTCCTCTGGCTCACAGGGGAGATGTGACAGGAGATAGTCTCACCACTCATTGGAATTACTTCGTGCCGCACGGTTCTGAGATTAAGGATCTCATTTGGCCCTTTAAGTTGTAGCTGGGATGCTGCCGAGGTAAGAATGATTGTTCGTTCTGAGCCATCATCGAGTATGGCATACGTCTGCAGCCTCTGCCGGCCATTGATCAGGAAGACCGGAACTACCTTCAACATCACCCGAGGAGATCGGTTTGGCTGATCAATGTACAGTGTTCCTCAATACAGGGTACTCGGGCAAGCGTATTGAGAATGTCTGCCGTAGCCGAGGTCTCTGGGCGTTGTGGGTGTGTGGCCAGTTGACGTGCAATGCTATGCAGGATGGTGAGATGCAGTCCATTGCAGGTATTGCAAGGCTTTTTTAGGGTGCATTTATCTGGTTTATGGCAGCGGGCACATCGGTAGCAACGATCATTCTTCTCTATCCAAGTTCTCAGTTCTAATGGGCTAAACTCCTTCACTTTTGGACAGGTTCCCAAGAAGTGGTCGTTGTTGTTACAGTATGGACAGAAAGGTTGGAACTTGTGTTTACCAAAGAAAGTCATCCCTTTTCCACGGCCTCCTTGAACACTCGGCTGGCTATCCACAGTGGCTGTGTTGCTCATGTACATAGTAGTAGGCATCACCCTTCTACATTGGCTCTTCTGGACCGGCTCTCGTTTCTCCATTGAAGCAGGGACTGAAACTTGTTGGGCAATACTCTTGGCCCTGGCTTTCACCTGGAGCCAGGCAGAGAAGTCTTCCAAGGTATATGTTTGTTCTGCGCCATCTTTCAGGATGCCACGATTCAAACAGTGCTCCACGAAACTGTCCCGGTAGTGAAGAGGAAGCTTGGTTAGTAGCCTGTCAACATGAGAGCCACACTGCAACTCACTTCCACCTGCACCTTCCACTGATCGCAGCATGCCGATCAATGACTGTACAGAAAGAGCAAAATCCTGGAATGTATGGTTATCTCCGATTCTGACAGATGGTGAATGAAGGATGTTGGCTAGTTCACTCTGGACCAACTGCCGTGGCTGGCCATACCTTGCCTTCAGGGCTGCCAGAGCAGATGTATAGGGAGTTGAGGCGTGCATATAAGACTTTGCTAGATTGTAAGCAGTAAGCAGTCTCAAGTGGTCCATTAGAACCTGGAACTTATATTGTTCAGAGAGGTGAGCATGAATATCTAACAGATTCTCCAAAGCCATTTTAAGCAGAACAAAGTCACTTTCTCTTCCACTCTCAAAATAAGGCAGTCTTGGCTTGGGAATGCCAAAAGCAGTGGCTACTAACAGCTCCATGATACTAGCTCCCTCTGAGGTCCTTTCATTAGGCTTAAGCAAGGAAAGAGGTGCGGGCATGTTAGAAACGGGATCTGTGGGTCTTTGAATCCTGGCAGGACGAGGTCCGGTCCGCACTAAATGGAGGAACGAAGGAGGTGAAGGAGTTGTCTGCTCTGGACTAGACGTCGGAACTGCTGGGTGAATCCCTTGAACAGAAGGGAGAGTCTCAGCCTGACTCACAGGATTTACATGCTGAGGTAAGGATTGGAACGAAGTGGTTGGCTGATTCACTGGAACGGAATCGGAGATGGATATTTGAGGACTAACACAGGGAGCTTGCTGCTCTGAAACCAGGTCGACAGGTTCACCTGAATCCAAAACTCTGGAGCATTGGACCAACTCTTGAGGTGGTGGCAGAGCAGTTGGAGGTTCTATGGTCACTTCTCCGGTGAATGAGGTTATTACCCGAGCCTCTTCCAATTCTCTTTGAACTCTCCGCAGCCGTCGCTGTAGAGTCAGAGATCGGGACATCCTCTCTTTCTCCGTCAAAGCTGCTTGTGCTTGTCTGTCCAGTTCTAGAGTCCGGCCATCTAGGGCTTGTTCCTCCTGGATTTGCATTTGGATCTCTTGCAATTCTCCACGTTTCCTCCTCTCCTCAATCATGGCTGCCTGTAGAGGGGTGAGCTCCACCTGGTTCCTCTTACATGAGCTTCGGGAACTTCCACTGCCATAAGTGTAAGTATAAGAGGTGGCTTTCTTCGACCTGGGTAATGACTCCCGCTTATCCCTCTTGCCTCTAGATCTTTTAGGTCTCCCCTCTCCCTGTGAGGGTGGAGCTGGTTGTGTGGCTAATTGTGGAACTGAATGCTCTGGTGATTTGGGCTGGACATAATAGTGGGTGATTTCTTCTTCCTCCACAACTACCTCATCGGCTTCGGTCTCCTCTTCATCCTCCACATCTCCATCCTCGACTCCTGTCGTGTTAGATGGTTTAGTTGCTTGGCTGTGATGAGGGAGGCTCTTTGGCTTACTAGCAGCTTTCTCAACCGGAGCCGGGAAGCCATAGCGGTCAGGTGGGTGCCTCTCCCGCCTGGATAAAGTGCTACGAGTTGTGACTGGGAGAGCCCTCTCCAACTCGCTTTCATCTTTTTCATCCATACCAATGCCTGCCATGGTAACTGTCACTCAGTCTCCGGCTCGAAGGACCATTGTAAGAACTGTAAGGTGATGGGAATGGTTCAGGTAGAGTGAGGATGTGGTGAGCAAACAGAGTCTCGGTCAGAAGACGTCAGATGGTATGGAGCGATGAATGAGGCAGGGAGAAGGCAAGGGTTTGTTCAGCACCAGGAGTATTTTATTGTATTATTCAGGTTGACTTTTGTTTAATGCATTGTCTGTGTGCTGCATAAGGGGATAACAAAGAAATAATACAATTAATGACAATGGTCAATCAACACGAATTGAACCATTATACAAATGAACAAAGAAAATATGAATGTACTAATCACCATTGAACAGGCTTCAAACATAACTCAAACAAACAATTTTCCCACATGGCTCATGGTTGGCAAACAAATAAATCAATCAGCATTGCACATATTAACAAAGCGACATTAAATCATAAAAAGGCATAAAGAGAAACAAACACAATCAAATTGATAAATGGACTCACGTTGATTCATAGAGACACACACAGCATGCATTGGAGTGCCAGTAGAAAGTGCAAAGAATGAGCCAAAAGGCTCAATCAATTTATAGGCAACAGGTGAAGTGGGCGTGGTCAGGTGATTGGTGGTAAGAAAGGGAAAAGGGCAGGAGTCTTTTCATAGATTGTATTTGAGACAGCCTTGCCAATGGTATGTTTGAATTTGAGGGGAGAAGCCTCAACTATAAAGGGTCTGATTGTTTGGACAAAAAGAGGAACAAAAGGTGACTGTTGGGCCAGTAGCCAACGTGTTTGATTTTTCTCATGTAAATATTATTTTGTTATGTTTTCTTTTCTTTACTTTTGTTTCTATTTTGTTTTTCCTGATTGGAATTTTGGTGGATGGAACTCTAGTAAGTAAGTAAGTAAAGTTTATTTCTATAGCACATTTAAAACAGCTTGCGCTGACCAAAGTGCTGTACATAATTGTACTGGCCACAGGTTAATAAAACACATGTAATAGAAATACACTTACACATAAATTCAGTTTAGGCTAAAACAACATTACAGAGACACAGCAGGTTTAAACACACTAAGCATAAGAAACATTTAAGATGCCTAAAAGGCCAATATAAAAAGGTGGGTTTTAAGTCTAGCTTTAAAAATATCAATATGAGGGGCATTTCTGATTTCGGGTGGCAGTCGGTTCCACAGCTGAGGGCCAGCAACAGAGAAGGCTCTGTCACCCTTCCGCTTAAGCCGGGACCGTGGGACATGCAGCAGGCCCTGACTGGAAGATCTGAGGGCTCTGGGAGTTGCTTGGAGCTGAATAGTATCTGCTAAGTAGCTTGGGGCCAGTGCACGGAGAGATTTAAAAACCATTAGCAGTATTTTAAATTCTATCCTAGACTGGACAGGAAGCCAGTGCAAAGAGGCTAGGACAGGTCTAATGTGTTCACGGTTTTTTTGTGTTTGTGAGCAGTCTGGCAGCTGCGTTTTGAACCATCTGAAGCCGTGCCACTAGCGTCTGAGGGAGACCAAAGTATAGAGAATTACAATAGTCTAAACGGGAGGTGATGAAGGCATGAATGACTTTTTCCAGATCTTTGAATAACAGAACAGGCTTGAGTTAGGAAATTATTCTCAACTGATAGAAACTGGATTTCACTACAGCTGATACTTGTTTTTCCAAATTGAGTTCTGAGTCAAAAATAACGCCTAGGTTACGTGCGTGAGTTTTAACGTATGGTGCAAGGGGACCTAGGTCAGCGGTGGTGGCAGTTTTTGATCTTGAGGGGCCAAAGATGATACCTTCAGTTTTGTTCTCGTTCAACTGAAGAAAGTTGTTACTCATCCAAATTTTGATTTCTTTTAAGCAGTCTAAAAGAGGTTGCATTGAGTTGCATGATTTTAGTGGGATGTATAATTGAGAATCATCTGCATAAAAATGGAAAGTGACGTTAAACTTACGAATAATTTTTCCTAGGGGGAGCATATAAAGGCAGAAGAGTACTGGACCCAGAATGGATCCCTGGGGGACACCATGAAGCACAGGTGCAGGGGATGAAGAATACTGACCTATATTAACTGAATAAGTTCTTTGATGGAGATAAGAGTGAAACCAGTTTAGAGGAGTGCCCTTGATGCAAACCCACTGTTCAAGACGCTCTAGTAATGTGCCATGGTCTACTGTGTCAAACGCAGCACTAAGATCCAACAAGACTAGGATGGCATTATTACCTGAGTCAAGGGTGAGCAAGAGGTCATTTGTCACCTTTAGCAGGGCTGTCTCTGTGCTATGGCGAGTTCTAAACCCGGACTGAAATGGCTCAAGGATCTCTGTGGAATTAAGATGTGAGAGTAGCTGCGTTAACACCACCTTCTCCAAGATTTTTGAAATAAATGGCAGTTTGGATATGGGCCGGAAATTATTATAACATTTTGCATCTAGATTATGTTTCTTTAGCATGGACTGGACAACCGCGTGCTTAAGATATGTGGGAACAATGCCTGAGGCAAGGCTAGAATTTAGGATAGCTAAAATAGAAGGACCAACAACATCAAAGGCATCTTTGATGATCTGGGGTGGAATGGGATCGTGTGGGGTTGTTGATATTTTCATGTGTTTAACAATGTCCCATAGCTCATTGTAAGACAGTCGTTGACATTGGTCAAGTGTCACTGTAGTTATAGGGTGTAGTGGTATGGTCTCAGAAACAACATGAGCAAACTGTGCTCTGATGTGTTCGATTTTCAGAGTAAAAAACTTCACAAACTCTTCACAATTATTAATGGATGCCTCAATTTCTGGATAAACTTGTGGGTTAACTATTGAGTTGATAGTATTAAATAAAATTCTAGGGCGATGAGAATGTCTAGTGATGATAGCCGAAAAGTGCTTAGCCCTGGCTTTTTTTGCTGCACTTTGGTAATTGGTCAGGGAGTTTTTAAATATTTCTAAAGAGACTTGGAGGTGGTCTTTTTTCCATTTACGCTCCGCTCTTCGAGAAATCTGCCTGAGTTGGCGAGTGGAATCATCCATCCACGGTTGGGATTTAAAATTAGGGCGTTTAAGTTTCAAAGGGGCCACAATATCAAGGATAGCTGAGCAAGAAGCATTGAAAGAGGATATTAGCTCATCAGGGCTCAAGAGGTGTTCATGTGCAGTGATAGAGGCATTACCCGCATCTCTCAGAAAACATTCGGAAAACTCAGTAGCAGTAGAGGAGTTGATATGACGAGAGTAGTGGCCAGAAGATCTGGCTGAATATAGTAAATTAGATAATTTAACATCGAACATAATAGGCATATGGTCGGAGAAGGATGCATCCTCAAAACTTATGTTCTCAATAGAGAACCCATGCGACATAATCAGATCTAGAGTGTGCCCCTGAACATGGGTTGCTTGATCTATGTGCTGGAAAAGGCCAAATGACTCCATTAAATGACAGAATTCATTAACCAAGGGTTTACCCGGGCAACAGACATGAATGTTAAAATCACCCAGAATCAACAAACAGTCATAAGATGTTACATAATGAGATAAGAAGTCTGAGAATTCTTTTATGAAATGTTTGTCTGATTTGGGAGGCCTGTATACAAGTGCACATATCAAAGGAGCAGTAGCGGATTCAATCTTTACACATTGTACTTCAAAGGAGGTGAAACTATCAGCAGGAAGTGTTAGTACCTTGAGTCGATATTTAAAAATCAAAGCCACTCCTCCTCCTCTCCCCGATCTCCTTGGCGTACTTATAAATGAACATTTTCTAGGGCAAAGTTCGCCAAAAACAGATGTTTCATCAGCACCGGGGCCAATCCATGTCTCCGTTAAAAATAACATGTCCAGATCACGTTTGATAAAAAAGTCATTTAAGATGAAGGACTTATTAGACACGGACCTGCAGTTCAGTAGCGCCGCTCTAGCTGTAAAATAATCCATAGGCTGTGAAGATTGAGAGCGTTGCAATGGGTGAATGTTTAGGGAGTTCACCCCACCGCTTCGGATGCGCAGTCTTGGTGGCGCTGCAGGGCAAAGCGTCGATGACCGAGCAGGAGAGATGGCAATGTGACAGGTGTATCTCAGATCCCATGATCGGCGAGTCAAGTGAAGGCTTCTGCCTCCCGCAATGTCGATTGAGAATAACCGACGCTGGAAAATAGAAACAGCCGATCCCCTGATCCGAACTCGGATACCGCCGCGATTTCCTCGTTTCCTGCGCCTTTTTTTGCGATGGGAAATACAGCAGGAAAGCCAGCGAACGCAGTCCATCGGAGAATTGATGAACGTCGGATGACATCTGGAGTGTGGACCAAGACGCCCAGTAGATTGTAAGTCAAGAGAGTTTCGGATATGTAGCAGTATGGAGTGATCATAAGTCACAAGGGCATCAGCACAGTGCCACAGCAACAACAGGAGGAAAACAGACAGGTAAAACAGCAATCGGGCAGGTAGGAGATGACGGCAAGCCGACAAACACACTGGCGCCATCTTTCTCCCCCGCTCTGTTACACTGTTTGGAGCATGCCCTGACAAGAAAATTAAATCACCTTTGAGAGACTTCAGAGTTTTTTACTTTTTCTTGCTGCCTGCCTAGCCACCGCTAAGACTATCATACCACACTAGTCTTTCTTTCTTTTTTCTTTTTCTTTCTAACCAATTTTTCTTTCTTTCTATCTATCTATCTTTCTAACTAATCGTTCTTTCTTTCTAACTGATCTTTTTTTCTAACTAGGCTTTCTTTTTAACTAATTTTTCTATCTTTCTAACTAATCTTTCTTTCTTTCTTACTATTATTTCTTTCTTTTTTTGCTTTTTTTCTTTCTAAATAATCTTTCATTCTTTTTTCTAACTAATCTTTCTTTTTTTCTTTTTTAACAATTCTTTCTTTCTTTCTAAATAATCTTTCTTTCTTTCATACTACTCTATCTATCTTTCTAACTAATCTTTCTTTCTTTCTAATTTTTCTTTCTTTTTTGCTTTCATTCTAACTAATCTTTCTTTCTTTCATACTAATCTATCTATCTTTCTAACTAAGCTTTCTTTTTTCTATCTAATCTTTCTTTCTAAATAATTTCTTTTTAACTAATCTTTCTTTCTAATTAATTTTTCTTTCTTTCTAACTTATCTTTATTTCTTTCTAAGTAATCTATCTTTCTAACTAATCTTTTTTTCTTTCTAACTGATCTTTCTTTTTAACTAGTCTTTCTTTCTTTTTTCTTTTTCTTTCTAACCAAATTTTCTTTCTTTTTAACTAATCTATCTATCTTTCTAACTAATCGTTCTTTCTTTCTTTCTAACTGATCTTTTTTTCTAACTAGTCTTTCTTTTTTGTCATGATTCTGCCATCATGTCTCTGATTTCTCCGGTCTTGTGGCAGGATCATGGCAGACCCATGTTTCATGTGCAGCACATGGCCATTTGTTTGGGCCATGTGCTTGCGTTGTCTCGTCTCGTTACCCCGCCCCCTTGTTATCCTCGTCTTGTGATTAGTGTCTAGTCAGTTCCACCTGTCCTTGTCATTAGTGTTCCCTTTATAATCCCTGTGTGTTTGCTGTCCTGTGTCGGTTCATTGTTTGCTGTTTGCATCTGTGTGAAATCTGCCTTGATGTTATACTCTGTTGATATTGCCTGTGAGTACCTTGTCTTAGTTACGTGTCCTGTGAAGATCCTGTTTGTGTATTTGCTGTTAGTTAGTGTCTAGTCTTCTGTCTAAGTATTAGTCTAGTTAGTCTGCCTTGTCTTGTTTTACCCCATCGTGGGCATTATTTTCCCCTTTTTGTCAATAAATCGTGTGTTAAGTGTACTCTATCTGCGTCTGGGTTCATCCGCCATCCCTCCACATAACAGAATGAACCGACCAAAACAGAACCCAGCAGACAGTAGGTCCTCCCTGCTCAAGAGACAGTCGGAGTACCGTGAGCAATGCTGGTTGCCTGCGCCCGCCGAGGGAGAGCGGAACAATTGTCCAGTTCCGTCCCAGTCCAGTGAGTGGATCCTGAGGAACTATGCCCGCCTCTGGGATCACTTCTCCCGGGAGGAGTCCGAGGCGGCACCCTCAAGGTCTTCACCTTCTGCCCGCCTTCCTGTCATCCCGGAGGGTCGTATGATTGGCGTCGTGACGCTGGGAGACCAGAGTCACCATGTTTCGACTCCAGAGGCATCTTCCACACCCGCTGACCTCCGTGGCAAGCGAGAGAGACGGCTGTCGTGGGAGTCGACTTCGGAGTCCTCTTCCGCCGAGACTGCCGTCCCTGCTGTGCCTCCTCAAATGGTCACAAGCCCGGCTACGTCCTCTGCTCCGCGACCCAGGAAGAAGAAGAGGAAGAAGGGAGCCTCTTGTCCTCCGTCTCTGTCTCCCCCAGAGCCCGCTCCAGCAAGCGCCGTCAAAGAGCCCGCTCCAGCAAGCGCCGTCAAAGAGCCCGCTCCAGCAGGCGCCGTCCATGAGCCCGCTCCAGCAGGCGCCGTCCATGAGCCCGCTCCAGCAGGCGCCGTCCATGAGCCCCGCTCCAGCAGGCGCCGTCCATGAGCCCGCTCCAGCAGGCGCCGTCCATGAGCCCGCTCCAGCAGGCGCCGTCCATGAGCCCGCTCCAGCAGGCGCCGTCCATGAGCCCGCTCCCGCAAGCGTCGTCCCAGAGCCCTCTACCACGAGAGTTGCGGCCGATCTAGCCGCTAAGGAAGTGCTGCAAGCAATTTCGGCGCGTCAGGAAATGCCTGTCGTCATTGCGGCCAATACCTTGTCGGAATACCTGTCCCGTCTTGTCAAGATCCTTGAACCCCCTGTCTATCCTGTCTTGTCCTCAGCATCCACGCCTGTCACTGTGAGCGCAGCACCCACGCCTGTCACTGTGAGCGCAGCACCCACGCCTGTCACTGTGAGCGCAGCACCCACGCCTGTCACTGTGAGCGCAGCACCCACGCCTGTCACTGTGAGCGCAGCACCCACGCCTGGCACTAAGAGCGCAGCACCCAGCCCTGTCCTGTCACCAGCCTTGTCCCCTGTCAGAAGTCCCGTTTCCTCCATGTCCTCTGTGTCCCCCGTGTCTGAGTCTGTCGCCACCAGCCCCCGGACTGTTTCCCCGTTTGTCCCTGTCGCCACCAGCCCCCGGACTGTTTCCCCGTTTGTCCCTGTCTCCACCAGCCCCCGGACTGTTTCCCCGTTTTTCCCTGTCGCCACCAGCCCCCGGACTGTTTCCCAGTTTGTCCCTGTCTCCACCAGCCCCCGGACTGTTTCCCCGTTTGTCCCTGTCGCCTCTAAGCCCCGGACTGTTTCCCCCAAGTCCTCTCCTCGTGTGTCCCCGGCTAAACCTGCACAGAAGTCTTGTCCACGTCTGGAAGCCGCTCCTTAAGGTGGGGGTTCTGTCATGATTCTGCCATCATGTCTCTGATTTCTCCGGTCTTGTGGCAGGATCATGGCAGACCCATGTTTCATGTGCAGCACATGGCCATTTGTTTGGGCCATGTGCTTGCGTTGTCTCGTCTCGTTACCCCGCCCCCCTTGTTATCCTCGTCTTGTGATTAGTGTCTAGTCAGTTCCACCTGTCCTTATCATTAGTGTTCCCTTTATAATCCCTGTGTGTTTGCTGTCCTGTGTCGGTTCATTGTTTGCTGTTTGCATCTGTGTGAAATCTGCCTTGATGTTATACTCTGTTGATATTGCCTGTGAGTACCTTGTCTTAGTTACGTGTCCTGTGAAGATCCTGTTTGTGTATTTGCTGTTAGTTAGTGTCTAGTCTTCTGTCTAAGTATTAGTCTAGTTAGTCTGCCTTGTCTTGTTTTACCCCATCGTGGGCATTATTTTCCCCTTTTTGTCAATAAATCGTGTGTTAAGTGTACTCTGTCTGCGTCTGGGTTCATCCGCCATCCCTCCACATAACATTTTTAACTAATTTTTCTATCTTTCGAACTAATCTTTCTTTCTTTTTTTGCTTTTTTTCTTTCTAAATAATCTTTCATTATTTTTTCTAACTAATCTTTCTTTCTTTCTTTTTTAACAATTCTTTCTTTCTTTCTTTCTAAATAATCTTTCTTTCTTTTTTGCTTTCATTCTAATTTTTCTTTCTTTCTAACTAATCTATCTATCTTTCTAACTAATCGTTCTTTCTTTCTTTCTAACTGATCTTTGTTTCTAACTAGTCTTACTTTTTAACTAATTTCTCTTTCTTTCTAATTAATCTTTCTTTCTAACTAATCTTTCTGTCTTTCTTTCTTTCTAACTAATCCATCTTTCTTTTTTAAAAAATATTTCCTTCTTTCTTTCTTTCTTTCTTTCTTTCTTTCTTTCTTTCTTTCTTTCTTTCTTTCTTTTCTTTCTTTCTTTCTTTCTTTCATATCTATCTATCTTTCTAACTAATCTTTTTTAACAATTCTTTCTTTCTTTCTAAATTATCTTTCTTTCTTTCTTTCATTCTAATCTATCTATCTTTCTAACTAATCTTTCTTTCTTTCTAATTTTTCTTTCTTTTTTGCTTTCATTCTAACTAATCTTTCTTTCTTTCATACTAATCTATCTTAGCCTGGCATGCCAGACCTACATCAAGATGTTAGGTCTGGGAACTCTCCATTGACATACCTCAATCCGAGGGGCGGGATAAACGGTTGTCTTTCAAAATCCCTCGGCACGCAATAGGATAGCGGTAAGCAACCAGAGCAACGAACGGCTGTGGCTGAGTGAGTCCCGTGCGTTTTCCCACTAGCGGAGCTAGTTGATATATTAAACTTTTGCCGTATCCGGTCGTCAAAACTCCGAACACATCTTCCTTTTTTAAGAATGACTTAAGTGACGTTCTCTTAACTCCAAGTCCTCCAGAGTCGTGCGGCCAAAGCCGATTCGAAAGACCGCTGCATCTTCATTGTTTTAAAGTAGCAGGGAAATCACCTATGGAAATAAAGCCGAACGTCATGAACTGTGCCATCATTGTGTTAAGCCCGCCCGCCGACTCTATACACGATGTGATTGGCCTGACCAGTTTTTGGTTTTTCCAGCTCAAAAGTCTATGGAGAGTTGCTAGACCACACTGGCAGCGAAATGATTTCTAGATTTCTAGGCTAAATCTATCTATCTTTCTAACTAATCTTTCTTTTTTTCTATCTAATCTTTCTTTCTAAATAATTTCTTTTTAACTAATCTTTCTTTCTAAATAATTTTTCTTTCTTTCTAACTTATCTTTATTTATTTCTAACTAATCTATCTATCTTTCTAACTAATATTTCTTTCTTTCTAAATGTTTTTTCTTTCTAACTAGTCTTTCTTTCTTTTTTCTTTTTCTTTTTAACTAATTTTTCTATCTTTCTAACTAATCTATCTATCTTTCTATCTGATTTCCATTACACGAGAGTAGACGTTAAAACTTCATGCTGATTTGTACTCGGCTTTCGCCAAGATAAGCAACACTAAGACGTAGCTTTACAGTATACTATGCTTCTCCATCCATTTACGCTTCTTTCCATATGAGGGTGTGACTCCCCTTCTGTCCGGCGTTAGTGTACTGAGACCTAACCACAATCTCACAATCTCTCTGCAACCCAACCATACGCACCAACCCGTTTGACTAAGGCTGTCGAGCCCCACTGGTGCGTTAAAGCAGTTTCAGTGGCAACGGTTCCGTTTTGCTATCCAGACTACGTCAGACTTCATACTTCCGCTAATTTCATTTCGCTCCTGTAGTCAGTCTGAGATAGCAGCCTATCTTTCTGTTTTCCACCGGCCTGAAAACAGCCGGGCCAATCAACGAACAGAAGGAGGGCTGAAAGCCGTGACGTAGTCGCTAAGCGCCGAGTTTAAGAGTTAGGTCAGAGAAATCGAAAACAACTTCGGATAGGGAGACGCGGATGTAATTCGCTCTGTTGTGGATAATATTCCCGGCATTAGCAAACTGAAGCCCGAACAAGAAGAGTGTGTATTAAACATTTTGAATGGAGGTGATGTTGTGGCCCTACTCTCTTTGGGAAAAGTTTAATTTATCAACTATTGTCGATCGTCAGCGAGAAACTGGGGAGCCTTTTGACAGGTCAGTGTCTCCTTTCTTTTCCAGGTCTTAAATACCGTAAAACTTCAAATAATAGCCCAGGCTTTTAATTTGCCCAAATCATCTAACTGCACCGGCTTGTATTTGAGAAATGCTCCACGTGAAACTGCGGTCTTCCGACCTTTTACTATATTGTCGATTGATTTTATTTATTTTATTGATAATATTTGCGAGGGAGAGAGAGCAAAATAGAGCTCGTGTTGTTTGAAGACCCGAGAGTGCGCACGCGCGGCTCTCTCTCTCTCTCTGCTAGTTTGCGCCCTGTCAAGCGCAGCAGTCATTCTATTACATCACTCACCGATCAAAAAAGTCATTCACAGCCATGTTCACTCCGGTATTTCGCTCGCATCATCAAGTGTTTACTGCAGGTTTACAGTGGAAGTTCGATCATAGATTTGAGTTCGATGCATGATGTCTGTGGTTCGATGCGGCAGTGTCAGTGCATAACATACGTCATAAATAAACTTATCTGATTGGCTTACGGGTTACCAATGATTTTAAACTTCAGAAATCGCCCCCTAGCGGGAGAGAAAACACTTCTCTATTATGCTATGCCAGACTCTGTCTACGAAGCAAAGTGAAGTAGCAGAGTCTGGTATTACCAGGCTGCCGTTTTGCATACCACTTACCGCAAAACACAATATCTGCCCAACCACCCGTCATTCACGCAATATACACAGGAACGTAATGACTGTAAATACTATACAACCTATACAAATAAACCAACAGACTCTTCAAGTTTTCAACAATTCTACGAAACCGTAGCGTGGCGGCCTGTACACAGCCAGCTAGAATCTTTCCGTCTCAACCACAGCCAGTTGCTGCCCCTTTCTGGTGCTTCAGATAAGTTCTTTACTGTGCGACGCAACTCTTGGCCGCTGAATCCGACGTCTCTGAGGAACCGGGTTGTAGAGTGTGCCACAAAACTTCGACAACCCACTTCCACTGGATAAACCTGGACTCTCCATCCTCGCTGTTCTGCTTCAGTGGCCAGATGAGCATACCGCAGTTTCTTCCTCTCATATGCCTCATCTACCGCATCCTCCCATGGCACTGTTAACTCTATCAGTTGAACAATGCGTGCTGATCCAGACCACAAAAGCCAAACATCGCAGTACTTGGTCATGGCGCCAAGTAAACCGACCCTGGCTAAGAGCTTACATCCTGTCAAAATGTGCCTTAATGTGGCAGGTGATGAACACAAAGGACAAGAGGGATCCTCTCCTACCAAGAGGTTTAGGTTCTGCGGTGATGGGAGAACATCATATGTTGACCTAATAAGGAAACTGATCCTACTCTCTTCCATTGACCAAAGGTCTTGCCAGCCCATCTTGCGTTGTTCCACACTCTCCCATCTCATCCACTCTCCCTGCTTGGCCTGGGAAATGGCCTTTATACACCTCATCCTCTCCTCCTGCTTTTGCACCTCGTTAACCTTCCTCCCTTGAGCTGGGCCTGCCTTGTGCCATTTAGGAGGAGCTAAACTGAGCCCAAAACCCCCTCTTCCATGCTGTACCTGTCCCATGATATCCCCAATTTGAAGGTCAGCCTTTGCCTCTACTACAGTTCCCTTTCGTTCGTCACTCCGAGTTCCGTCGGATGACGACGAATGGGGTTTCGCATAGAAAGCCTATCATCTTCGAGTATACAAAACGAGCCAATGGCAAGCAAATGCCATGGGTCTGCGGAATTTGCATGACGTAACTCCGCCCCACCTCGTGGGTATAAAAGGAGGAAGTCCTGCAGCAAGCAGATATGTTTTCGCTTCGGAGCCAATTTTATTTCTTCACTCCACAAGCCATCTCTGTATTGTCAGCTTTACAAACGAGTTCCTCAGTGTTGGTGTGACGGCGATCTCCGGCGGGGCGCGCGCTTCCTGCTTATCTGTGGAGTGGTTTGCCAGAGAGTGTGTGTCTCCCCGGTCGCTTCAACACTTGAGTGTTTCTCTCACAAAAGAGCTTGCACGCAGCACGTCTTTTTAAAGATGCCTCACCCGTGTACTTCTGGTTGCGGCAGATCGGTTTCGGACTCTGATGGGCACGAGCGTTGTGTAACACCCACTAATCAAGGAGTGCAACATTAACTGAATGCTTGACTCAATGCCAACAGGTAGCAACTTCAATTGGGTTCGATACACTGAGCCAGATCAATGGGCCAATCAGAAGATACCAAGCTCGAAGAAGGCAAAGCAAACACAACACACAAGTTTGAGGGTTTTTAGATTTTTTGTTGTATTAGCTATTTTGATCTTTTTTCTTTGTATTGATGTAATGAATGAAATGGACAGTAAATAATAAATGACAAAGGTAAACCAAATGAAATGTCAAACTTTTGACATACAAGGGGAAAAAAATATACAATATGATCAACCTTGATCAAGTTCTGATTTGAAATAAATTGATAAACAAAAGAAAACAAAATTGTCAACAAAGCTTTTTCTTTCTTGAATCTCTGATTGATAAAACTCCCTCTTTCTTACTTTCCGGCTGAGGTTTGAATTTCTTGGTTTCTCTAATTTAAATATTACTATTTGTTGTAGATTAATAAGTTTAGGTTTAATTTAATGTCCTAATTTTCCTGTCTTTTCCTGTAGTTTAAACCAGTCGCTTCAAATACAAACTCAAATCAGTATTTCAACCCAGATGATACAATTAGAGTAACAATTCACACAACTTTAACTCAAAAATGTACAATATGTATATGAAACCAAATAAGAGATATATCTGTGTATATACAAAACAAAGTGTAAATGAGATCACACAATTTCAAAAATAAAGATTATACACACTTCAGTTCAATTTCAGTTCAGAAAAATATACCTCAGTCCATTCGATAAATTCAGTTCAGAAGGAAAACGACATCACTAAGTGGATGAGACGGTAAGAAGTAAAAGATCCAAATTCAGTCCGGGAGGCTCGCCATCTTTCTCTTTCTCTCAACACAGCTTGATGAATCCTCACCATGCACGCAAATCACAGTAGAAAATCCAACTTCTACATAAACAACAAAAACTGGCCTGTACACACAGGACAACATTTTAAAATCTCATTTCTAACCTCTGTTTCAACAATATTCAACAATATACTCTTCACATCAACATTTAGTGTTTATGTTCAACATAGGCCATACTTCACATACAGTAACCATATCACTTAATTTTAACACGTATAGAAATACAATACACCATTGTAATTCATCACATATAAGAAAAATAAATCCACAACTCACCGATTCCTCTGAATTAACAGTGTTCTGTTAATATTTTCTCCAGATTACACCACGAACTATAGCGATGACTCAACTAACTTTGGCTCGACGTTCAGGATCGACAAGGCCATAACAGGTAAGCTCTTTCACAATACTTCTCAAATTGACACTTAATTCAACTTAAAATAACTTTTATATTCTTTGTTTAGTAGTTGTATACTAAATATCTGCTCAAAATTAGATCGTTTTTCTCAAATTTCTGGAGCTTTGATCACATGCGTTTCTCCGTTTTAGCTCTCTCTATCAGTTTTCACCGCATCTCACAGTGGGCGGAGTCAGCATCGCAGCTGATCACACTCAATTGGAAGATCTACATCTGCAGTGCAGATTCCAACTCTAATTGGATACATTTTACCGCAGTAATTTGCATATTACTAATGTAATTAATAAAGCATTTTATTTATCTCAATTTTCTTTTATTGCTGTCTTTTTCCCACACAAACAGTTTCACTGGAAGGGTGAATACGGCAAAAAAATATATTTTTTCTATTGACTGCAATTTGACTAATTTGAGTCTGGGTTACACCCTCCCCTCCTAGAAGTATGCAAGTCCCTTTGCATATCCCCAACAGGTGCATAACCCCGAGTTACGAGGTTTCCTACTTGAGAGAAATCCTGCAAGGACTCTGAGAGAGCAACATTTAGACCTTGAAGAAGGGATTGAACTATAGTCACCAGAGGATTCCCCAATTCAGGGTAAGTCAGAATTTTGGGTTTCTCTCTATGACGGACAGACCTTCTCAATTCAACTTCGTCCTCATCTGCATCATTTGTTTCTTTATCAATTAGTTGTTTTTCAGCTGAACTGGATTCCAGGGTGGTGGACTCTCCATTATGATTCGGATTCTGCAGCTCCAAGGTGGGTGAACAACTCATATCAGCATTGCTTTCTCTTTCAGGTTGAATCTCAGGATTTTCAGGTAAGTCAGTTCTAGAATTCACAGGTTCAGTCATAGATATTTCATCAGTGTCCTGAAATCCCCTTTCAGGTACGTCATTCTGAACTCCAAGGTGGACCTCTAAGCTTGTGTCAGATAAAGGAACAGAACTTTCCCTGTTTGGGTGAGCCACTTCAGGAGTTTGAACTACAAAAGATTCCTTGACAATATTAAGTTGAGGCATTACACAATAACTTTCCTCTTCCTCAGAGTCAGGGATTTCTTCTGTTTCCTCAGAACGTCTACAGGCGGTCTCACTGCGAGTTCTACGCTTGGGAACTGGACTCTGGATCTCACATTCTTGAACTTCGGATGGAAGAGTTCCACAAGGGAGTAACAAATCCCGATGTAATGTCCGTATGGGTCCTGTTTCAGTTTCAGGGCACACTTTATACACTGGCAAATCACCATGTTGGTCAATGACTACATAAACTACTCCTTCCCATTTGTCAGCGAGTTTGTTCTTTCCCCTGAGTCGAACACTTCTGACTAAAACACGATCTCCCTTGTGCAATGTTGAGGCTTTCACACATCTGTCATAGCGGGTTTTATTCCTTTCAGCCATTTTCTTGGAATTTTCACTCGCAATACGGAAACTTTCTTCAAGATGTGACTTGAGGTTCTTCACATATTGTGAATGTGTCATTTCTCCCTCACTCTTCAAAGGTAATCCAAAAGCTAGATCCACCGGAAGCCTAGGCTGCCGCCCGAACATCAACTCGTAAGGGCTGAACCCTGTGGTCTCATTGCGAGTACAATTGTAAGCATGTACAAGGGGTTTTACGTACTCTTTCCAGCAACTTTTCTTTGTGTTCTCTAAAGTTCCAAGCATGCTTAACAACGTCCTATTAAATCTTTCAACAGGGTTTCCCCTCGGGTGGTATGGGGTTGTCCTGACCTTTCGCACTCCTGCTACTTCGCACAACTCCTTGATTAGATGGGATTCAAAATCAGGGCCTTGATCGCTGTGAAGGCGCTCTGGGTAACCATAATGGCAAATTAACTGCTCCCACAGGCACTTCGCAACAGTTTTGGCCTTCTGGTTAGGAGTTGGAATGGCAAGTGCATATTTAGTAAAGTGGTCAGTGATTACTAACACATCTTTGGTATTACTACAATCAGGCTCTAGAGATAGAAAATCTATGCACACAAGTTGCAAGGGCCGAGTAGTTGAAATGTTCACAAGGGGTGCAGCTTTTTCAGGTGAGGTCTTCCTTCGTATGCACCGTCCACAAGTCTTGACTTTGTGCTCAACATCTGATGCCATCTTGGGCCAATAGAATCTGTTTCGAACTAGATCTAGTGTACGGTCAACCCCCATATGTCCGAGGTCATCATGCAGGGACTTGAGAACATCTAGATGAAATTTTTCGGGTAGGACCAGTTGGTATGCAGTTTTCTCAGCAAAGTTTCTTCTTCTGTATAGGATTCCGTCGTGAAACTCCAGGCGGTCTTTCTCTCTAAGGAGGTAAGGTAATCTGGGAAGAGCAGTCCGTAGAGTATTAGGAGGAGTTTCTCCAGTTCGAAGCTGTGCAATAACCTCTCGGATACAAGGATCGGCTAATTGTGCACTTTGAATTTCAGAAGCAGAAAGATGTGAAATGGTCGGTAGACCTCCGCATTGATCTTCCTGTGCATAAGCATCAGGTACAGCAGTTTCCTGCATTGCCAAACAACTGACAAAGGAAACAGGCAAGTAATTTGGACACTCCGGCCATTGAATAAGACGACTGTCACAGATGGCTTTTACAACATCATCCCTAATTTCTTGTTTACCAGAATTCATGGTAAGCTGTTCAGTGAAATTAAGAATTCGGGCTTGTTCTTTCAGGGAGACATCATCATCTGGAAGCTTTGCGTGGGGTCGACGAGACAGCCCGTCTGCATCAATATTCTGCTTCCCTGACCTGTACTGTAATTTGAAATTGTAGGTCGAGAGTGCAGCTAACCACCTATACCCAGTTGCATCAAGTTTAGCAGTGGAAAGAACATAGGTTAGGGGGTTACTGTCCGTCACCACTGTAAACATGCCTCCATAGAGGTAATCATGGAATTTTTCGACCACTGCCCACTTAAGAGCCAGGAATTCCAATTTATGGGCAGGGTACTTTGACTCACTTCTCGAAAGCCCCCGGCTTGCATAGGCGATAACCCTAACTTGTCCATCCTGCTCCTGATAAAGAGCAGCGCCCAGACCTGACGTACTTGCATCAGTATGCAGAATGTATGGTAACTTGGGGTTAGCAAAAGCCAATACTGGCACAGTTGTGAGCTCATTAATGATTAATTCAAATGCGTCTTGACAGGAGGTTGTCCATCTACCATTGAAAAACTCTTTGGGATTCCTGTACTGGGTATTACTCTTTAACTTAAGGTTCCGACGAGTAGGAGGATACCCTGAAGTTAACTCGTTTAAAGGCTTCACCTTCTTGGAAAAATCTTTTATGAAACGTCGGTAATAGCCAACAAATCCGAGAAAGGAACGAAGTTCTTTCAGATCTTTAGGAATCGGCCAGGTTTTGACAGCTGCTATTTTTTCTGGATCAGTTTTCACTCCTTGGTCTGACACTATATGGCCGAGGTACTTTACTGAGGTTTGTGCAAAGACACATTTCTCTGGCGCAAGTTTAAGACCGTATTCTTTAAGCCTGTTTAGGACTCTGACCAGCCTTTCCTCATGTTCCTCCAAATCCTTGGAGAAGACAATTATGTCATCTATAAACACAAGGACCTCACGAAGATTGATGTCTGCCATACACTTTTCCATTATTCTTTGAAATGTGCTGGGGGCGTTAGTGACCCCTTGTGGCATACGGTTAAATTCATAAAATCCTAACGGACATACAAAAGCCGTTTTTTCTTTGTCAGTTTCTTCAACCTCAATTTGGTAATAACCAGATTTTAGGTCAAGAACCGTAAACCACTTGGACCCCGTTAAGGCCATGAACGTGTCTTCAAGTTTGGGGAGTGCATACGCATCCTTGATGGTCTTTTGATTTAATTTCCGATAGTCAATGCATAATCGAATGTCACCACTTTTCTTTCTGACCACGACAATGGGAGAGGAGAAAGGGGACTGAGATTCTCGGATAACTCCCGCATCAAGTAACTCCTGAAGGTGCTGCTTTACAGCTTCCAGATCTTCTGGATGTATGGGTCTTGCCCGATGTTTGAAGGGCGTTTCATCTGCAAGATTTATTTGGTGCTTGACCTTATCGGTACATCCAAAGTCCTGGGAATGTAAGGAAAACACTTCTGGCATTCCTTGAAGACGTTTGGTGAGCCTACTCTTCCATTCTGGTGAGATGGGAGAATCACCAAAATTGAACTCAGGAATGGACTTTGGAATGGAGTTTGTTTTACTATCATGGTCATCACGCTCCTCTGAATACACAGACTGAACCGCTTTTAATTCAGCCAAAACACATCTAGGAGGAATTGTGATATCATGTGCGGTAGGGTTGGCGACTACAACGGGTAAGTGACAACGTCTTTCGTCTTCAAGCGTGGCCATGCATGTCTTGACAATCAGGCCACAAGGCAGAGGGGAAAAGGATGGATGTTCTACAACTACCCATTTATCTAAATGAGATCCAGCAACAGAAGCCTTTCCACAAAGAACTGCACTTTGTCCAGCAGGTATTATTTGAGAAAGGTTTTCAGATAGCCGCACTAGTCCAACATTCCCTTCTACATTCTGCTTCTGGCGCAATTCCAAAATCTTTAGCACTTGCTTATATCCATAGGTAGGAGAAAAGTATTTAGTTCCTTTCTGTGAAAAGTCTTTGTACAGGTTGTCCAAGGTGTTTGTCCCAATCAACACTGAAGGCTGAGAAGTAGAGGGGAGATCAGGGACAACCAAAGCGTAAGTAAGTACCTCTGTGTCAACTCCCACAAAGTCCTTGGGAAAAGTGATGGTCAGCTTAACATAGCCAAGGTAAGGAATGTTTTGACCATTTGCACCCTCAACTTCCAAAAGATCATTTAAGGAATGAATTGGCTGATCATACAGGTTCTCATTGTAAAATGATTTTGTGATGGTTGTGACCTGTGAACCAGTGTCAAGTAAGCAGTCACACATTACCCCTCCAACATCAACTCGCACAGTGCATTTCGCTCCAATTAAGCCCTTGGGTAAGACAGATTGTCGTGACCTTGCTTGTGCATGGGCTGACAGTGCCCTAAAAGGCTTGGGACACTTTGATTCAATCCCAGTTCCCATTCGTCCCGCAACAGGAACTGCGGTCAGTTTAAATGTGGCTTAGAACTCTCATTCCGCAAGTCCCATTCACGCTGTCTCTTTGCAAGCTCATCTCGCTTCTCTGACACCAAGGCTGGATTCGGGTCATTGGAACAAGAACTGACAATGTGTCCATCCTCTCCGCACCTAAAACAATAGCCTGGTTTTGGTCTAGCTGTCTGGAATGTGTCTGGAACTTTGGTTTTTCCTTTAGGACTGATGGCACTCTGTTTACTTGAGGATTTGAATATGTTCGACTTGGGGTTTGGTTTGTCTTTAGACTGTTTGGAAGTTAATAATGCAAGCTGATTTTGGAGTTCTGCTATCTGACTTGCTAACTGAGCAGTAACAGAATTAAATTGAGTCATATCATCTCTAGTGGCTGTTTGAGACTGTATCACGGCACGCTGCTTAACACTTCCCAGGTGTTGTTTCATTCGTACACTTTTGGAAGCATGCTTGCTCTCCTCGGTTCGTAATAAAGTCATTAGCTCTGCAAAGGATGGGGTGAATGCTTTTTCTGCTCTAATTGTAACTCTAGAATCAAAGAATTTTCCCAACATCCTCTGCAAAACTGCTTGAGTAGATGCTTATCAACTTCAGAGCCAAGGACTCCACCACGGCGCATAGTGGTCTGTAACGAAACATGCAATCGTTGCAAGTAAGCAGATGGTTTTTCTCCCGGGTTCTGGAATATGTTCAGGAACTTGGCAAATAACTCATCGCCATCCTCAATGGGCGCGAAAGCAGAATCAAGAAGCTGAATGTAAGTTGAAGGTGATGCAGCTGGGCCAACAGATTTTACTATGTCTGCCGCTGGGGAAAGAAGGCTCTCACAGATTCTGCGCACTCTGTGGAAATCAGAGACTGTTGGGTCTTGGAAAAGTAGTTCAGCACTAGTGCGCCAAGTTTCGTAATCAACCTCGTTAGGTGGATGGGGAGTTCGTCCAGAAAAAACACGGAGCCGTAGCGGTGAATTTCCAGCTATGGCTAAGTCAGTGGTGCGTACAAGATGTTCCACCACAACTTTCTGCACACCAGGTGGGTTTAAATCACTGACACTGATTGACGGAGATTCTGGGCTTGTGGCTGAGACTTGTGGAACAGAATGATGTTGTGCAGCATTTGCTGTTACCTGGGACTGCTTAAGAGGGAACTCAGTCAAGAGGGGATTTGCTGAACGAGCAGGTAAGGTGTCGTCATCTTCAGAAGTAACGGGTACATGACATGGTTTTTGTACCACGCTCTCGTGAATATGAGCCAACATGCCCTTCAAGACATCCTCGAAATTCTCTCCACTGCGACTTGCCAGCTCTTTCAGCTCGTTTAGGTAAGTTTGTGTTGTGTTTCGTCCAAGCCTCTTGACGTAGACACTCGATAAAGCTGACACATGGAAAGAGACATCAGGATTATTCTTTGCATGCTGGACATATGGAAGCATTGTTTGAAGGGTTTGGACCGCGAATCCAGAGTTGAATTCAACTATCAAGGACCTCTGCAATTCTAGGCAAGGATCACTTAATGGGATGATTCGGTTTATTGACCCATACTGCTTTACAAAGTCCAGTATTTCCTCATCTGCTTCAGTTTCAGTTATGCCACTAATTAAGATTGCATTAGGAACTTTTACACCCTTTTCCTCTATAACTTCCATTTTGCTTTACTTGTACACTTATTTGTCTTGAGAAGGAAATTCTAAAATCAAAAATAGAAGTTAATGTGTGCGTTTCTCTTTGCCTCCTGGCTGGCGGCTCGCCACTTTATGTGTAACACCCACTAATCAAGGAGTGCAACATTAACTGAATGCTTGACTCAATGCCAACAGGTAGCAACTTCAATTGGGTTCGATACACTGAGCCAGATCAATGGGCCAATCAGAAGATACCAAGCTCGAAGAAGGCAAAGCAAACACAACACACAAGTTTGAGGGTTTTTAGATTTTTTGTTGTATTAGCTATTTTGATCTTTTTTCTTTGTATTGATGTAATGAATGAAATGGACAGTAAATAATAAATGACAAAGGTAAACCAAATGAAATGTCAAACTTTTGACATACAAGGGGAAAAAAATATACAATATGATCAACCTTGATCAAGTTCTGATTTGAAATAAATTGATAAACAAAAGAAAACAAAATTGTCAACAAAGCTTTTTCTTTCTTGAATCTCTGATTGATAAAACTCCCTCTTTCTTACTTTCCGGCTGAGGTTTGAATTTCTTGGTTTCTCTAATTTAAATATTACTATTTGTTGTAGATTAATAAGTTTAGGTTTAATTTAATGTCCTAATTTTCCTGTCTTTTCCTGTAGTTTAAACCAGTCGCTTCAAATACAAACTCAAATCAGTATTTCAACCCAGATGATACAATTAGAGTAACAATTCACACAACTTTAACTCAAAAATGTACAATATGTATATGAAACCAAATAAGAGATATATCTGTGTATATACAAAACAAAGTGTAAATGAGATCACACAATTTCAAAAATAAAGATTATACACACTTCAGTTCAATTTCAGTTCAGAAAAATATACCTCAGTCCATTCGATAAATTCAGTTCAGAAGGAAAACGACATCACTAAGTGGATGAGACGGTAAGAAGTAAAAGATCCAAATTCAGTCCGGGAGGCTCGCCATCTTTCTCTTTCTCTCAACACAGCTTGATGAATCCTCACCATGCACGCAAATCACAGTAGAAAATCCAACTTCTACATAAACAACAAAAACTGGCCTGTACACACAGGACAACATTTTTAAAATCTCATTTCTAACCTCTGTTTCAACAATATTCAACAATATACTCTTCACATCAACATTTAGTGTTTATGTTCAACATAGGCCATACTTCACATACAGTAACCATATCACTTAATTTTAACACGTATAGAAATACAATACACCATTGTAATTCATCACATATAAGAAAAATAAATCCACAACTCACCGATTCCTCTGAATTAACAGTGTTCTGTTAATATTTTCTCCAGATTACACCACGAACTATAGCGATGACTCAACTAACTTTGGCTCGACGTTCAGGATCGACAAGGCCATAACAGGTAAGCTCTTTCACAATACTTCTCAAATTGACACTTAATTCAACTTAAAATAACTTTTATATTCTTTGTTTAGTAGTTGTATACTAAATATCTGCTCAAAATTAGATCGTTTTTCTCAAATTTCTGGAGCTTTGATCACATGCGTTTCTCCGTTTTAGCTCTCTCTATCAGTTTTCACCGCATCTCACAGTGGGCGGAGTCAGCATCGCAGCTGATCACACTCAATTGGAAGATCTACATCTGCAGTGCAGATTCCAACTCTAATTGGATACATTTTACCGCAGTAATTTGCATATTACTAATGTAATTAATAAAGCATTTTATTTATCTCAATTTTCTTTTATTGCTGTCTTTTTCCCACACAAACAGTTTCACTGGAAGGGTGAATACGGCAAAAAAATATATTTTTTCTATTGACTGCAATTTGACTAATTTGAGTCTGGGTTACAGTTGCCTAGTGTGTTTGGGCCTTGAGCATGCTAGAGCGGCGCTCGTGGATGACTCGTGTTCTCTCTGTGAGAACATGACCATCGCATCATTACGGTCGAGACTCAATGAGCTCGTAAGAGCGAGAGTCCCCTCTGCCACACCCCGATCTAGTGCTCCCTCGCGGGGTGCTACTTCGGCTGGTGGCCAGGGTGATCTGAGGGTTACGGTTTGGCAAAAAGCGCCGACTATCTGTCCACGCGTCAAACCCCCCTGCATGACGGTGCCCGCTAGTGAACAGTCCCGTGTACTTTGGCTGAAGCTACAGAGGAAGATCTGATGTCTGTAGCAGCATCACAAGGTGGGTTTGAATCTTCTGGAAGTGAAGATTCAGCACAGCTGCCACCCTCTGGTGTGCATACGGTTGTGCCTGAATCGGATCCGGAGATGACGGCCATGCTTTCCCGGGCGGCTGCGAGCATCGGGCTTGAGTGGCGGCCACCACCCTGCCCTGAGCGCTCGCGCCTCGATGATTGGTTTTTGGGCCAAGCCGCCGACCCGCGTCCACGGCAATCCCCAATACCTTTCTTCCCGGACGTGCATGATGAGGTCTCGAAGTCCTGGAAGACCCCGTTGTCTTCTCGGGACCACTCGCTGGTCTCATCCGCCTTTCCTCCCCTCGATGGGGCCGGTGCCCGTGGCTACACTGGACTTCCCCTGGTTGAACGCTCTGTTGCGATGCAACTGTGTCCTCAGAGTGCTTCTTCTCGCGGCGAGTTTAAGCACCCCTCTAAAGCCTGTAGATTCACATCTAACATGGTGGCGAAATCTTACAGAGCGGCGGGACAGGCAGCTGCCTCTTTGCATGCGATGGCCACTCTGCAGGTCTATCAGGCCCAAATGCTGAGGGACATGCACGAGGGTAGGACAGACCCAGGCCTCTTCAATGAGCTGCGCGCCGCGACCGACCTCGCTCTCCGGGCGACGAAGGTTACCGCGTGCTCCCTGGGTTTGGTGATGTCCACAGCTGTGGTCCAGGAGAGACATCTCTGGCTGAACCTGGCTGACATGGTGGATTCCGAGCGGACTCGTCTGCTTGATGCGCCCCTGTCCCAGGCCGGCCTCTTCGGCGGTGCCGTGGAGGACTTTGCCCAGCAGTTCTCCACCGCTCAGAAGCAGACTGAGGCGATCAAGCATATTCTGCCCCGCCGACCCGCTGCTGCCTCCACCCGTCTGGTCGGGCAGAATCCTCAGCCTGCTCGCAGCCGAGGGCGCCATCCTGCGGCTCCCGCCCCTCCCGCCCGGCCTATGCAGCAGCCTCCACCCAGGCCCCGGCGCGGAGGAAGCCGCAAGAAGGCGCCACAGCCCTCTCCAGCCCCGCCCCCCGCTAAACGCCAGGCTAAGCGGCGCTCCTGAGACGGGCTGCTCAGAGTTGACGTTTGTTTCCCAGGACCAGGGACCACTCCTTCCCCCGGTGGAGGGCCGGGGGAGAATCTTTTGTTTTTCTCCAGCGAAAACCGCTGCTCACCCACGGGTGAGCGGCACCTCCCACTGGTTAAAGATAGAAACAAACCTCTCTTCTCTGAGCTCACAGAGTTCTCGGACGACACAGAGTGCCGCCCACAAGCCACGCTCTCCTCGTCCCCCTCTGTCCCAGAGGCGGTTGACACGGCGGGTCGCCCACGGGCCCACAGCCCTGTCCCCCTCTGTCGCCAGACCCCCGACAGAGCACGCCCCCGTGGAACGCTGACCCTTCCCTGGCCTCCTCTGTTCGGGCGCGGAGCCTAACTGTGTACTAATACGCTCGTGCCGTATGTCGCAACTCGCTCGCCACCTCCTCTTATGGAGTCAGAAGCATCTGAGGTCCCTTCGTGCTATTCACATTCCCGGAGCCCTTAACTGTGCAGCCGACGAGCTGTCATGGTTTCAGCCCCTCCCTGGCGAATGGCGACTCCATCCCCAGACGGTTCAGCTGATTTGGGACCAGTTCGGCGACGCACAGATAGATCTGTTTGCCTCCCACGACTCGACCCAGTGCTCCCTGTATTATTCCCTGACCAAGGGCACGCTCAGCACGGATGCACTGGCGCACAGCTGGCCGCGGGGCCGCAAGTATGCGTTTCCCCCAGTGAACCTTCTTGCGCATTTCCTGCGCAAGGTCAAGGAGGACGAGGAGCAGGTCCTTCTGGTTGCGCCCTACTGGCCCACCCGGACCTGGTTCTCCGAACTCATACTCCTCGCGACAGCACCTCCTTGGCCCATACCTCTGAGGAAGGACCTTCTTTCTCAGGGACGGGGCACCCTATGGCACCCTCGTCCCGACCTGTGGAGCCTCCACGTGTGGCCACTGGACGGGACCAGGTAGGTTTGAGTACCCTACCACCTCCGGTGGTGGCTACCATCACTTCCGCTAGAGTGTCGTCCACGAGACACCTCTATGCGTTGAAGTGGAACCTCTTCGTCAGCTGGTGCTCTTCTCACCGAGAAGACCCCCGGAAATGCCCGATCAGCGTCGTGCTTCCTTCCTTCAAGATGGGTTGGAGCGAAGGCTGTCTCCCTCCACCCTGAAAGTCTATGTCACCGCTATCGCCGCACACCATGACTTGATAGAAGGTAAGTCTGTGGGAAAGCACGACCTGGTCATCAGGTTCCTTAGAGGAGCCAGGAGATTACATCCTCCTCGCCCTCCTCTCGTTCCCTCTTGGGACCTCGCAGTGGTTCTAACTGCCCTGCAGCATGCTCCCTTTGAGCCTTTGCAAACAGTGGAGCTCAAGCTCCTGTCAATGAAGACAGTGCTCCTGGTTGCATTGGCCTCTATTAAGAGGGTAGGGGACCTGCACGCATTCTCCGTTGACGAAGCTTGCCTGGAATTCGGGCCGGCTTACTCTCACGTGATCCTGAGACCCCGGCCTGGATATGTGCCCAAGGTTCCTACCACTCCCTTTCGGGACCAGGTGGTGAACCTGCAAGCGCTGCCCCCGGAGGAGGCAGACCCAGCCTTGGCACTGCTCTGTCCAGTACGTGCTCTCCGCACCTATGTAGACAGGACGCAGTGTTTCAGGACCTCAGACCAGCTTTTTGTCTGTTATGGTGGGAAGCTGAAGGGAAGAGCTCTCTTCAAGCAGAGGTTGTCTCACTGGATAGTGGACACCATTGCTTTGGCATACCAGCAGCAAGGTCGACCGTGCCCCCTTGGTGTGACCGCCCACTCCACCCGGAGTGTGGCATCCTCTTGGGCTCTAGCGCATGGCGCCTCGCTAACAGACATCTGCAGAGCTGCAGGCTGGGCGACACCCAACACATTCGCCAGATTCTATAATCTCCGAGTGGAGCCCGTGTCCTCCCGTGTGCTCGCTTCAACCAGCCGGCATTAGGACCCGCTCAGGTGTCTTCGCTTGCTCGCCATTCCACTCCACGGACTGGATGCGTGCGATATTCTCCTCAGCTGAGCTTCCCCGAAAGCCCTGAGTTCCTCCTGCACTCCTGACGTCGACCCAGTGTCTCTGTGCCTGAGCGTCGGCTAGGTGCCTCCCGTGTGCATGGTCCCTCTCCGGAGCAACCCCTACATGTGTATTCCCACTGTAAGCCTCTCTGAGCATGTGTCTTCCCTTGGCAAGCCACCTTGCCACCCCTGGGGTTTAAAACTTTCCACCTGCGGCTGGATACCCCAGTGTATTCCCCATATGCTTCCTTCGGGTCATATGTGTATTCTAAATTCACATATCCCCCCCCCCCCCCCCCCCCCCCCCCCCCGTTGGGCTGAGTATATTCTGCATACTCCTCTATATCTTGGGATATGCTCCCCAGTGTACCTTGGTATTCCTGTGTTAAATAGGAGTCCCACTTGTCCAGTATGACAGGGATCTCAGATTTACGCAGGGCACTGGAAGACAGCTGTGAAGGGGGCGTGATTAGACTGGTAACCCCATTCGTCGTCATCCGAAGGAACTCGGAGTGACGAACGAAAGGGAACGTCTCGGTTACGTATGTAACCCTCGTTCCCTGAGTGAGGGAACGGAGACGTTCCGTCTTCTTGCCACTTCCGCTGTATACCGCGGGGATCGCCTGAGTTCAGTCTTGGCTCCTCAGCGAAGAAACATATCTGCTTGCTGCAGGACTTCCTCCTTTTATACCCACGAGGTGGGGCGGAGTTACGTCATGCAAATTCCGCAGACCCATGGCATTTGCTTGCCATTGGCTCGTTTTGTATACTCGAAGTTGATAGGCTTTCTATGCGAAACCCCATTCGTCGTCATCCGACGGAACGTCTCCGTTCCCTCACTCAGGGAACGAGGGTTACATACGTAACCGAGACGATTTCTTTGCTGACCACTTTCTACCAGTTTTTAACACAGGGACTGCCTCCCTTACACATTTGTCACGTGACTCTACTAATGTCATTTCCAGTCTGACCTTGGCACACTTAAACTCCTCGGTTAAAGCAGAGACTGGCAGCTGCAATATTCCTTTACTATAAAGTCCCACTCTTCTGAGGCAGTTGGAACTTCCGACCATTTCCTGATGTATGACCTTATTAACGCTTCCAGCTTTTCCACTCTTGTCAAAAAAACCTTGTGAAAGCAAACTGAAAGCACCAGAGTTTTAGTTTGCCTGGTAGAGCACAGCTGTTTATGCTCTTCAACCCTTCCACTGCTTGTCGTCTAACTTCTAATCTTTCTTTCTAACTAATCATTCTTTCTTTCTAACTGATCTTTCTTTCTAAACTGTCTTTCTAACTAATCTTTCTGTCTTTCTTTCTTTCGAACTAATCTTTCTTTCTTTCTAACTAATCTTTCTTTCTTTCATACTAATCTATCTATCTTTCTAACTTATTTTTCTTTCTTTCAACTAATTTTTCTTTCTATTTTTCTTTCTTTCTAACTTCTTTTTTCTTGCTTTCATACTAATCTATCTATCTTTTTAACTAATCTTTCTAAATAATTTCTTTTCAACTAATCTTTCTTTCTAAATATTTTTTCTTTCTTTCTAGCTAAGCTTTTTTCTTTCTAACTAATCTATCTATCTTTCTGACTAATCTTTCTTTCTAACTGATCTTTCTTCCTAACTAGTCTTTCTTTATTTTTAACGAATCTTTCTTTCTTTCTAACTAATCTTTCTAACTAATCTTTCATTCTTATTTTCTAACTAATCTTTCTTTCTTTCTTTCTTTCTTTCTTTCTTTCTAACTAATCTTTGTTTCTAAATAATCTTTCTTTCTATTGTACCTATTGTCTTCTATTGTGAGAATGTATAGAAAGATGAAGGTCGAGGACTCTTTGGAAGAAATATTTTCAGCAGGTCAAATATGGAATACTTCTAACATCAGGAGTCTGTGAGTTCATATTGAAAAAAAAAAAAAACTTTTGAAGACCCTTTTGCCAGAATTATTTTCAATGGATCAAATATGGACAACTATCTGGCTGATGTAACATCAAAAGGAGTCAATGAGAATGTATAGAAAGATTAAAATCGAGGACTCTTTGGCAGAAATATTTTCAGCAGGTCAAATATGGAATAATTTAACATCAGAAGGAGTCTGTGAGTTTATATTGAAAAAAATGGTAACACTTTACAATAAGGTTCATTAGTTAATGCATTAACTAACATTAACTAACCATGAGCAATAAATTTGTTACTGTATTTGTTAATCTTTGTTAACGTTAGTTAATAGAAATAAAGCTATTCATTGTTTGTTCATGTTAGTTCACAGAGCATTAACTAATGTTAACAAGATTTTAATAAAATATTAGTAAATGTTGAAATTAACATGAACAAAGATTAATAAATGCTGTATTAGTGAGTTCATTATTAGTTCATGTTAACTAATGTAGTTAACTAATGTTAACTAACGAACCTTATTGTAAAGGGTTACCAAAAAAATAATAAAAAATAAATAAATATAAAACACTCTTGAGTTTATATCGTTAACAAAATAGTTTTGAGGAACCTTTGGCCTGAATTATTTTCAATGGGTCAAATATGGACAACTGTCTGGCTGATGAAACATTAAAAGAAGTCAATGAAAGATCAAGGTCGAGGAATCTTTGGAAGAAAAATTTGCAACAGGTCAAATATGGAATACTTTTAACATCAGGAGTCTAGGAGTTTATATTGAAAAAAAACTTTATTTTGGAAAAAAAAACTTTCGAGGACCCTTTGGTCAGAATTATTTTCATTGGGTCAAATATGGACAACCCTCTGGCTGATATAACATCAAAAAAAAGTCAATGAGAATGTATAGAAAGATCAAGATCAAGGACTCTTTGGTAGAAATAATTTCATTACGTCAAATATGGAATAATTTAATATCAGAAGGAGTCTGTGAGTTCATATTGAAAAAAAAAAAACCTAAGGAACCTTTGGCAAGAATTATTTTCATTGGGTCAAATATGGACAACTGTCTGGCTGATTTAACATCAAAAGGAGACAATGAGTATAGAAAGATCAAGATCAAGGACTCTTTTGTAGAAATAATTTCATTAGGTTAAATCAGGAATAATTTAACATCAGAAGGAGTCTTAAAAAAAAAAAATTATTTTCAATGGGTCAAATATGAACAACTGTCTGGCTGATGTAACATCAAAAGGAGTCAATGAGGATGTATAGAAAGATCAAGGTCGAGGACTATTTGGAAGAAATATTTTCAGCAGGTCAAATATGGATTACTTTTAACATCAGAAGTCTGTGAGTTTATATAAAAAATAAAAAAAAACTTCTGTGAGGCAACAATTTAAAAAAAAAAAACCTTTTGAGGACCCTTTGGTCAGAATTTTTTTAAATGGGTCAAATATGGACAACTGTCTGGCTGATGTAACATCAAAAGGAGTCAATGAGAATATATAGAAAGATCAAGGTCGAGGACTCCTTGGAAGAAATATTTTCAGCAGGTCAAATATGGAAAACTTTTAACATCAGGAGTCTGTGAGTTTATATTGAGAAAAAAAACCTCTGTGTTTATAAATTAAAAAAAAAAAAAAAAAACTTTTGAAGAAACTTTGGCAAGAAGTATTTTCAATGCGTCAAATATGGACAACTATCCGGCTGATACAACAGAAGGAGTTGTTGTGGCTTTTTTTATATCAAACAAACATCATCAATGAGTAAGATACACACTGAGTCCAATTAAAGGTTTATAAAGTATTTATTCTCTTGCAAGAGAGATCCTCGTCACCAATACACATCTGCGAGTCAGTGAGGAGAGATAAGGAGAAGCAGTGTCTCTCTGTCTTATACCTCATGCCCATCCAAGGCCTTAACTCTTCCCTCCCCTCCCAGGAGAGATATCCCTGGCCCTGAGACGCAAATGCCCTCTTAACCCTTTAGGCTATAAAGTACAAATGCACTCAGGATGACCCCTCGACCACCTGCTTTTCCTTACCTCCACCACAGTAAATTATCACACAGAGGCCCCCTCTCACTACAAGCGAGAGACCAGATGAGGCCATCATTAGAAATCACTGAAATCAGAGTAATACATAAAAATTCCATAACAACTCCTCTCTGTTTATCATACCTTGATAACTGATTAATCAAACATAGTAATAATAGTAATAATAAATGCAAGTTCAAGTCATTACATAAAAATCACTCTCCTTGAACCTGTGAAGAAAAAGTTTAGAATGAAGAAGCATAAGGCTGTTTTTGTGGGGGAAAGCCCCATAATTATTTAGCAAGCAAGTAAACATTTTACTACTGGGCCGGGCTAAATGAATAATCACTGTTATTGCACTCTCGACCTAGATCGAATCCTCAGTCACCTCAGTATAAACAAGAAATAGTGTACATATTAGTAAGGAAAAACAAACCATCAATTCAACAGGTCATCAAAATATAAAGAATAAAGTAAATTAAAATCCCTCATTTCAAAACCCTCTCCGTGTACCTCATCTCATAGCGGATAAGCACAGTTTTTTACCCTCGGTTCATATCATAACATTCAAAAAGGAAAGGAAGAAGAAACATTTTTACTCAATCAGCACGCTTCACTGTAACTTCCACTACTTGTGTCATCATATTGTTGTTCATCAACATCCTGATCATTCGGATAAGCTGTCATTTTCAACAGTTGAACAGACATTCCAACCTTAACCAGTCTCTGCACTAAACTAGACACACATTGTATAAAACATGGTATGCATAACAAAATCAGTACTACTATGACTAAAATTGGCAACACAGTCTGAGCTAACCAAAATCCCCAGCCCCCCCCCCCTAGATTCATTATCCAGGACAGCCAGTTGTCCTTCACTGGTTCAGGCTCCTGCACCGCCTTTCTCATATGCTCAATCACATTTGTTATGTTGTCACTGTAGTCTGGAATATTGAAACAACAAGACACACCTAGCATTTTGCACACGGTGAAATGCAGTATTATCAAGCAAATTGTCACTGACAACACAATCATTATGCATGTGGTTTTGACCAAGCCACACATTCCTGGCACTCTGAATGGGTGCCACGGTCTCGTTCGCTCCATGTTCTCGGTTACTCTGATCAGCTGTATGACCAGAAAGTGTTAGAAAAGTTCAGTCTTTAAAGCACTAAAAGTCTTATCTGTTTTGTTGGTCAATGAAGTTGTTTGCCTTCTTCTGCCTCTGGTTTCTCTTAAACACAACTACAGTAGGTAGCCAACCAGAATGCCTATTGCCGCCGCGGCAAAAAAAACCCAGTCGCATTTCTAAGTCATTCGCGAAATGACCGCCAGGTGGCGCAAAGGGACATTTAGCGAAAGCAAAACGTATGTAAAAGTAGCCTACATTTTAAATAGAATATAGCAAACTTTTAGAGCAGAACATTTTATGAATCAAAATTTAAAAGAGGCCTATCTCGCAGTCAGTGAAAATAAATTAGGTGCAATCAATGATGCTAAACTATTGAGGAATGAGAAGATTGAAGAGTGCATCAGTCGTTTGTGGGCACACTGACGCTTAAACAGCCGAACTTGTGGTCGAGTGGTAGAGCTGAAGGTTTAAGCAGTACAAAGACACGGGTTCGAAACCCGAATAAATATGTTTTTTATATAATTACCATGCATTTCCATTTTACACTAAGGAACAAATCTCATCCAATAGATTGACTAAATTTACGTCTTCAAAAACAGTTCTGTTAAAAAATAAACAAACAAACAAAAAACTTCACGGACAGGACAGCAGACAGCAGGACTGGAATTCTTTCAGAAATAATTTTAAAAAACATGGTTAAGCAAGGTGCGATTTGCCGGTGGGTGATTTCCCCCCTCCACAGTAGGCTATAGCGAATAGGTCTACCCTAAATAGACCTTATCAAATATAGTATATATATTTTTAAATATAGCCTAAAACACGCACGTTTAAACAACAAACAATAAAATCTGAACCAGCGCTTCTCCTCCTGTATTGAGAGATAACATGCAGCGCATTTCAGTTACGATCCTGATTCCAGTGGCATTAATACATTCACGGCTTTTTAAAATGTCACAAAGCGTTTTGATGTGGTTTTGAACGAAATATTGAAGTTATAATTAAGTATTTTGACACACCATGCCTAGTGCGTATTCTAAAATGGGGTTTTCTTCTGCCACTGAATTAAGTTCGACAAACGCAGCAGCGCGTTCACTTGAATTTATTTTTCTGCTAAAATAACAGGCTATAGCCTACTTCGTTATTTTTGGTCATACAGATAGGATATCATATTTTAAAACTGTAAAAGGTCTATTTTATTCATGTAAAGTAGGCTACACTCACAGTAGGCTAACAACAAAACGTTCTCACTCATTTGAGCGAACACACACTGGTGAAATAAATGTTTGGGCTTTTCTCAGTGAGCTTCGACATGGCCGAGTGGTAGAGCTGACAGTTCATCAATCGGCAGACCTGCGTTCAAATCCCGAACAAACATGGACTTCTGTAAAAAATCTATAAATTTTTAGGCTATTAATGCAGATTTGTTTAGTTCTAAAACTCTGTTACACCACATATTTTTTTGCTTATATTTATAAAATAATATTACCATGCATTTCCATTTTACACTAAGGAACAAATAGGCTATCCAACAGAACGACTTTAGATCTGTAGCTAATAATACCAATTGTTCAAAAGCAGTTTTGTATAAAAAAAAGATATATAGGCCTATATATATCTATATTTGTTTTATTCCCTATAACCTACATAGAGTTTTTAAAAACATGGTTTTAAGTAAAGTTTTCGACAAACGAGGCAGCGCGTTCATTTGATTTATTTTTCTCATAACAGCTAAAATAACTTAATAGGCTATAGGCCTACGTGATTTTTTTTGGTCATACAGATAAGAGTACAGTAGCCTACATCGTTCAAAACTGTAAACTTTTTTTAGGCTAATGACAAAAGTTTATATGTCGTCTCTCTCGGTCTCCGGGAACTGCGCGTCACAAAAATTAACCGAAAGCCACTTGCCTCAGCTCAGTCAAGATAGGAAATCGGCTATGTCTAAAGCCTTTAAATGTCTAAATATTTAGGTTAATAAATGTTATCTGATTATGTAATCCATATGAAAACGAGAGGTACAGAGAATCTGCTCAAATATGTTTATGATGTGATTGTGAGCGCCTCGCAATGAGAAAATGACAAGGTGAAAATCTCGTTTAATTAAATGTAGAGACTAAATCGCCCTGAATTAAAATGTAAAAACAGATCAAATCATTTATTCGTCGAAGTGTTGCTATATTGTTTCATTTAAAGTTCATAATTATTATCTAAATGTTTTTTAGTTTATCAGCAGTAGGCTACCACGAAGCACCGATATTTATTTGAATAATAATAATTTAAAAAATAACTAATTCACATTTTGCATGCCTGGACCCAAAGATCCCTGTAGAATTTAATATTGAGTTGAGCATTTTGTTCATGACAACAAAATGAACATGCGTTTGAAGATTAGGCTATATTTAGTTTTGCTTGGAAAAAGCTGGCCCAAACCAGTTTTATTTCTTAAATTATTTAAATAATGAAATATTTAGTAATAAACTTTTATGACAGAAATACCACATGTAGCTTAAATCATTTAATTCTTTCATTATCAACACTTTAATAGCCTATAATGCTAGAAGAGCGATTTAAGTGTGAATTGCGACTTCCCTTTATTTTAAGTCAGACTCAGACTCAGAGAGCCTGTGGGGGGTTTGGAGGGACAGACAATAGGTGTTAATGTTCCTCATTCATATGGAGAGTGTCGGATAGCCAGCCCGATGGCAAAGGCAAAATTATTTTAAGGATAGGCTACATCTCTCGATGTGTCCCCATATTTGATTAAATTATAAATATTGTAGTTTATTTATTGTAGCCTATTTAAAGTGTTTTCACACACAAATTTAAATTGAAGTGTTCAATCCAGTTGTTTCAACTGGTTCTGTAGAGTTTAAGAATGTTTGAGCAAGGGAGACTAAATAAACTTGCTGAGATCCAGCGCGAGAGAGGCAAAACTCATGTCTTTAATTTATGTTGCTTTGGACTATTTTCGATTTGTACCGTTTCGTTTAATTTAGCTGCAATTTCTTTGGCAAAACAAATTTAAAATGTAGCAAGAATAAGATTGTGTGTTTCTTTTTTGCATGAAATAAAGTCTAAATGCAAGTTAGGTTGCCACCGGTCCCGGTTTTACCGGGATTGTCCTTCTTTTTAATAACCTGTCCCGGGAAATTTAAGCACTCTCCCGGGACAATGAATGTCCCTGTTTTCGAAAGGCTACGTGAATATGTAAGTTCAAACCATAGACAGGTTCAAACTGTGTAGCGCGCGGCCGCTTGCACGGCAGAGAGAGGGAGAGACAGAACACCGGCTAGATCCCCCCTAACTACAGATGGTAGTTGCCGCTCAAAGTGTGGGGCGCGCCCCTCTATGGGTGGGAAATAGCCTAGAGAAGTGACAGGTTGGGCGCGCCAACGGGAGGAACTTTTCCTTTTTATGCCTTTATATCTTTATTCGTTCATGGCGAGTCTACATCGCATCTTCATCTTTGCAGCGACGCAGAAAACACCAGTTTATTAATAAACAATGAAATGTCTCCTTGCTATTTTTGTCTCCGGCTCGTGCGCTTGAGTGCAGCTTTATAACACTCACTCATTACCCTGTATAGCCTATTTAAGTTATTAAATCAATATAAAGGGGTGATTTGTCCACTGATGGCTTAAATAAACAACTAGGCTACTAGTTGACTAGAAAAAAACTAGTCGGAGACAGCATGAGCGCGCGACCCTGAGCGGAATGAGCGAGCTGAGGAATATCCAGAAATGCTCTGATCGGAACAAAGGAATTTTGACATAATTAATCATTAGTTTATATCTCATGCACTGCCCATAATTTTAATCCCATATCAAACACATTAGCCTATGTTATGTCTGTTTGAATTTTTTAATTTTTTTTGTCTTGCCAAATGGACTTCTCTTCTTTTCTTTTTTAACATTTTGACACAGCAGCACTTTTATTTTCTCTATTTTTGTTTTTGTTTGTTTAGTTTGTATTTAGATACTAGCCTACTTGTTACTTCAATAAATTGGAACATTTTAAGCTTGTTGCGTATTTCATTAGCATTGCGTTGGGGCGATGGGGGCAGTGGGGCTTGAAAATTATGAGTCTATCCATCGGGTGCAGAAAAAAGATAGCATGTGTGTGCTAGTGTGCGTGTGTTTATGAAGCGAATGTAAGAAGCCCCCCCTTACAACCCCCCAGCTGTACTGTAGCAATGTTGTAATATGCCATTAAAAAAAACGCTTGACTTTAAATAAATAAACAGTTAATAAACTCGCAAATAAACAGTCAACTATTAAAGCATCAAGAACGGTTAAAGATTAATGCTGTCGGCCAACATGTTGTTATATTGAGATTCGATCTCGGGCCTCTTGGATCTCCGTGTCGTTGCGTTAACCACAGAGCCACCGCCTGAACGTTTACGTAAACGTCTTATACTCTTCCAAAGCCTTGATGTAGCCTAATATGTTTCTATTGCAATGTTTTATATTGAAATGTTTTCATTATTTATTCAATTTAATTTAAGTATTGTGATGAATTATTTTAACTACATTTCACTTAAATGCATCTGCTACCAGCTTTCAATCGCTCTGAATGAGCCGCTATGCAGCGGCAGATTACGCAATAGAGAGAATAAACGGACACTTTTCAAAGTCTGTGATTGTAGCGCCTCTTAGCGGTTAAAGGCAGCAAACACACCCCGAATTTCACCGCCGCGGCAAAGCGGCGGCGTTGAAAGTATTATTCTGGTTGGTAACCTACTGTACAATGCAAGGTCTGTTTGTGCAGGCTTTGTTATGTCTTTTGCATGGCCTTGCTTTTATGCAGATAACAGTACTTGCTTTTCAAAAACTGGATCTTTGACGTCTATGGTCGTTGAACCTCCTCCTTCGACTGCTCCGCCTCCGCAATGGGCGGCACCTTCCTGCAATGGTTCGCTTGGACCCCCTCCTGCGATTGCTCCGCCTCCGCAATGGACGGCACCTTCCTGCAATGGTTCGCTTGGACCCCCTCCTGCGATTGCTCCGCCTCCGCAATGGGCGGCACCTTCCTGCAATGGTTAGCGTGGACCCACGTGGCCCTCTCTGCGACCTTCACCGCTGTGTACGTCACCAAGAGCACCTGGAATGGCCCAAGCCACCTTTTCGCCTTCCAGCTCTTTCTCCTGTGATCACGAATCACCACGAAATCACCAGGCCTGACTTTGTGCAGAAACGCCTCAGCAACTTTCCCCTGGGCAGCTTTCACCTGCACAGAGATATTTGATAACAGACAAGACATTTCTTTGCAGTAGTTCAACATTTCATTCTCACACACATCCGTGGATGGCAATCTTTGTTTACCCCCTTCTATGCCCATGAATGGCGGCCTGCCAAACAAAATTTCAAATGGGCTCAGATTTGTTTTCACTCTTTTTCTCATTCTCATGTACATCAGTACAATTGGTAGGGCCTTAACCCAAGACAGACCTGTCTGTTCGCAACATTTTGCCAATTTGTTCTTGATCGTTTGATTTGATCTCTCTACTACCCCCGCTGACGAGGGAGCGTAACTGCAGTGTGTTCTCATATCAATGCCCAAGAACTGTCCCACCTGCTTTATTGCAGAATTTACAAAGTGTCTGCCATTGTCAGAGCTGATTTTTCTTGGAATTCCCCATCTCGGAACAATTTCGGTTAACAGGGCCTTTGCCACTGCTGCCGAATCTTGCTGCGAGGTTGGGAAGGCCTCAACCCATTTTGACCACATGTCAACCATTACCAGACAGTGTTTCTGTTTCCCACAAGGGGTTAATTCAATAAAGTCCATCATCAGATATTCAAACGGGCCTGCTGCGGCTGGTTGAGATGCTAAGGGTGTTTTTATCCCTCTTGCCACATTGTGTGTGTTACAAGTGACACATCTTTTGCAAAAATTTTCAGCAAACACTGTGAACCCTTTAGTGTACCATAAATCTTTCATCTGCATTACCATACTTCCCTTTGACCCGTGGTCTAACCCATGGGTCAACTTAGCGTAATGCTGAAAGAAATGTTTGGGTAAACAAGGAATGCCATCACTCATCCATACACCCCCCTGGAGGCTGCAGCCAGACGCCCTCCATTTCTGTTTTTCTGCTCCTGTGGCAAAAGTCTGCATGCTTTCTAAACAAAGAGAAATGTCAAGGTTAGTCACAGATACCAAAGCACACGTCGTCTCTTTTGTCTCCTGCGCTGCCGCGGCCTTCGCCGCCGCGTCGGCTCTCGCGTTTCCTGTGGAGATAAAACTTTTATCGTTAGTGTGCGCTGCGCATTTACAGATTGCCACCTTGTCTGGCAACAGAATGGCCTCCAAAAGCTCAGACACAAGTGAGGCGTTCAATATCGGATGTCCATCCGACTTCAAAAAATTTCTGTGCCTCCAAATTGCCCCAAAATCATGCGAAATCCCAAAGGCGTAACGCGAGTCTGTGTAAATCGTCACACATTTGTCTGTCATTAATTTACACGCTTCTGTCAGTGCAACCAATTCAGCTGCCTGGGCCGAATAGTTTGACGGCAATTTGCCAGATTTAACAACTTCAAATTCAGTGGTCACTGCAAAACCTACTTTATTCAGGCCTGTTAGCGGATCTTTAGATGCCGATCCATCCACAAAGAGCACATTATCACAATTCTCTAAAGGTGTGTCCAACAGGTCTGGACGAGGTGTACACACCTGTTCCAAAGCTGAAAGACAGCAATGGTGCTCCTCCCCATCATCTTCTGTAGGCAGAAGTGTGGCAGGATTCAAAGTTGTGCATCTTTTCACAGTTATGTTCGGCATATCAAGCAAAATTGTGTGGTATCTCAGCCATCTTGCTGTCGATAAATGCGATGTTTTCTGTTCCTGCAATATCATTGAAACTGCGTGTGGGACCATCAAAGTCAAATCAGAATACCCCACAAATTCCCTTGAAGCTCAGCAGCTGCTACAGCCCTCAGGCAGTGTGGCAGGCCTGCTGCAACTGCATCAAGCTTCGTTGAAAAATATGCTACTGGTCTCAATTTGTCACCATGGGCCTGCAAAAGCACTGAACTCATAAAACCTTGTTTTTCGTCTACCATCTGTGTGAATGGTTTATCAGCCACTGGGAGGCCCAACGTTGGAGCCTGAGCCAGTTGCACTTTCAGGTTTTCAAAAGCTTCCTGTGCTTCTGCAGGCCAATCAATCTTGTCACACGATCTCAGCCCTTTCCCCGCTGTCAGGGCTCTCAAGGGCTTTTCCAACAGTGCATAATTTGGAATAAAAGTTCGACAATATGCACACATTCCCAAGAATGATAACAATTGTTTCTTTGTTACCGGTCTTGGTACATCTTTGATTGCTTTAACTCGTTTGTCAGAGATAGATTTACTGTTTGGAGTGATTGTGTGACCCAAAAAAGTTATTTCCTGCTTCACAAACTGCAGCTTAGCCAGGCTGACCTTGTGCCCCTCCCTTTCCAAATGCTTCAGCAGAGACACACTGTCAGCCACACACACAGCCTCATCTCGTGCACAAATCAATAGATCATCCACATACTGTAATAGCGCGGTTCCGTTCGACAAAATTAACGGTTCGAGGCTACGTCTGAGTGCTTCATTATATATAGTGGGAGACTCGCAAAATCCTTGGCACAAACGGGTGAAAGTGTAACCTTTGTTGTCAAAATCAAACGCAAACCAGAACTGACTTTCTTCAGCCACTGGCACGCTAAAAAACGCATTGGCCAAATCAACCACAGTGAAATATGTTGCGTCTTGCGGAATTTGTGACAAAATAGTGTACGGGTTCGGAACCCGCGGGGCTCTCGCGATAACTGCTGAATTAACTGCAACCAAATCCTGTACGAAACGCCACTGAACAATGTCGTTCGGGTTAGCTGTTGCCTTTTTTACTGGAAAAATAGGTGTTCGTACTGGAGAATTATGACACGGGATGATGACTTTCTCCTTTAGGAGAGATTCAAAAACAGGCCGAATCCCCCGCAATGCCTCCTTTTTCAGGGGATACTGCGGTTGACATGGCCGGTAATCAGACTTTGGAGTGATTACCACTGGTTCACAATTTTTAATCAACCCAACATCATACTTGTGTTTTGCCCACAAAGTTGAAGGTATTTCTGCCAGAGCTGGATGAATGTCTGTGGCCGAAATAGCTCCGTGATCATGTTTCTCCATTACACTCTGAACAATAGCAGTCACAGTTCTGTCTACATCAACCTCAAAATCACATGGTAGCATAAATGCCCCTACACTGTCACTGTGCTGCACCCCGTCTCCCCTTTCAGCCCAATCTGTGGCTGTCATGCACCGTCTCACAAAAGGGCCCAAATCTGCCCACTGCTGCGCTTTGCCCTTGGTTACTGATAAATGTGGTACAGACTCTCCTGTTATCAAATACAACTGCAATTGTTTTTCTGACAGGCAAGCTGAAAGTGCGCACACATTCTCATTCCAGTACATTTTATCAAACTTCATTTTCTCAGCTTCTGCCCCGTTAAACCACTCTTCCTCATACTGAGGTTCACGCTCAAAGACAACATATGACGTGCAATGCAGTTTGTCAGTCATCATATTTTCTGTGTTATCTGATACTGTTCGATCCTTTGCCAATTTCAAAATCATTTGTGCCCAATCAGATTCTTTTATCTGCCACTCGTATGCACATCGTGGCTCAAATTTTGCACAGCACATCTGCTGTTCTTCCTCAATAACAATACCCATCGGGCCAGCAGTGAGTTTCAAATTTAATTCACACATTAAATCTCTCGCCAACAATGGAGCCGGACAGGTTGCAGAACACAAAAACGCATGTTTCAATGTTTTGCCCCCCTCCGTCTCGCATGCTAACGGCACAGTGAAATTTTCTGAGATTTCATGCCCTGACGCTGACGTACTTTCAAACACTACATCCGTCAATCTCGGTTTGCATGGCAAGTCATATGGTCTTATTGTTGATCTGGCTGCACCAGAATCCACCAAAAACTCTATCATTGTACCATCAACTAACATTGGATATCTTGGTAATCTTAAAAATCCTGCACTTTTGTACATTTTCAGACATTCAGCAGAAACATCATTATTCAAAGTTTCATCAGTCACACATAAAAGCTTGCAAGCAAATTCTTCTTTGCAAAGAGCATCGTGTTGATCAGTGTATGTGTGCGTGTTATGTGTGTGTGTTAGAAAAATTTCACTTCCCTTTCTCGCAGCCGGTTGAATGTCTGTTGCTCGCCCTCCCCTCTCCTGTTCTCCGTTCCCTCTCAGTCAATCCGCCTTCCGCGCCTCCGGACAATCCTTTGCCCAGTGTCCTTCGCTCTTGCACAATCTGCATTTCGTGCATCTGAAAAAGTCATGTTCATTGCTCTCGCACAGTCCACATTTCCACTTTCCCTGATACACTTTCCTCTTCTTGTTGGTCCAGTTTTGCCGCGCTGGTGGTGCACTCGTGCTAGCTTTGATTTGTACCGCAGCCAGCTGTAACTCTCTCTCCACCTTCATTTTCGCGACTTTGTCCTTCTTTGACAGCAGCTGTTCTTCGGCATGCACAGCGTGCGCTAGAGTGGTTGTCAGTCGTCCACTCTGCCACTCAATGTAACTTGCTTTCACCTCTTGTCCGATTTCTGGTCTCAGTCCATTCAGGAAACAGCTCTGCAGATGGCACTCCCATGTGCCTGGCTGCTCTCCCCTCCTGCTCCTCTCGCGCGGCCTGCGCTTCAGCTCTTGCCGCTCGGTCAGCTCGCTCTTCCTCCGCTTCACGCGCTGCGTCACGCGCTGCTTGTGCTTGTGCCTCTCTCGCTGCTGCTGCTTGTGCCTCTCTCGCTGCTGCTGCTTGTGCCTCTCTCGCTGCTGCTGCTTGTGCCTCTCTCGCTGCTGCTGCTTGTGCCTCGAGCTGCAGTTCGGCTTGTGCTTGCGGCTGGGTCGGTCTCGATAGAGAACAGTCGAGGTCGGGGTCGAACTTCAGTGCAGTCAATCCGGCTCCTGGGAAGTGTGTTTTGTACTCCGGCGGTGCCGGTCTCACCGCAATTTCATGTGGGGAAACACAAACATACTGTAGGTTAGTCGGTTCTGGTGGTGCAGACACACATACAGGCAGACTTTCACACTTTTCATTTTTCCTTCCTGCTAATTCTTTCTGTAATTGTCTTCTTTCTCTTTTATCTGCTTCCTCAAGCCAACAATCTACTGTGTTTTCACATTTTTTGCATACATGTCTAACACACTTGCAACAGCAAGCTGGTTGTTTTTCACTACTCTTTTCCACTGATTCTCTCACCACTTTCAGCCTCGTGAGGCTCAATGTTCCCTCTACGGGAAAATCATGATGCTTGATTAATTTCTCAATATCTAGCATACATTTCTGACCATAATGTTTTCTCATTTGGTAGTACACCGGTGTATCATATTTCATAATCTTGCTCTGAGACTTCCCCATATTGACTACCTCTCTGTTCTCTGTGGATTTCTCTTCAACGCGCGTTTTCTTTAATCTGTTAGGCGTCCCTAACAAATCCGATTCTTTTCTTTTAACCCAAATCGGTCGGGTTGCACTATCAGTGCCCTCCTAATTATGGTTCACCAAAAAAATCTGTTATGACTGTTTTTGGTTCCCCCCAATTAGCCTCAGCACCTAAAAACAATTTGCTCCGTGGTGGAACAACTAATTTTCAGGTTACCTATCTGTTTGAAATCTCTTGATCTGTAACAGTTCTCAATTAATCCCAGATTATTTATCTGCTTGAAATCTCTTGATCTGTCACAGACCTCAATTAATCTCAGATTATTTTCTCTCGTATCTGTTTGAAATTTCTTGATCCATATATATCTCAATTAATCTCAGATTATTTTCTCTCGTATCTGTTTGAAATTTCTTGATACATATAGATCTCAATTAATCTCAGATTATTTTCTCTCGTATCTGTTTGAAATTTCTTGATCTATATAGATCTCAATTAATCTCAGATTACGTACCACAGAAACAGCCCTCAGCCAATATGGTTCAGTTTCACTTTTCCCCCAATTAAACTGAATTTAATTATCTTACCCAGAGATGTTGTTCTGTGCCACTTTGAGTTCTTTTGATTCCAGTGGCCGGATCCGGTTCTAACGGCGGAAACGGTTCCCTCGTCTCTTAATTCTTTTCTCGAGGTAGGGTTGGAACTTTGTCAGTTCCAAGGTGATCAGCCTCCGCCCGTCCGTCAGTCCGGAATCATGTCCAAGAAACCCCACTAATCTGACACCAAGTTGTTGTGGCTTTTTTTATATCAAACAAACATCATCAATGAGTAAGATACACACTGAGTCCAATTAAAGGTTTATAAAGTATTTATTCTCTTGCAAGAGAGATCCTCGTCACCAATACACATCTGCGAGTCAGTGAGGAGAGATAAGGAGAAGCAGTGTCTCTCTGTCTTATACCTCATGCCCATCCAAGGCCTTAACTCTTCCCTCCCCTCCCAGGAGAGATATCCCTGGCCCTGAGAGGCAAATGCCCTCTTAACCCTTTAGGCTATAAAGTACAAATGCACTCAGGATGACCCCTTGACCACCTGCTTTTCCTTACCACAGTAAATTATCACACAGAGGCCCCCTCTCACTACAAGCGAGAGACCAGATGAGGCCATCATTAGAAATCACTAAAATCAGAGTAATACATAAAAATTCCATAACAGAGTCAATGAGAATGTATAGAAAGATCAAGATCAAGGACTCTTTGGTATAAATATTTTCAGCAGGTCAAATATGGACAAATGCATGGGTGAAATAACAGAAGTTCTAGTCTATGAGCATTAATGGTAGAATAAAAATAGATGTGTCAAAAAATAGATAAGTAAAGATAGAAAAGTTAAAAAGAAAGAAAGAAAGAGATATTAGTTAGAAAAAAGTAAGATTAGTTAGGAGACAGAAAGAATGATTAGTTAGAAAGAAAGAAAGAAAGAAAGAAAGAAAGAAAGAAAGAAAGAAAGAAGAAAGAAAGAAAGAAAGAAAGAAAGATAAGAAAGAAAGAAAAGAAAGAAAGAAAGAAGTTAAAAAAGAAAGAAAGAAAGAAAGAAAGAAGAAGAAAGAAAGAAAGAAAGAAAGATAGAAAGATCAGTTAGAAATAAATATAGATAAGTCAGAAAAAAGAAAGAAAGAAAGATTAGTTAGAAAGAAAGAAAAATTAGTTAGAAAGAAAGAAAGATTAGTTAAAAATGAACGAAAGATTAGTTGAAAGAAAGAAATTATTTAGAAAGAAAGATTAGTTAAAAAAATGAATGAAAGATTAGTTAGTTAGAAAGAAAGAAAGATTAGTTAGAAAGATGGATAGATTAGTATGAAAGAAAGATTAGTAAGAAAGAAAGAAAAGAAAGAAAGAAAGAAAGAAAAGAAAAAAAGAAAGAAAAGAAAAGAAGAAAGAAGAAAGAAAGAAAGATTTGTTGAAAATGAAAGAAAGATTACTTAGGAAGAAAAGAAAGATTAGTTAGAAAGAAAGGAAGATTTGTTCAAAAATAAAGAAAGAAGGTAAGAAAGAAAGATGACAGAAAGATTAGTTAAAAAAGAAAGAAAGACTGGTTAGAAAGAAAGATCAGTTAGAAAGAAAGATTAGTTAGAAAGATAGATTAGTTAGTAAGAAAGTTTAGTTAGAAAGAAAGAAAAAAAATGTAGAAAGATTATTCAGAAAGATAGAAAGATTAGTTCGAAAGATAGATAGGTTATTAGGAAAGAAAGAAAGATTAGTTGAAAGAAAGCAAAAAAGAAAGAAAGAAATATTAGTTAGAAAGACAGAAAGATTAGTTAGAAAGATGGATAAATTAGTATAAAAGAGAGAAAGATTAGTTAGAAAAAAGAAAGAAAGAAAGAAAGAAAGAAGAAAGAAAAGAAAGAAAGAAAGAAAAAGAAGAAGAGAAAGAAAAGAAAGAAGAAAAAAGAAAGAAAAAAAAGAAAGAAGATTGGTTAGAAAGATAGATAAATTAGTATAAAAGAGAGAAAGATTAGTTAGAAAGAAAGAAAGATAAAAAAGAAAGATTAGTTAGAAAAATAGACAGATTAGTATAAAAGAAAGAAAGATTAGAAAGAAAAGAAAGAAAGAAAGAAGAAGAAAGAAAGAAGAGAAGAAAGAAAGAAAAGAAGAAAGAAAAGAAAGAAAGAAAGAAAGAAAAGAAAGAAAGAAAGAAAGAAAGAAAGAAAGATTAATTAAAAAAGAAAGTCTAGTTAGAAAGATCAGTTAGAAAGAAAGAAGGATTAGTTAGAAAGATAGATATAGTATGAAAGAAAGAAAGATTAGTTAGAAAGATTTGTTACAAAAGAAAGATTGCTTTGAAAGAAATAAGGAAATAAAGATTAGTTAGAAAGAAAGATAGAAAAATTAGTTAAAAAGAAAGACGAGTTAGAAAGAAATAAGTTAGAAAGAAAGATTTGTTAAAAAAGTAAGAAAAATTACTTGAAAGAAAGATGACAGAAAGATTACTTAAAAAAGAAAGAAAGATCAGTTAGAAAGAAAGAAAGTCTTAAATGTTAAGAAGATAGATAGATAGATAGATTAGTTAGAAAGAAAGAAAGATTACTTAGAAAGCAAGAAGGAAAGAAAGATGACAGAAAGATTAGTTAAAAAAGAAAGAAAGACTAGTTAGAAAGAAAGAAAGATTAGTTAGAAAGAAAGAAAGAAAGAAAAGAAGAAAAGAAAGAAAGAAAGAAAGAAAGAAAAAAAAAGAAAAAGAAAGAAAGAAGGAAAGAAAGAAAAGAAAGAAAAGAGAAAGAAAGAAAGAAGAAAAAGAAAGAAAGAAAAAAAAAGAAAGAAAGATTAGTTAGAAAGATAGATAAATTAGTATAAAAGAGAGAAAGATTAGTAGGATAGAAAGAAAGAAAAGAAAGAAGAAGAAAGAAAAGAAAAGAAAGAAAAGAAAGAAAGAAAAAAGAAAAAGAAAGAAAGAAAGAAAGAAAGAAAAAGAAAGAAAGATAGTTAGAAAAAAGAAGATTAGTAGAAAGAAAGAAAGATTAGTAGAAAGAAAGATTTGTAAAAAGAAAGAAAGATTTGTTAAAAAGAAAGAAAGATAAGAAAAAGAAAGAAGAAAGAAAGAAAGAAAGAAGAAAGAAAGAAAAGAAGAAGAAAGAAAGAAAGAAAGAAAGAAAAGAAAGAAAGAAAGTTGACAGAAAGAAAGGTTAAAAAAGAAAGAGTCTAGTTAGAAAGATCAGTTAGAAAGATAGATATATTAGTATGCTTTGAAAGAAAGAAAGAAAGAAAAGAAAGAAAGAAAAAGAAAGAAAAGAAAGAAAGAAAGAAAGGAAAGAAAAGAAAGAAAGAAAGAGAAGAAGAAGAAAAGAAAGAGAAAGAAAGATTAGTTGAAAGAAAGAGAAAAAATTAGTTAAAAAGAAAGACTAGTTAGAAAGAAATAAGTTAGAAAGAAAGAACGATTAGTTAGAAAGAAAAGATGATTAGATAGATAGATAGATATATAGATAGATAGATAGATAGATAGATAGATAGATAGATAGATAGATAGATAGATAGATAGATAGATAGATAGATAGATAGATAGATAGATAGATAGATAGATAGATAGATAGTTAGAAAGAAAGATTAGTTAGAACAAAAGAAAGGTTAGTTAGAAAGATAGATAGATTTGTATGAAAGAAAGATTAGTTAGAAAGAAAGAAAGATTTGTTAAAAAAGAAGAAGAAAGAAAGAAAGAAAGAAAGAAAAGAAAGAAAGAAGAAAAGAAAGAAAGAAAGAAAGAAAAGAAAGAAAAAAGATAAAGAAAGAAAGAAAGAAAGAAAGAAGAAAGAAATATTAGTTAGAAAGAAACATAGAAAAATTAGTTAACAAGAAAGACTAGTTAGAAAGAAAGATCAGTAAGAAAGAAAGAATGATTAGTTAGAAAAGAAAGAAAGTTTAGTTAGAAAGAAAGAACAGTAAGAAAGAAAGAATGATTAGTTACAAATATAAATTAGTTAAAGAAAAATTAGTTAGAAAGAAAAATAAAAAAGAAAGATTAATTAGAAAGAAAGAGAAAAATGAGTTATAAAGAAAGACTAGTTAGAAAGATAGATCAGTTAGAAAGAAAGATTAGTTAGAAAGATAGATTAGTTAGTAAGAAAGTTTAGTTAGAAAGAAAGAAAGAAAAAATATTTAGAAAGAAAGATTATTTAGAAAGATAGAAAGATTAGTTCGAAAGATAGATAGATTATTAAGAAAGAAAGATTAGTTGAAAGCAAAAAAGAAAGATTTGTTAGAAAGATAGATAAATTAGTATAAAAGAGAGAAAGATTAGTTAGAAAGAAAGATAAAAAAGAAAGAAAGATTAGTTAGAAAGATAGATAGATTAGTATGAAAGAAAGAAAGATTATTTGGAAAGAAAGATTACTTAGATTAGTTAAAAAGAAAAAAGACGAAAGACTAGATCAGTTAGAAAGAAATAGAAAGAAAGATCAGTTAGAAAGAAAAAATGATTAGTTTAGAAAAAAAGAAAGAAAAATTATTTAGAAAGAAAAGAAAAAAAGAAAGAATGATTAGTTAGAAAGAAAGAAAGAAAAATTATTTAGAAAGAAAAAGAAAAAAGAAAGAATGATTAGTTAGAAAGAAAGATAGAAAAATTAAATAGAAAGAAAGATTAGTTAGAAAGAAAGATCAGTTAGAAAGAAAGATTAGTTAGATAGAAAGATTAGTTAGAAAGAAAGAAAGATTAGTTAGAAAGAAAGAAAAATTATTTATAAAGAGAAAGAAAGATTAGTTAAAAGAAATTATTTAGAAAGAAAGATTAGTTAGAAAAAAAGATTAGTTAGAAAGATAGATAGATTAGTATGAAAGAATGAAAGATTAGATAGAAAGAAAGAAAGTAAGAATGAAAGATTTGTTAAAAAGAAAGAAAAATTACTCAGAAAGAAAAGAAAGATTAGTTAGAAAGATTAGTTAGAAAGAAATAAAGATTTGTTGAATAGAAAAATAGATTACTTTGAAAGAAAGGAAGATGACAGAAAGATTAGTTATAAAAGAAAGAAAGACTAGTTAGAAAGAAAGATCAGTTAGAAAGAAAGATTAGTTAGAAAGATAGATAGATTAGTTAGAAAGAAAGATTAGCTGAAAAGAAATTACTTAGAAAGAAAGATTAGTTAGAAAAAAGAAAGATTATTTAGAAAGATAGATATGAAAGAAAGATTACAGAAAGATTTGCTAAAAAAGAAAGATTGAAAGAAAGAAAGATTAGTTAGAAAAAGAAAGATAGAAAAATTAGTTAAAAAGAAAGACTAGTTGAAAGAAAGATCAGTTAGAAAGACTGATTAGTTAGAAAGAAAGATAGATAGATTAGTATGAAAGAAAGAAAAAGAAAAAAGAAAGAAAGATTAGTTACAAAGAAAGATAGAAAAATGAGTTATAAAGACTAGTTAGAAAGAAAGATCAGTTAGAAAGAAATAGTTAGAAAGATAGATAGATTTGTTAGAAAGACAGAAATATTAGTTAGAAAGATATATAGATTTGTTAGAAAGAAAGAAAGAGTAGTTTTAAAGAAAGATTTGTTAAAATAGAAAGATTAATAAAAAAGAAAGAAAGATGACCGAAAGATGTTAAAAAGGAAATACTAGTTAGAAAGAAAGATAAGTTAGAAAGAAAGAAATATTAGTTAGAAGAAAGATAGAAAAATTAGTTAAAAGAAAGATAGTTAGAAAGAAAGATTAGTTAAAAAAGAATGAAAGATTATTAAGAAAGCAAAAGAAAGAAAAGAAAGAAAGAAAGAAAGAAAGAAAAGAAAGAAAAGAAAGAAAGAAAAGAAAGAAGAAGAAAAGAAGAAGAAGAAAGAAAGAAAGAAAGAAAGAAAGAAAGAAAGAAAGAAAGATTAGTTAGAAACAAAAATTAGTTAGAAAGATAGATATATTAGTATGAAAGAAAGAAAGCAAAAAAGAAATAAATAAAAATTAGTTAGATTAGTTAGAAAGATAGATAGATTATTTGATAGATTATACAATGAACTTTGGGATGAGTTCGTTCGTGAATGCATTTCAATGCAACAAAGTAAATAAGAATATTCTTCAATGCTCAAGGCTTGATTATAAGTGCAATGCAATGTAATAGCCGATTGCATTGCACATCTCTTTAATGCAATACGAAGTTAGATAGTTCTTGAATGCAATTGCTATGCCACAAAAGTGTATATTGCTTATTGCTTTCTTATATTCTTCAATGCAAAACACTTGATCGTAAGTGCAATGCAAAAGGCAACAGCCCAACACCCAGAAAGTTCTCGCTGAAATCTTCCAGTTCGTCCAGCACGGCAAACTCTACCTTGTTCTGCTGCTCTGTCTCCAGGTCTTCGATGTTTCTAGCCAAACCTAAGGAACCGCCGCTCATGTTCGAGCTGCCCGGAATACTGCTCTGCTTTAAAGAATCATGCAATTCACCATTCAGGCCCTCTAGGATCTGATCCATTCATAACCTGCCCCAAACCAGTATACAACACCTTCCTGTCTTTGGTCTTGCTGCTGCCAGAGAAACTGACACTGATCTTGACAGTTTTGAGGAGTTTTAGATCAGGTAAGAATTTGGTAACTGGGGGAGCGTGGCGAGCGGTAAAGCTTTACGTCATCTCATTGAAGAGATGTGCAATGTAATCTGCTGTTGTAAATAACTATTTCACGATGTGCAGGAAAGAATAACATAAACAATATGCACTTATATGCATTGCAATGCATTAAGGAACTAATCCGAAGTGCATTGAAAAGATTGCAATGCTATCTGTTGTTGCATTGCATTGCACATACGATCAAGCGTTGTGGATTGAAGAATAACATAAAAGCAATATGCACTTTTTTGCATTGCAATGCATTCAATAACTAACTCCCGCACTACTGCATTAAAGAGATGTGCAATGCAATCTACTGTTGCAATGCATTGCACATACGATCAAGCGTTGTGCAGTGAAGAATAACATCGAAGCAATATGCACTTAAATGCATTGCAATCCATTCAATCCATAGTGCATTGAAGTTGCATTCTATTGCATTGAAAAGATTGCAATGCTATATGTTGTTGCATTGCATTGCACATACGATCAAGCGTTGTGGATTGAAGAATAACATAAAAGCAATATGCACTTTTTTGCATTGCAATGCATTCAATAACTAACTCCCGCACTACTGCATTAAAGAGATGTGCAATGCAATCTACTGTTGCAATGTTTCTGATACATACGATCATACGATCATACGATCAAGAGTTGTGCATTGAAGAATAACATATAAGCAATATTTTGTCATATAAGCAAGGACTTTGTTGTATTGCAATGCATTCAAGAACTAATTCACTCCGTAGTGCATTAAAGATATGTGCAATGCAATCTGCTGTTGCCTTATGCATTGCATTTGCATTGGATCAAGCGTTGCATTGAATAACATAAGCATTATTTACTTTGTTGCATTGCAATGCATTCAAGAACTAACTCATTCAAAGTGCAATACAATCTGCTGTGGCAATGCATTGCACACGACAGGATAAGCATAAGCACTTTGTTGCATTGCAATGCATTCAAGAACTATCTCATTCCGAAGTGCATTGAGATATGCAATGCAATCGGCTACTATAATGCATTGCACACACGATCTAGTGTTGTGCTTTGAAGAATAAAAAAAGTAATATGCCCTTTTTTGGAAGAAACGAATGAGAACGAATGAGAGATGAGAACGAATGAGAGATGAGAACGTTGAAGAGATAGCATTGCAAAAAAGATCAATCTTTCCTCCACTAACCATTTTCAGTTTTAATTAAGAAAAATCATTGCATTAAATGTTGAAAAGACAACCCACAACATATTGCTTTTTGCCTTAAATACAAATAATACATCAAATGATCTGTCGCTTGCATAAAAGAACTAACTCATTCCGTAGTGCCAACGCAGTGCAACTAAGAGAAGAGCAATGCCATCTGCTCTTACTATTTTTAAAAGTAGTTAAATAGTATCTTACTATTTGATTTCGTTCTTTCTTTGTTTCTTTCTTTCTTTCTTATTTGTTTCCTTCTTTCTTTCTTTCTTTCTTTCTTTCTTTCTTTCTTTCTTTCTTTCTTCTCTATCTTTCTTTCTTTCATACTAACCTATCTATCTTTCTAACTAATCTTTCTTTCTTACTAACATTTCTTTCTTTTTTGCTTTTTTTCTTTCTAATTAATCTTTCATTCTTTTTTCTAACTAATGTTTCTTTCTAAATAATTTCTTTTCAATTAATCTTTCTTTCTTTCTTCCTTTTTTAATCTTTCTACCTTTCTAACTAATCTTTTGTTCTTTCTAACTAATCGTTCTTTCTCTTTCTTTCACTTATCTTTCTTTCTAAATAATTTCTTTTCAACTAATCTTTCTTTTTAACAAATCTTTCTTTCAAACTAATCTTTCTTTCATACTAATCTATCTATTTTTCTAACTAATCTTTCATTCTTTTTCTAACTAATCTTTCTTTCAGTCTTTCTAACTTTCTTTCTTTCTTTCAACTAATCTTTCATTCTTTCTAACTAATTTTCCTTTCTTTTTTGCTTTCTTTCTAACTAATCTTTCTTTCTAAATAATTTCTTTTCAACTAATATTTCTAAGTATTATAAATAAATAATTAAAATAAAATAATAAATTAAGTAAATAATAATAAGTAAATAATAAATAATTTTTCTTTCTTTCTAACTAATCTTTATTTCTTTCTAACTAATCTTTATTTCTAACTGATCTTTCTTTCTAACTAGTCTATAACTAAATTTTATATCTTTCTTTCTTTCTTTTTTCTTTCTTTCTTTCTATTCTTTCTTTCATACTAATTTCATACTATCTTTCTACTAATCTTTCTTTCTTTCTTTCTTTCTTTCTTTCTTTCTTTCTTCTTTCTTTCTTTCTTTCTTTCTTACTGATCTTTCTTCCTAACTGGTGTTTCTTTCTTTTTTAACGAATCTTTCTTTCTTTCTAACTTATCTTTCTTTCTAAACAATTTCTTTTCAACTAATCTTTCTTTCTATGTTTCTAAATAATTTTTCTTTCTTTCCAACTAATCTTTCTTTCTTTCTAACTAATCTATCTATCTTTCTAACTAATCTTTCTTTCTTTTTTAACAAATCTTTCTTTCATTCTTTCTTTCTTTTTAAACAATTCTTTCTTTCTTTCTAAGTAATTTTCACTAATCTTTCTTTTCTAAGTAATCTTTCTTTCTTTTTTAACGAATTTTTCTTTCTTTCTACTATTTTTTCTTTCTTCTTTCTAACTATCTTTTTTCTAACTGTTCTTTTTTCTTCTATAACTAATTCTTTCTTTCTTTCTTACTTCTTTCTTTCTTTTTTTAACTAATCTTTCTAATCATCTTTCTTTAAGTATTTTTTCTTCTTTTTTTACAAATCTTTCTTTCAAATTTTTTCTATCTTTCACTAATCTTTCTTTTTTCTTACTTCTTTCTTCTAACATCTTTTTTTTCATACTAATCTATCTTTCTTTCTAACTATCTTTCTTTCTAAACTAATTTTCCTTTCATTCTTTCTTTTATGTTTCTTATTTCTTTCTTTCTAACTAATCTTTCTTTCTTTCTAACGAAATCTATCTTTCTTTCTAACTAATCTTTCTTTCTTAAAAACTATCTTTCTTCTTCTAACTAATTTTTCTTCTACTTTCTAACTGATCTTTCTTTTTTAACTAATCATTCTTTCTGTCAATCTTTCTTTCTTTCAGCTATTCTTTGCTTTCTTTTTTAACTAATCTTTCTTTCTTTCTAACTACCTTTCTTTCTAACTAATCTTTCTTTCTTTCTTAACTGTTTATTTCTTCTTACAACTAGTCTTTCTTTCTTTTTTTTTAATTTAAATCTTTCTTTCTTTCAACTAATCTTTCTTTTTTGCTTTCTTTCTTTCTAACATCTTTCTTTCATACTAATCTATCTTCTCTAACTAATCTTTCTTTCTAACTAATTTTCCTTTCTTTCTTTTTTTGCTTTCTTTCTTTCTAACATCTTTCTTTCTTTCATAAGAAAGATCTATCTTTCTTTCTAACTAATCTTTCTTTCTAACTGATATTTCTTTCTAACTAATTTTTCTTTCTTTCTAACTGATCTTTCTTTTTTAACTAATCTTTCTAAGTCATCTTTCTTTCTTTCAAGTAATCTTTCTTTCTTTTTAACAAATCTTTCTTTCTTTCTAACTAGCCTTTCTTTCTAACTAATCTTTCTTTCTTTCTTACTGATATTTCTTCCTAACTAGTCTTTCTTTCTTTTTTTAATGAATCTTTCTTTCTAACTAATCTTTCTTTCTTTCTAACTAATCTTTCTTTCTTTCTAACTGATCTTTCTTTCTAACTAATCCCTCTGTCTTTCTAACTGATCTTTCTTTCTTTTTTTTCTTTTCTTTCTTTCTCTTTCTTTCTTTCTTCTTTCTGACTAATCTTTCTTTCTGACTAATCTTTCTTTCATACTAATCTATCCATCTTTCAACTAATCTTTCTTTCTTTCTAACTAACTAATCTTTCTTTCTAAATAATTTCTTTCTTTCAACTAATCTTTCGTTCATTTTTAACTAATCTTTCTTTCTAACTAATTTTTCTTTCTTTCTAACTAATCTTTCTTTCTTTCTTTTTCTGACTTATCTATATTTATTTCTAACTGATCTTTCTATCTTTCTTTCTATCTTTCTTTCTTTCAATCTTTCTGTCTTTTTAACTAATCTTTCTTTCTTTCTTTTCTTTTTCTTTCTTTCTTTCTTAACTAATCATTCTTTCTGTCTTCTAACTAATCTTTCTTTTTTTCTAACTCATATCTCTTTCTTTCTTTCTTTCTTTTTAACTTTTCTATCTGTACTTATCTATTTTTTGACACATCTATTTTTATTCTACCATTAAAGCTCATAGACTAGAACTTCTCTTATTTCACCCATGCATTTGTCCATATTTGACCTGCTGAAAATATTTCTACCAAAGAGTCCTTGATCTTGATCTTTCTATACATTCTCATTGACTGTTTTTGATGTTATATCAGCAAGAGGGTTGTCCATATTTGACCCAATGAAAATAATTCTGACCAAAGGGTCCTCGAAAGTTTTTTTTTTCCAAAATAAAGTTTTTTCAATATAAACTCATAGACTCCTGATGTTAAAAGTATTCCATATTTGACCTGCTGAAAATTTTTCTTCCAAAGATTCCTCGATCTTGATCTTTCATTGACTCCTTTTCATGTTTCATCAGCCAGACAGTTGTCCATATTTGACCCATTGAAAATAATTCAGGCCAAAGGTTCCTCAAAAGTATTTTGTTAACGATATAAACTTAAGAGTGTTTTATATTTATTTATTTTTATTATTTTTTTCAATATAAACTCACAGACTCCTTCTGATGTTAAATTATTCCATATTTGACCTGCTGAAAATGTTTCTGCCAAAAAATCCTCGATTTTAATCTTTCTATGCATTCTCATTGACTCCTTTTGATGTTACATCAGCCAGACAGTTGTCCATAAATAATTAATTTTTGGATAGAGTCCATTGAAAATAATTCTGGCAAAAGGGTCTTCAAAAGGTTTTTTTTTTTCAATATGAACTCACAGACTCCTGATGTTAGAAGCATTCCATATTTGACCTGAAAGAAAGATTATTTAGAAACAAAGATTAGTTGAAGAAAGAAGAAAGAAAGAAAGAAAGAAGAAGAAAGAAAGAAAGAAAGAAAGAAAAAGAAAGAAAGAAAGAAAGAAAGAAAGAAAAAGAAAGAAGAAGAAAGAAGAAGAAAGAAAGAAAGAAAGAAAGAAAGAAAGATTAGTTAGAAAATAAGAATGAAAGATTAGTTAGAAAGATTAGTTAGAAAGAAAGATTCGTTAAAAATAAAGAAAGACTAGTTAGGAAGAAAGATCAGTTAGAAAGAAAGATTAGTCAGAAAGATAGATAGATTAGTTAGAAAGAAAAAAAGCTTAGCTAGAAAGAAAGAAAAATATTTAGAAAGAAAGATTAGTTGAAAAGAAATTATATAGAAAGTTATTAGTTAAAAAGATAGATATATTAGTATGAAAGCAAGAAAAAAGAAAGTTAGAAAGAAAGCAAATTAGAAAGAAAAATTAGTTGAAAGAAAGAAAGATAAGTAAGTAAGATAGATAGATTAGTATGAAAGAAAAAAGATTAGTTAGAAAGAAAGACAGAAAGATTAGTTCGAAAGAAAGAAAGACAGAAAGATTAGTTAGAAAGACAGTTAGAAGAAAGATCAGTTAGAAAGAAAGAATGATTAGTTAGAAAGAAAGATTAGAAGTTAGACGACAAGCAGTGGAAGGGTTGAAGAGCATAAACAGCTGTGCTCTACCAGGCAAACTAAAACTCTGGTGCTTTCAGTTTGCTTTCACGAGGGTTTTTTTGACAACAGTGGATAAGCTGGAAGCGTTAATAACATCAGGAAATGGTTGGGAGTTCCACGCTGCATCAGCAGAGTGGGACTTTATAGTAAAGGAATATTGCAGCTGCCAGTCTCTGCTTTAACCGAGGAGTTTAAGTGTGCCAAGGTCAGACTGGAAATGACATTAGGAGTCACGTGACAAATGTGTAAGGGAGGCAGTCCCTGTGTTAAAAACTGGTAGAAAGTGGTCAGCAAAGAAATCTGTAGTAGAGGCAAAGGCTGGCCTTCAAATTGGGCCTTCAAAATCATGGGACAGGTACAGCATGGAAGAGGGGGTTTTGGGCTCAGTTTAGCTCCTCCTAAATGGCACAAGGCAGGCCCAGCTCAAGGGAGGAAGGTCAACGAGGTGCAAAGCAGGAGGAGAGGATGGGGTGTATAAAGGCCATTTCCCAGGCCAAGCAGGGAGAGTGGATGAGATGGGAGAGTGTGGAACAACGCAAGATGGGCTGGCAAGACCTTTGGTCAATGGAAGAGAGTAGGATCAGTTTCCTTATTAGGTCAACATATGATGTTCTCCCATCACCGCAGAACCTAAACCTCTGGGTAGGAGAGGATCCCTCTTGTCCTTTGTGTTCATCACCTGCCACATTAAGGCACATTTTGACAGGATGTAAGGTGGCTCTTAGCCAGGGTCGGTTTACTTGGCGCCATGACCAAGTACTGCGATGTTTGGCTTTTGTGGTCTGGATCAGCACGCATTGTTCAACTGATAGAGTTAACAGTGCCATGGGAGGATGCGGTAGATGAGGCATATGAGAGGAAGAAACTGCGGTATGCTCATCTGGCCACTGAAGCAGAATAGCGAGGATGTCCAGTGGAAGTGGGTTGTCGAAGTTTTGTGGCACACTCTACAACCCGGTTCCTCAGAGACGTCGGATTCAGCGGCCAAGAGTTGCGTCGCACAGTAAAGAACTTATCTGAAGCACCAGAAAGGGGCAGCAGCTGGCTGTGGTTGAGACGGAAAGATTCTAGCTGGCTGTGTACAGGCTGCCACGCTACGGTTTCGTAGAATTGTTGAAAACTTGAAGAGTCTGTTAACCAACAGACTGTTGCAACCGTGTATCACATGAAATACGTTCTGAGGAAACTATTTTGCAAATCGCAATTACGTTACATGCCAACATATAAGCAGTGCTATTACGTTGGTCCTTAACCTAATCTACTGCAGTGCTATTACGTTTGTCCTGAACATAATACATCAAAAGCAGGTTTCTTTTCACACTTAGCAGCACAACGTAATTTATTTACGTATGAACAAATCTACCGACGTAGAAATTTGTACGTATTACTATTTATGCATAATCGTGGCATTAATGTTTTGACTCTATTGCATTCAACTGTCTTATCAATTAAGTTTTCATTCGCATTTATTAATATAATAGGCCTATGTTACTTATAAATATTAACATTTCGCTCTGTGCCTTCTGCAGCAAACTCGTTTCGGAGGACTAGCCTGCGTGGTTAAAAAGGAATACACTTTTAACCTTAAAAATACCTTTTTAATCGTTTAACAATTTTGTAGTATTTATAGTGTATTTACACAAAAAGCATTTTCTCCAATAAAACACAACATACTGATACATTCACAAAAGACATACATTTTATTAGCTTGAATCCAAATCCTAGAATCCATACGTTGTTTGCAAGAAACAGATCCAAATTCAGCCTTTTATCCAGTGATCTTCATCTTCATTTCTCAGCAGCGACCGCAAACGTCAAATCTATCCCGCGCTGGTGATGAGTTCAAATTCAAAAATTGCGCCTTCAAGAAGCGTTACGACATGTTTGACGGCCGTGATATCAAACGCCCTTGCTTCGTCACAGATTGCGACATGCCGTGTTTCAGTCGGTGTAGTACATTTGAAATGAAGAAGCGCGCGCCTTCAGAGAGCGAAGCGAAATTGGATTAACATTTTCATAGATTAACGTTAATAACTTAAATTCTGATCTGTACCTCATACACAACTACTATAATACTACCAGAGAGGACTGCGACTGCAACGCATCATCATGTGAACGACTTTTGGTAATGTTAACGCGCGGTTTTGACATTTTCGCAATAAATAAAATATTGTGAAATGTATAACTTGTCTGTCTGTTATGTTTTTTTTCTTCATAATTGTGTTAGCCTACGTAGTTTTAAGGAATGGTTATGGGTAGGTTTAGGGGTAGGAGCAGGATATAGTCGCTCAAAATATATTTTAATGAAATTGTTAATAAAACTGCCATTTACGTACATCTCTGTCCAAGTGTTTTATCCTTTCTATATTCTGTATAAAATGGATATGTTTAGGTTTTGGGAGTAGGATTAAGGGATCTTTCTTGTTACATTTATCTTTAAAACTGAAATTATACATCTTTATGATATGAAATAAACGTAGTTAACGTTTTGTAGCTGTAAAAACGTAATAATGACGTTTAAATGTTGCAAATATGTCCATATTATACGTTTCAGCATCTATCCAAACGTACAAAAACGTACGTTTTCTGTCTTTGAAAATAACGTATTAATACCTACGTATTAACAATGAGACCAGGCTGCTATATTAGGTTAAGGAACAACGTAATCAATAATGCTATATTAGGTTAAGGACCAACGTAATAGCACTGCTTATATGTTGGCATGTAACGTAATTGCGATTTGCAAAATAGTTTCCTCAGAACGTATTTCATGTGATACAGGCTTGGTTTATTTGTATAGGTTGTATAGTATTTACAGTCATTACGTTCCTGTGTATATTGCGT